>CM063511.1:116903616-116931116 GCA_032207245.1 Pardosa pseudoannulata
GAATCGGGAATGTGTTGTCTGAACATTATATATTGCAATCAATAGCAAGGGATCCTCCAGGACAATCTACTTGATACCAGAGATGACTTGGGGGGACTAGCCAAATCTGCCTGTAAGCATGTTATTTAATGGAATAAAGTTCAAGATATGTCAGTCAACTGTTAACAGGTAATGGTTCTTCAGAACCATCTGTTACAATATGGTTTTGCAACAAAATGGGAATGAAGTCACGGGGATTATAACAAGCACAATGCGAAGAAGAGTAAACTTATAAACTTCACGCTGTGGTAAATATATACTAACTCAAAAGGGACAGACTTGGGGAGAGAAATAAAACTTGAAAGCATTTTATTAGACATAAATGAGTTGGTCAAATCAATATATTAAGAATATACATACTCACATATTATCAGGGTACATAACAGCCCGTTCAAGGTGGGGTCATTTTTAAGTTTAGTCATACTCACTGACTCAACACCAAAGCGTGGGCACTTAAATAGGTGCACTCATTTCTCGCCACCAGGATTACCAACGCAAAACCGTGTAGAGATACAGTGCCAATTGTGGACCTGACAGCAGTGTCCTTTATCAGCAGAGACATACCTTGTAGTAACCCTAAAGGGTACCCTACAATGCCTCTTGACCACAGAAAACGGGAAGGTTAAAAGGTGACAAAACAAGGCTGCACTAAAGCAGTACCTTCTGACATTCAAACTGGTTTGAGGGGTCGTACACCATAAAATTTTGCGAACAACCTTTTACTTCGCAACACGATCCTTCACCAGAACGTCTGCCATCTCATTCCCCCATACGTCAACATGCGAAATAATCCACTGCAGGTGCACTTCACAAACTGACGAGACCTGTTTAAGTTTGCCAAGAATCGCAATTCTGGTGCTATCACCAACTTTTTGCCAGTTTGAGAGATACTGGATGGCACTAAGACTGGCAGTCTAAATCTATACAGATCCAAGATCTGTAAAGGACAATACAGCACTTAGCATTTCTTCGATAGCTATAAGCTCACTCTTGAAAAACAAACTGAAGTCTGGATTTCTTATCTTTATCTTGACAATTCCATTTGTGTATTTAATGATAACACCACTACCGGGACTAGAGTCTTCGCTTTTGCTCCAGTCAGTATAAATAAGGGTAGCTTAAGCGGGGATTGCGAGTATGGATTTCAAGGGAGATTGCCGTAACACAGCCGGAACATCATTTCTCTTGGAAACTCGGGACGAAAGTTGAAACGTATGAAATCCGACGCTAGGATGTCCGTCAAAAGGATCTAAACACTGTTTCAAGAAATACTGTTCAACATTACGATCAATCATACCAGCGTACTCAGTTTTATTAAGTGGGCTATTTTTCTTAAGTCTTTGGTTATTACTCCAGTGTCACAGAAATTCTGAAGTTCTATTTAACCAAGTAAGCCGTAACCAAGTTTATTATAATATTATTTTACAAGGCTTGCATTTCTTCTTAGATTAAGGGGTAATATAGCTTTAAAACATAGCTTGGAACGGCGAAGTATAAACATTCTGTTCTGTTGGGTCCCTAGCCATGTTGGTATCTACGGCAACGAGGTGGCCGATAAAGCAGCTAAAATAATAATATCCTAACATCAATGTTGACTGTCCTGTTCCCTACCCTGATAATAAGAAAGAAATTAAGCGTCATTTCATCTCTCTATGGCAAATTAATTGGGACGGTATAGTTGATAACAAACTGCACGCCATAAACCTACCTTAGGCATTTGGCCTACCATTGGTAACCGTAAAAAGGATGTAATTCTTACTCGCTTCCGGATTGGCCATACAAGGTTCACGCATGTCCACCTTCTCCTTAATGATACTGCTCCAACCTGTTCTTATTGTCATTTGCTTATCACTGTTTTACATCTTTTAACTTCGTGCTCCTGTTTTTACCATTTGTATCTCAATTTTTTTAATTCAAAACCACCTAATTTAATTGACCTTGTTGGAGATGATCCCCATCGGAATCTTTTTTAAAATTTTTACATGTTACTAGTTTATTTCAAGAATTTTAATATTCCTTTTTGTACTTCTCTGTGGTTGCTGCTTTTGTGCGTTTTTAATATTTTTATAGTTCATTCATAAACTTTTGCTTGTTTTACCTTGTTTTCTTTTTTTCATCCATGTACTGATTTATTATTTTGTTTGGCGCACTATGTCATTAGTTGATTTTGCGCCATAAAACCCTAAAACCAACCAGCCTTAGACTAAGAGGTTGAAGGTCTGTTTCAAACAACGCAATATTATTCGGGGAACACAATATTATTTGTGAATCTATAATACGGATATCGCTAGGTTGGACTATATCCAATTTCATAATAAGTTGCTAGGCAATTAAGAAATATATATTCAGTTGTGATAAAGTTTGAGTTCTTACTTCCTTAGTTCACCTAATATAAACATATGAGAAAAATGTTTTAGAGATTGCTTTCTTATATTAAGAAAAATAGTGAAGCCTTAAGTAAAATTGTCTAATACTTATGTATAATTATTAGACCATTAAGACTTTAAAAATGATGTCTAAGAAAAATCTCCAGGTATGCTTTTCTCTCAGAAGAATAAATTTCTTCAATAGCAATATCTAGAAGTCTGAAATATAATTTATAAAAATATATTATATTTTTTTAATTATTAAGATTATTAAATTATTTAATATTAAAATTATTAAAATTATTAATTTTTTAAATTATTAAAATTATTATATTTTTTTATTATTTTTTTAAATATAATTATTATATATATACATATATATATATATATATCATATATATATATATATATATATATATATATATATATATATATATATATATATATATATATATATGTATATGTGTGTGTGTATATATATATATGTATATATATATGTATATATATATATATATATTTATATATATATGTATATATATATGTATATATATATATATATATATATATATATATATATATATATATATATGTGTATATGTATATATGCATATATATATATATATATATATATATATATATATATATATATATATATATATATATATATATATAATATATATATATATATATATATATATATATATATATATATGTATATGTATGTATATGCATGTATAAATATATGTATATGTGATATATATATATATATATATATATATATATAATATATATATATATATATATATATATATATATATATATATATATATATATATATATATATATATATATATATATATATATATATATATATATATATATATATATATATATATATATATATATATATATATATATATATATATATATATATATATATATATATATATATATATATATATATATATATATATATATATATATATATATATATATATATATATATATAATATATATATATATATATATATATATATATATATATAATATATATATATATATATATATATATATATATATATATATATATATATATATATATATATATATATATATATATATATATATATATATATATATATATATATATATATATATATATATATATATATATATATATATATATATATATATATATATATATATATATATATATATATATATATATATATATATATATATATATATATATATATATATATATATATATATATATATATATATATATATATATATATATATATATATATATATATATATATATATATATATATATATATATATATATATATATATATATATATATATATATATATATATATATATATTCATATACAAATATATCTATAGGTTATATAAATTGATTGATATAAATATAGGTAGATAGTTACAAATACATATATAGATGTTAACAATTGTGCTGATAAATGTAAATACAATGTTCTATGTATAAGATGCTGTTAAGCAATTAAGAAATATATCCTCAACTGTGATATAGTTTGAGTTCTTACTTTTACGTTACTAACATATCAGAAAAAGTGTTTAGAGATTGTTTTCTTATATAAAGATAAATAGTGAAGCATTAAGTAAAGTTGTCTAATGCTTATCTATAATTATTAGATCTCCAAGTCTTTAAAAATGATGTCTAATAAAAATTCTTCAGGTCTGTGTTTCTCTCAGAAGAATAAATTCCTTCAATAACAATATCTGGATGTCTGAAATATAAAAACTTCTACATTTTATTCTTGAGTCCAACTTGTGAAGCTCCTCTAAAGAATTCTCTTAGAAGTAACTGTTTTATAAAATATCTCTGAATTCATGAAAACGATTCCCGTTAAGTAGAGATATTAATTTGAGTCTGATCTCTCGGAACCGAGTTACAGATTTCTGACTTTTCTGGGAAAAGTAAGAAGTTCTCGTTTGAAATCGATTTATTGATATTTCTAGGAATGGAGATCTTACAGGAAAATAATGATGTCAGTGGAACTGGAGAGTTCCAGTGAAATGTTTAAATTGTTTCTGGTAATCTTTTGAGTATGGGCTTAATTGCATTCTTTGAAATTAGCTCATTGTTTAAAATGAATATAATCCGTAACTTTAAGCGCTTGTTTTCTCTTTGGCTGGTGTTTCAAGTATCCAAGATTTAGCTCTTTTAATATTTTATTTTTGTTATCTTTATCTGTTTAATAGTATTTCATTTTTTATGAATTATGAATTATTTTTGAGAAACGCTTTAAAAATAAGTAATAAATAGGATGTAGGAAATTTAAGATTTATTACACTGAACTTAAATATTTCTGTAGAGATTGTATTAATAGAAATAACTTATTACAGTTTACTAATAAACACTGGGGTTCTGGGAATGGATTTAATGTAATTTACCTAAATATGTATGAGAAGACATTATTAAGAGAAATAACTTATTACAATTTAATAATCACTAGGATTCTTTTAAAGGATTTAATATAATGAACCATAACATTTATGAGAAGACATTATTAAGAAAAATAACTTATTACAATTTATTAATAAACACTAGGACTCTTGGAAATAATTTAATATAATGAACCTTAACATTGATGAGAAGACTTTACTGATTGAAATACCTAATTGCAATTTTTTAATAAACATTCGATTCTTGGAAAGTATTTAATATAATGAACCTTAATCTTTATGAGAAGACATTATTATTAGAAATAATTTATTACCATATAGTAATAAATACTAAATATAATGTACCTTAAAAACCAGAAGATCAGAAGCAGTAGAGGAGAAGACATTATTAAGAGAAATCACTTATTACAGTTTATTAATAAACTTTAGATCTCTTGGATTTAATATAATGGACATTAATATTTATGAAAAGACATTATTAAAAGGAATTACTTAATACTATTTTTCTGTCCACTCTCCACACTTTACATTTACCCCAGGAAAATTATTCACTTTTCGAATTATCTAAGTATCTGTCTCATTTCTAATAATGCTGACTAAGCTTCTCTCTCTTTGGAATATTCTCCTCGTCTCTCTCACTGTATGATCCAACATTACATTCCTGATTTATTTTTCGTGTATCATTCCATACTCTGTTCTGGACGGGGAAAAGCCATCAGATCCGAATGTATTTTAATCCGAATGTCTTAGATCCTTAATAAACTTAAGCTCCACGTTGGACTCGTTGCTTGTTTTCATGGAGCCAAGATTGCTGACCACTTAGACTTCAGGTCTGATTTTCTCTCAGAAGAATAAATTATTTCAATTGCAATATCTGGAAGTCCGAAATATATTTTATAAAGATTACTATATTTTATGAATTTAATGATGTCAGTGGAACTGGAGTTCCAGTGTTTAAATTGTTTCTGGTAATCTTTTGAGTATGTGCTTAATTGCATTCTTTGAAATTAGCTCATTGTTTAAAATTAATATAATCCGTAACTTTAAGCGCTTGTTTTCTCTTTGACTGGTGTTTCAAATATCCAAGATTTAGCTCTTTTAATATTTTATTTTTGGTTATTTTATCTTTTTAATAACATTTCATTTTTTATGATTTATGAATTATTTTTAGGATGTATATGATAATATGTATGAGAAGACATTATTAAGAGAAATAACTTGCTACAATTTATTAATAAACATTGGGAAAGGATTTAATGTAATTGACCTAAATATGTATAAGAAGACATCATTAAAAGCAATAACTTATTACAATTTATTAATAAACAGTAGGATTTTTGGAAATGATTTAATATTATGAACATTAACATTTATCGGAAATAATATATTACAATTTTTAATAAACACTAGGATTCTTATAAAGGATTTAATATAATGAACCATAACATTTATGAAAAGACATTATTAAGAGAAATAACTCATTACAACTTATTAATAAACACTAATATTCTGGGAAAGGATATAATGTAATTAACCTAAATATGTATGAGAAGACATTATTAAAAGAAATAACTTATTAAAATGTAATAATAAACACTAGGATTTTTCGGAAATGATTTAATATAATGAAGCTTAACATTTATGATAAATAACTTATTACAATTTTTAATAAACACTAGGATTCTTGTAAAGGATTTAATATAATGAATCATAACATTTATGAAAAGACATTATTAAGAGAAATAAATAATTACAATTTATTAATAAACACTAGGATTCTGGGAAAGGTTTAATGTAATTAAACTAAATATGTATGAGAATGCATTATTAAGAGAAATAACTTATTACAATTTATTAATACACACTAAGATTCTTGGAAATGATTTAATATAATGAACCTTAACATTTATGAGAAGAATTTATTCAGAGAAATAACTGATTGCAATTTTTTAATAAACATTAGGATTCTTGGAAAGGATTTAATATTTATGAGAAAACATTATTATGAAAAATAATTTGTTACAATATTGTAATAAATTCTAAATATAATGTATTTTAAATATCAGAAGATCAGAAGACATTAGATGAGAAGACATTATTAAGAGAAATACCTTATTACAATTTATTAATATACACAATGTCTCTTAGAAATGATTTAATGTAATTAACCGATATATGTATGAGAAGACATTAAAAGACATTAAGAAAAATAACATATTACAATTCATCAATAAACACTAGGATTCTTAGAAAGGATTTAATATAATGAACCATAACATTTATGAGAAGACATTATTAAGAGAAATAACTGATTATAATTTATTAATAAATACTATGATTCTTGGAAATGATTTAATATAATGAACCTTGATATTTAGGAGAAGATTTATTCAGATAAATAACTAATTGCAATTTTTTTAATAAACATTAGGATTCTTGGAAAGGATATAATATTTATGAGAAGACATTATTATGAGAAATAATTTATTATAATATAGTAATAAATACTAAATATAATATACTTTAAATATCAGAAGATAAGAAGACATTAGATGAGAAGTCATTATTAAGAGAAATAACTTCTTACAATTTATTAATAAACACTAGATCTTTTGGAAAGGATTTAATATAATGAACAATCATATTTTTGAAATGAAATTATTAAAAGAAATTACTTATTACTATTTAGTAATAAATCCTAAATATAATGAACCTTAATATTTATGAGAAATCTTTATTAAGGAAATAAATTTTTACAATTTATTAATAAATACTAGGTCTCATGGAAAAAACTTAATGTAATGAACTTAGATATTTCTGAAAAAAAAATTATCAAGAGAAATAAATTATTACAATTTATTAACAAAATCTAAGTTTCTTGGAGAGGATTTAAAATAATAAACTAAAAGAAATAGCAAAAGACATTATTAAGAGAAATAGTTTATTACAATTTAGCAATAAATAGTAGGTTTCTTTGAAATTAGAATAAAATTCGCAATCTTAAATGATTAATAAAGTTATTTAACCATATAAACAAAGAAAAATGTATGTAACAAAAAAGTTACAAGGGAAAATATAATAATAAGGTTAATAATACGAAATTATTTTTATTTAAAAAGTCAAGTTGTGCATAAAAGTCAAGGAATACGAAAATTTACATTCAAACCTATAAGGTGCAACCAAATGATTGTTTTTCTTTTCATTAAAGCATTTGTGTTCTTGTACTTCGTTCTTTTTAAATTCCTTTTTCAAGCTTATGCCACTAAATTTTTTTACCTTCCTGCTTATGATGAAGCATAATTTTGAATTCCATGCTTCATCTTGTCAAAAACTAGTAAGTTTATATTTGTTTTCAAATTTTAGGAATAATTTGGACAAAGATATTATAATCCTAGCAAAAGTAGATTCAAAATAATTTTATAAGCAATTAGCAATGATTTCTAGTAGGCCTAGAACTGGTATTATAAGCAAGTAAAATAAATATTCTGTTAATATCAGATGTACATTAAACAATAAAAGTCGTAATAAGTATTAAATAGGTAGTAATATATCAGAATAATTAAAGACATCAAGATACGGTGATGCACACCATGATCGCACACAAAGACGAACACAATTTTAGTTTTTATCACTTTATTTTTCAAAATTGCAGACTGACTTTTATTATTTATTTGCATTTAATACCCTCTCATGTATCCAATGGACTATTTTTTCTGACATCTATTACTCTAGCTTTAAATTCATCTATGTAATACTGAAGTACTCCACGAATCTCTGCATATTAAAATTATGTATTCTTTAGTATTCTATCCTCATATTCTTAAAATCTGCATCATTTCCCACGGTGTTAAATTTAAGGATAAATTTATTTAATTGTCCGAAATTTTGTTTACTGTATCATTTTTGCCTGAAAATGTGTCGTTTTGTTACAATTCGCAGGGTTTAAAAATAAACAAAAACAAACAAACTTCCAACCGAAAAGTCAAATTGAATAATTGTTAGTTCTTTTAAGATAAAAGTAACTTTAAATATCCAAGGAGCTTTATTTTCAGCTAGGTTTCGACAAAAATATTGAATAATAATTAACTGAACGTCTATTTAATAGCACACAAATAGTTTTAGCAACATATCTGTTCTAAAATGAGTTATAAATAAAAATTTCCCTCAAATAGATTTATTTACAACTAGCATATAGCCCGTCATATGACGGGATCACTAAAATTTTTCATTTTCCATAATTGTAAAGTACCCTATGAGGCAGGTAAAATAAATCGTTTGTTTTTTGGCTGAGAATTGTTGGTTTGCTTCTTGCAACAAAAAAAAAACAATCTAAGATTAAATATTAAATTATCACATATGTATTTAATCTATTATTTAAGCCAAATATAAAAGAAAATTATTTACGTAATATCTAAGTTCAGTGACAAAACGTATGAAAATCATGCAGATGATATTCAAATAATATAAAATAAGAAATGACTAATTGAGTTGAATAAATAAATGACGTCATAATGATAGAAAAATTATTATTTTTACATATTTATTATGTGATAAATTGATAAATTTAATCTCTGCTGTTAACTGAGAAAAATAGAGCTCGAAATAATGCCATTAAAAGATCGCAAAGGGGGGAGGAGGTAGATTTCGAACGTTTTAAAGACAACAGTATTTTTCGCTGTATTAAGAAGCATATTTATTCCAGTTTATTTTATAATCGGATCCATAGTTTAATAGAAGATAAACTTTATTCGCTTTGAATTTTAATAAGACTAACTCATAAAGAATCCAGTAGAGGTCCCTCTATCCATTCCAGGTCCAAACCCTTCAGAAACTCGAGGACAGAAAAACAGATAACTTACGCTTTTATTATATAGAGGATATATCTATGGTATGAGAGTTCTTAAAACGAGATAGTGATAATTAAAAATTAGTATATTAATTCCTTTCTAAATATGTTTATTGTGTAATGTATCAAAAGTAAAACATAAAAATACAAAAAACAATGTATGATGTAAAACAATGTCCGTAATTAATATAGAATTCATGGATATGGTAAAAAAAACACATTTATTCATTTACAAATACTGTCCAAGCATTGCATTTAAATAAAACTAAAGATATAGAAATATATAAAAAAAAAGTGACTATTTATTTAAATATTACTGAAACATTATTGTAAACTTTAAAAGTACATATCACTGATTACCTGTGAAATTTTAATGCAATAATAAGCAATAGCAATTTTATTTTATTGTGGATATGAATATTGTTAAGGCATTAATAAAATGATGGTATTAAACGCACTGTCAAATTTTACATTACTAGTACTTGACATCTATAAAAATATATATTACCATTTATGTACGTGCGTAAATTATATTACACTTTAAAATATGATTAGAAATGTTTTTCTTGTTCCCATATGCTTGTAATTAAAAATTCTTTCCAACTTTTAGAAATTAATAATATCCTCGCAACTTTATGCTAGCATCCTAATTTTTTCTCTTATCATGTCAGATATTTTTATTTCCAAAGTCATAATGCTCTTCTAACCCCTTAAGGAGACAAAGCACTTTTAAAATGTCAGAATTCGACCGAAATTACTAAATATTTTTCGAGCGTAAACGTCACGCCATCCAAACACTTTAGTAATCAAGTTGTATTTTTTTTACTCAAATTATTATTTTATTTTTATAAAATCCATTTTTGCTGTTTTGATTCCTTGCCTTAAAAATTTTCAGTTTCATTTTTTACATTATAAATGTTCTTAATGTCTTCCATTTTTCAGGAATGTTTTATAAAATAGGGAGATTTCTTAAAAAAGTTTGTTATATTGTCGTATTATATAAGAAAAAATAAAGGAAAGAAAAAACATTATTTTTTACTCTTCTATCCTTTGTAAATTGTATTTAACATTTTTTATTTTATAAACCTGAGGAACCTTTCCTTTTATTAGCATTTTGCATAAATCCCACTAGATTGTTGTACTTATTATTATGAAAGCACCATATAAAAACATCGCTTATTTACTAGGGGTCAACACGATAATATATAGGAGATTTTCTCGGGAATCAAAACAATGGTCAAGCTCAATGGGGATGTGCACAATACTCTAACTTCTATACAATCTGGGTTGTTAAAAGACTTTACTTTTTTATCTAAATACGGATGACTTGCAGTGTTTAGCATTTTACAAAACAACCCTCTGAATTGTGTTGCCCATTTTCTTGTGGAAGACACGTATAGATAGCATCTTCGGTATGATGGGACACCATACAAATTATTATGGCATCATCGTATAAAAACAGCAACACCGCTCACGTATGATTGGACAACACGTTAATACAATGAAGCATTTCTCCTGAATCCAACTCAAACGAAAATCCATGGGGTGGGTGGAAATACGCAGCCCATTATACATCTCGATTAATTAACATGAAGATTTTACTTTTTTTATCGAAATGCGGACAACTTACTTTTAACAGCATTTTACCACATAATCCACTGATTTGTGTTGCCAATTGGGAGCACCATACACATAAGAGCCTAAACATTATGACCCCATGAGAATAATGAGTTGATCTACCTTTGACAAGCAACACAACTTCAATCCGCCTTGGCATGGATGCCACAAGTCCTTGGTAGATGCTTGAAGACAGATTGTACCAGATGTTTAAGCAACGGTTATGCAAATCCGAGATATGGCGAATTGGTGGTCTTTGAATTCTGAGCTGCTGTCCCATGACATCCCAAATGTGTTCTATTGGATTCAGATCCGGTGAGTTAGGAGGCCAGGACATTAACTGGAATTCAGTATCATGTTCCTAGAACCACTTCAACACAGTTTTAGCCTTGTGACACAGGGCGTTGTTCTGTTGGAATATTCCATTTCCAGCTGTAAAAACAGACGCCATGTATGGGTGCAACTGGTCCGCAATGATGTTCAGATACCTTGTATAATTCATAGTCTGCTCTACCACAAACACGGGTCCCATATACACCCAATATAAAGTCCCCAAAAGCATAATACCGCCACCACTGGCATGTGTATGGCATACAGACATTGAGACTGAGTATGACCTACATGTACATTGAGGGAGTATCTGTTCACCTGGAAGACGGCGTATCCTGACACGGCCATCGTCATGATGAATGATAAACCGTGATTCATCTGACCATGCAACTCTCTCCCACTGATCCATGGACCAGTCGCGATGCTCCAGTGCCCAGTGTAGGTGCAGTTGGTGATGACGCTTGGTCAGCAAATGGCCACGAGTGGGACGTTTGCTGCGTAGCCCCATATCCAACAGTGTCCACAGAACAGTGTGTTCCAATACTATTCTACTGGGCCCTGCATTGTATTCGGTTGTCAGCTGAGCCACTGTCCGTCTCCGGTTTTGCTTGACCATGCAGACAGTCTCCGACGACATTTTTCTTTGATAGCGTGTGGACGTCCAACACCATGTCGTCTACTGCTGGTTTCACCGTCATTCATCCACTTTACATAACTAACAACCCAAGAGTCGTTCAGTTTCGGAAATACTTTTTCCGAGCCTTCGAGCCATTACAATCTGCCCTCTATCAAAATCCCTTAGATCCGCAGCCTTTCCCATCACACACAGAAGTAAATGAAAGAATGATTCTTCAGACTCTCCAGCAGCAGTTAAATACTCTTCCACCTGATGACGTGCCTTTCGGGTCACCCAGTCGAGTTCATTGCAAAAAGTAAGGGTAGTCATAATGTTTTGACTCTTGAGTGTATGTAAGGCTACTTTGCTCTCTATGAGGTTACAGAACAAATACATCCAAGACTCACTCGGAAATTGAACCTAATCCATTGGATGGATGAACTATACTCTAATCACTGTGCAATCTGGTATTTAACATAAGTAAAATAAAATTCTAGCTACAGTTACTATTCCAGCTACATAATTAACTAACATTCAATGAAATATAAATAAGCAATTTCTGTGCAATATAGTAGCAATATTTGCATACATATGGCAATGCCCAACTTCTTTTTATGAAAAAAACTACTTTAATCAATTTGTTTTCTATTCTAAACAAAAAATTCTTCTCTTGTTTATTTCAGCATTTTTATATCTGAAGTAATAGCATTATCTCCACTCATATTAAAAAAAAAACTCTTCTAGTATTCAGTATTTTAAAGTTCGAATATTGTCCCCTTAAGTTTGTATATTTATAAAAGTTTCTAAATAATCGCTTACATGTGTGAGAAAATGAGTATAATGTTGAATCTTTAATAAGTACCCTAAGCGAAATAAAACAGCTTAAAATGCTTTATGATAAAGATAATTTTCGCCAATAAGCAGTCTCGGTACGAGTAAAGGGATTTTAATGACAAAAGACATTCTGTTCACGAACTTGCTAGCACAGGCAACTAAATAATATTTTAAATTTATGCTAAAAATTGTGACAAAGGGAGACCAAAGGATTAAATTAAGGGCTTAGTATTTTATTATCCTCGTAAATTGGCCTGTTAAGGGAATTTTAAGACTATCATTTCTTTCTTGTTTAATATTTTTAATATTAAGTTATTATTTGAATATAAAGGTCCTATTTAGCACATAATTTTACAACCATTTCATAGATTAATTTATCTAAATTTATCTTTAATTTTCAAACGGACCATCAAAATTTCTAACAGGATATATTTATGTTTTATCCGTCACATCTAGAGACTTTAAAGTCTTATGTAAATTATCGATACACGAAATGGAACAAATTTTGTAAATTATTTTATACAAATATCTGTATTACAAATACACATATCAATGTATTTAAATTTTTCAGGATTTTTAATAGTATTAAAAGTAAACTTTTTTTTAAAACTCTGCTTCTCATCTAATTTTTCTAACTATATAATTCTTCTACCTACATAATCTTGTAATTTAGTATGGTAGTTCAAATCATATCTTTAGAAAATAATTAAAAATATTTTACACATTTATTTTCTGGAAAAAAATTGTAAATTTACAATATCTTTCATAAAATAGGATTTATTCAACATTATATTTTCAAGCTTTTAAAGATTTTCAACTTAAATATAAATTTTTGTATATTTTTTATGAAAATTCACTTTTGAACGAAATTTCACTCAATTATCTTTAACAGTTTTCTTCTAATGTTTATACAAACATAAAGAGAAGTTGTTTTGAGAAACATACGAAGAAACACATACAGGGTGTCCAAGAAAGTTTTCCCGTGCTTTAAAAATACCATGGAAACAAAGATAGATAGAAGATGCCACAAATCGTATGTTGATTGTGAAGGATTAAGAATTTTATAGTAAAGTTTGAAAATATAGTTACAAAAGTTGTCAATAGATGTAGCTGTACACTGCACAGAATAAATATACATGCATAAATAAGCATGGATAACTAAAATCGTTCCTGAAAAACAGTCTATACAATTATATTACAATGTATTCAAAATGACCACCGCTCACACTGGAAAGATAGCGTAAAAGGGCAACGAAATTTTCCATCCCATCTTGGAGTGTCTGAACTGAAATGGAATCAGGAGTTTCACAGATTGACTGTTCAATCTCATCTAAAGTGGGGGTTATTTCTGTAAACCCCGCCCAATGCACCCCACAAAAATTAATCACAAGAAGTGAGATCCAGCGAAAATGGATGTCATTCCATGCATGCTCCATTACTATGACTCATTTCCCGAAGTATTCATGCAAAAATGAAAACACCTATTCGATGCGATGTGGTCGAGCCTCATCTTCTGTCTGGTAGATCCTCAAGAGCTCGATGTGGGACTACAAATTGTTATTAAATTCCAAGGTAACGTTCACTAGTTACCGTTTTGACAATGAAAAAAGTGTCATTATTGCCTCTGCTCCATACCTCTGAACAAACAGTAAGTTTGAGACAATGAAATGTTTTCGACTCTCACAAATAGGGATTTTCGGAGAACCAAAATCTCTAATTCTAGTTATTTGGGAACCCATTAAGGAGTAAATGTGCTTCATCGGTGATCCAAATGCAGTCAACATCAAAGCCGTCATTATCCATCATATTGAGCATCTTCGCAAAGTCAAGCCGTTGTCGCACAACTGGTACAGAGATGGCCTGGTGACTCTATAGGAGAACATGTGTAGGCTTCTCCGCAGCATTATATGCTTGCTGAAACGCTTCAAACCAGCTGCAATTCTTAGGATGGATGATGGAAGTTGGTGCTGAACAGTTTCAGAACCTGTGGCGATATTTTCAGGAGTAACAATTGTTGGCCTGGAACCAACATGTTTGACAAGATCATTCGAATACCAGTTCATTCGAATTTATCAAAGAACCTGTGAATGGTTTTCGCAACGGGTCCCTTTGCAACATTAAATCTTCTTTGAAAACTGCTGTTTGTGGCCTTGACACTGTGTTCAGGTACCGAAAAATACGTTCAATTCAACACATCTTTATGCCCATTTTCTTTGGAATTCACAATTCAGTGGTCGAATGAATCATTTATGGCGTTTGTTGAGACAGCAACTGAGAGTTGCACACACCATTTAGCGGCTTTTTATGTTTGAATCGTGTCGTAATTTTGCATGTGTGTTCTTCTTCTTCCCCTTTTGACATCTGCATCCTTTCAGTATTGTTCTCCAGCCATTGATTCGTTTCAGGAATGGAATTTTTAATGGAGCTCTGGGTTTCGAGCACTATTTGTAGGTATTTCGATCCACCATTTAAGACAATCCCACCATTTTAGATGAGCTTGAACGGTCGATATGTGAAGCCCTCACTTCCATTTCAGTTTAGACACTCTAGGATGTAAGGGCAAATTTCGTTGCCCGTTTATTATCATTTTAGTTTGAGCGGTGGTCATTTTGAACACAATGTTATGTAATTGCATAGACTGCTTGTAAGGAGCGATTTTAGTTATACCTGCTTATTTATTCATGCTTATTTATTCTATGCAGCGTGCAATACCATCTATTGACAAGTTTTGAAACTATATTTTCAAATTTCTGCATAAAATTCTTACAATCAACATACGGTTTGTGGCATTCTTCTATCTATCTTTACTTTCATGTTATTTAATTCTAAAGTAGGGGACGCCTTTCTTGGACACCCTGTATGTACTATATACTAGACCCTGTATATGCTTAAAGTTTTAAGGTTTAAGAGTCCCAATCCCTATAATAATTTTGTTTTAGGAATTCAACATCGGTATTCGTATGCTTGATAATTTTATATTCTGGTATTTCGGGATTTTGATACTAAAACGAATACAATTCTGGTTTCTTTTTTACAGCTAAAGTTGCATATTTTTGTCTGGTTCTGTTTTAATTTTTCAGAACTCTCATATAACTACACAAGCCACCTTAAACAATATCATAAATAGCCAAAATACATAAAAAATAAACATTCTTTATATTTGGATTATTTAACACATGATAAACTTCAGGAATAATGATTCCATATGAACCTTTATGACCTCAGTACAACAGCAGTTTTAAAATCTGATTTGAAATGTAGACATATATACATATTAGAAATATCGCCATCGACCGGAAGCAATTATAATGATATCAGTATCATAACTGAATGAAAAAAATTTTATAAATCTCAATTGGTTTTATGCAAAAAAGAAAAAATACTAAAAACTCCAATACTTAGGTATCATCCTTGATTATTCCTTAAATATCCTTAAATATTTAAATAAAATATTTAAAAAAGAAACGTATTTAAATTGTAGATATAATGCAAACTGTAGCAAACAAATGTCTTATATTAACGTTTAATTACCTAGCTGTTCTTCTCAAATTTTTTTACGTTATTCTGAAATTCCCATGTAGAGGCTTAAGATTAAGCTGCATTGTAATTTTGTTTTCATAAAAAAGTGTGCAATTTCAATGGGAGTTTAATATAAAAAACTTTATTTTCTTCAACTAATTGGAAAAGATAATTCTCAAAATATTAACAAATAAACATTATAATATACATCATAATTTCTCAGAATGTAATTTAGCTCCTTAAACTGTTTCCAAATTACCACGAAAAGTCAATAATTATATACACCCTGAAAAAAAAAGACTGGGAGGTAAGTGGCTAGTTTTAAAAATTGAAAGAAAAATTCTATACAGTTATCAATTCCTATGATTACGCTTTAACTTCTGGGAAATGTTTTAGACAGCATTCGGTTCGAAAATAGACTAAAAATCCTGAAAGTGAATGTTTTCAATAACTTACTGAAAACTGGGACTTATTTTTGACGTCTTCAAAACAATTTCATTTGTTATTCTAAGTCAACACCATGTTACATAACAGATTTACTTCAGTCAATTTCACTTACCATAAATCGCCTTGTATTCTGTGAAACAGAACAAAAAGAATTTCTAACGGCTTCAAAAAGCTTAGCTTTCTCAAATCAGAAATAAAATATATTAGTATATATGCGAATTATTTTCATTTTTCTTTTTATATACTTTTGTTTTTTATTACTTTAATTACCAAGATAACTAAACATTCATAAATATAATACATAGTCCCTGGCCATATTTAATGTGACCACCAGAAAAATTCCAATACATTTGCTTTTTACACTCTGTTATAAGGTAAAAAGCTAAAGTATCTCAATAATTGAATATTTTCATTAGCATTAAGTTTTTATAGACTATTTGATAATATATATTTTTTAACTGTGGGAACACTGGACTTATGGATGGTTCTACTAATTGAATAAAAAAACGTGAATATATTTTATAGAAAGTTATTGTGTATTAACTGAAATTTTTGCAAAGAAATGTAATAGTTTCACAAAGTTTATTTTTAAAATATTGTTATAATCTTTTATTTTGATGTTTTGTAGTTTCTGTTTCTTAGTTCGTATATATTTTTTAATATACTTAGGTTTAATAATTAGAATGTTTCTAAAATGACCGTTATATTTGAAAAATAAATAAAAACTAAACGGACAGTGATAGAAATACAAAGTTTATTGCAATATGCTTGGGGCAATATTAAATTTTCAGGCAGAGAAACTTTCAAAATTAGTTACAATGTTCCACAACAGATGACGCTGCAGTCTGGAAAAATCTAAACTACGATATTTTCCAGATATCCACCATGAGCAGCAATAATATGGCGTATTCTCAGAACGAAATTACCATAAACCCCTGTAAAGGTGGTATAGATGTTCCAGTTACTCAATTGTTTCTAGATAGTGGCGGTACACCTGGTGTTTTAAGAATACCCACAGACAAATATCATAGTTTATATTTTTCAAGATTTTGCAGCGCCATCTGTTGTGGAATATTGTAACTAATTTTAAATTTGTCTGCCTGAAAATTTATTATTGTTCCCAGCATATTGCAATAAACTGTGAATTTCTATCACTATCCGTTTAGAGTTTATTGATTTTTCAAATATACCGGTCATTTTTGAAACACCCTGTATATTTTGTGTAATGTAACGATAACCTACCGTTTTTGGTTATTTTTAATCATTGGGAGGCCATAGAACTTGGTACAAAACGAAAACTGAGGAATTTCTGCACCCCTAGAATTTGAAAACTATTTCCAACGTCATAGAATTGAAAAAGTTCACATTTGTGAGTCACCATGGAAAAATTGCGCATTATCATAAGGTATCTGGTCTCACCTGTAGTCAAAAGTGCATCATAACTTCACTTAGTATACAAAATAATATTATGGAACAACAACTAAAAAACGCATAAAAGCAAAGGAAGTACATTAAAGAGTTTAATTGTAATAGTCACTCCCTCTGAAAAACGTCCTGAACCAAAAATATGAAAAATAATTAAAAAAAATAAATGAAAACACTTTATTGTGGAATACTAGGTAAAAATTGTATTTAGTTCATTCCTAAGTTTTTTAGTTATGTATTTAGCTTATTAATAAATAAATGTTTATTACCATTGTAGAAGTGTAAACATTATCTTTCTTGTTGTTCAGTTTTGCTTCAGTGACGACAGTACACTTGAAGTCCTTATCTATAAAATTCAGTGTGTAAAACGGAGATTTATGAGAAATTATTCCTGGAGTTCAAGATTCAAACAGCTATACATCCTACAAAAACAGGATCTGAATGGCTATAATTGGCATGTTTCTGAGGAGACTTCAAATCGTAAAAAAATGTAATCCGTCATTCTCTATAACTCATGATTCTGAGAGAGAGGTTTATAACTTAGCGACTTAAATAATTTCCAAGATCCCAAATGCATTTTATACTTTACAATATGAAATGTTACACCCCCAAATCTGCAAGGAAGTTCTTTCTCAGTTAATAGAATATCCGTCCTAAATTGACTAGATATCACCCCGGATCTCAATCCATTTGAGAATATTTTTGAAAATAGATTTTGAAATTAATAGTTCTGTAAAACAATATATTTTCATAGAAAACATATCCTCAAATTAGAAATTTTTTCTAAAAAGAAGATTTTTTTACTATGGTCGTTCTAGACTGACTGGATTTTGCCCTGGTTCTCAGTCTATTTCAGAATATTTTGGAGAATGCATTTTGAAAATAACTGCTCTTTAAAATAATATATTTTCATAGAAAACAAATCATCAAATTAGAAATTATTTCTAAAAAGAAGATTATTTTACTATGGTCGTTCTAGACTGACTGGATATCGCTCCAGATCTCAGTCCATTTCAGAATATTTTGGAAAATACATTTTGAAATTAACTGTTCTTTGAAATAATATATTTTCATAGAAAACATATCATCAAATTAGAAAATATTTCTAAAAATAAGATTATTTTACTATGGTCGTTCTAGACTGAATGGATATCGCCCCAGTTCTCAGTCTATTTCAGAATATTTGAGAATACATTTTGAAAATAACTGTTCTTTAAAATAAAATCTTTTCATAGAAAACGTATCATCATATTAGAAATTATTTCTAAAAATAATATTATTTTATTATACTCGACCTAGATTGGTTAGATATTGCCCCGGGTCTCAATTCATTTGAGTATACTGAAGAATGCATTTTGAAATTAACTATTCTTTAAAACAATAACTTTTCATAGAAAACATATCATCAAATTATAAATTATTTCTAAAATGAAGATTATTTTACTATGGTCGTTCTAGATTCACTGGATATCGCCCAGGATCTCAGTCCATTTGAGAATATTTTGGAGAATACGTTTTGAAATTAACTATTCTTTAAAATAATATATTTTCATAGAAAACATATCATCAAATTAGAAATTATTTCTAAAAAGTAGATTAAAAATTATTTCTAAAAAGTAGTTATTTTACTTTGGTCGTTCTAGATTGACTGGATATCGCACCGGATCTCAGTCCATTTGAGAATATTTTGGAGAATACATTTTAAAATTAAATGTTTTTTTGATATATTTTCATTGAAAATATACCTTCAAATTAGAAATTATTTCTAAAAAGAAGTTTATTTTATCAAATTAACACATATCAAGAAAGATAAAATAATTCTATTCATGAATAGAATTTATTATTACATATGTAGAACTGTGATAGCCCGTTAGTTTAAATTCCATCGCATTACTGTTTCACAAAAATAATCTGAAGTACAACTACGGAAGTGTAAAATAGATGTATAAATCAAAATCACAAGTTAAATTTGATACTCTTTAATTTCAATACAGAAATTTTAATTAATTTTTCTTGCCTTAAAACTGCATTTCAAAGACTCATTTTGCTATTCAGGATTATAACTTGCTATTACCTTAAATCTAAAACTATAATTACGAAGCATCGTAATTATCGCATAATTACTAACGAAATGCGTTTTATTTTACGTTCGAATTTCGTTACTCATTGTAATCAATGTTTTTCATTAGCAGAATTATTTGTCATGAAGTTCTCAGCGGAATTATTTGATACGACTTGATTCTTCAGGGAGTAACCTTGTTTGTATAACAAGACTTGATTAAAACGAAAAATCTTTAAACTGTTTAATCAAGTAACCCCATTACAAGAATATATTTTGAAATTAAGTCACTCTTCGAAACAATTTTATTTCGAGAGAAAACAAACCTCCAAATTAGAGTCTATTTCTAAAAAGAATATCATTTAATTAAATCGACACGTATTGTGGAAGATCACTATATTAATTAAGAGATATTTTAATTCTTGAATATAATTTATTTCAAATCTCTAGAAATGTACAATATTTTTAATTTATCGCATTTTTAAAAATAATACTTGCACGTATGTTCGGGCTAACAGTTTTTTCTAGGTTTTGGTATTTGTTTTCTTTTATCTGATAAAGCATATTAATTACTGCATTTGTATTTACTTTTTTTCTTAAAATTTTTCATTTCCCTTAATTGAATATTTATATAGTATTATTTCATTTTATTAAACTAATCAATTTATATTTCAATTATCTCTTATCGAGATAAATAAAGACAACTTCGGAAAAAGAAAAAAAAATACCGCATTTAGCAGAAAGCAAGAAGAATCTATTTAATTAAAAAGCGGTATATCAAAGTGAAAATAAATCAAATAACCATTGTAATTTAACTTATAATCTTTTAAAAATATATACTTTTGAAGTTCGCATTTTTTTTACATTTTAGTACTCATAAAATTGACTCGAAAAGTGATCATGAAAGTAGTCAAGATTATAAACTTTCTGATTTTTTATATTATTTATTTTTATGGTTATTGGACATAATAGAGATAAGTAATTAAATGTATATTTGAATCATCTCTCATCGAGATAGACAAAGATAAATCTATGCTGTAAAACTTCGAAGAAAAATACCGTATATATCAGAAAGAAAGATGATTCTATCTAATTAAGAGGCGGTATACCAAAGAGAAAATAAATCAAATAACTACTGTAATTTAACTTATAATCTTTTAAAAATATATACTGTGGAAGTTCGCACTTTTTACATTTTAGTACTCGTAAAATTGACTCGAAAAGTGTTCATAAAAGTAGTCAAGATTATAAACTTTCTGATTTTTTATACTATTTATTTTTATGGTTATTGGACATAATAGAGATAAGTAATTAAATGTATATTTCACTCATCTCTCATACAGATTACTCTATGCAGTAAAACTACGAAAAAAACAGAAAAATACCGTATATAGCAGAAAGAAAGATGATTCTATCTAATTAAGAAGCGGTATATAAAAAGGAAAATAAATCAAATAACTACTGTAATTTAACTTATAATATTTTAAAAATACAAACTTTGGCAGTTCGCAATTTTTACATTTTGTCTCACACGAAAAGTGTTCATAAAAGAAGTCAATATTATAATCTGATTTTTTATGGTTGTTGGTCGTAATAAAAATAAATAATTAAATCCATATTTCATTCATCTCTTATTGGAGTAGACAAAAAATTATATGTTTAATCTTGGAAAAAAAGACAGAGAAATATCGTATCTGACACAAAAAAAGAGAGTCTATATAATTTAACAGAGATATATCAGAGATATAGATGGTTTCTGTTGTTATATTTTATTTTACATAAACTTAACATAATAAAAACAACATTGAAAGTTTTCAATACAGTGATCTTTCTACATTTTTTATAACTGTTACAGAAAATAAATAAATTTATAACTAATATTTATTACGTTGTATTATTTTAATTTTACTTAACTCTCCACTCTATTATTTTATTTACTTATTTATCTCTAAACAAACGTCAGTGAAAATATTCAATATAATAATCTTTCTCACTTATTTTACGGCTCTTAGAGAAAATAAGTCAATATATAACTCATATATTTAATATTCTATTATTTTATTCTTCTTCCCATTCTGTTATTTTAGATGCTTATTTATCTCTATATAAAGTCCTTGAACGTATTCAATACAATAATCTTACGGATTTGTTTTATGACTGTTAGTGATAAATAAATAAATTTATTACAGGCTATTATTTTATTTTCCTTTTATTTCCCTTTCCTTTCTTATATTTTATTCTCTTATTTATCTATATAAAACGTCCGTTAAAGGATTCAATACAAAAACATTTCTAATTCGTTTTATGGCTTTTAGAAATAAATAAGTGAAATTATAACTGATATATTTTATATTCTGTTATTTTAATGTCTATCCCAGGTTATTATTTTACTTTCTTATTTATATCTAAAAAAAATCTGTAAAAGTATTCAATATAATAATTATCTGAATTTTGTTTTATCACTGTTAGAGATAAATAAGTCAATCTGTAACTGATAAATTTTACATTCTGTTATTTTATTTTCTTTCTTGCCCATCATTTTATTTCGTTATTTATTTCTAAAATTTGTCCGTGAAAGTTCTTTGAAATTTCATTGAAAGAAAAAAATTTAAGCAAAGGCATTATTTCAATGTATGTATACATGGATTTGTCATATCTACTGGGATTATATGAAAGTTTCATTTATTTTATAATTCCCCGATATTAGTCACTTCATATTTTCATTATACAAATAAATTATTCCAAAAAAATTACAACAGTAAAATAATTCCAACTAATTAATTATTAGTTTATTCTAGATTACGATTTTTAAATTTAGGTGAAAATGGTCTTAAGTCTAATTTCTTTTAGTGCAAAAGGCCATATAAAAGATTTCTTTCGTAACAAAACATCTAAATTACTCAAAAAATCAATACGATAATCGTATGAAATTAGTAAACGGCTTTTATAAGTAACTAACAGTTAATATCCTATTAGCTTATTCCTATATCTCTTAATTTCTTTCTTCAAGAAAATTAAATCTATAATTCCTTTGCATAGTATTGTTTTATTCAAATTTTGAAGTTAGTACAAAAGTGTTTTAACGCGGTAATAGTAAATTTCGATAGAAGATTACGGAATCAAATAAAATTAAATTAAAAAAAACCTTATATGACTGAAATATTTATCCTTGAGTTATAAAAATGTATCATTACACATATTTTTAATATATATTTTAATTTCAATGGGATACAAATAAAACCAAGTCTTACAAAATAAATAAATAAATAAAAATCAGATATTATCCAAGTTAACTCGTTAGTCAACTCTAGTGTTAACTCCAGAAATGCGCGATGGGTCATTAGAGCCAACACTAATTTTTCAAAATTTTCTGAAAAAGTTACTACCGAAAATAAAAATATATATTTCTTATATTTTATATATATTTATATTAATATATCTATATATATATATATATATATATTATATATATGTTTATATAATATAATAGTATATATATATATATATATATTAATATCAAATAATATAAATATATGCTTTATGTAATATATATATATATGTAGAAATATGTATATATATATTATATATATATATATATATATATATTATATATATATATATATATATATGTATATATATATATTATATATATATATTATGTATATATATATATATATATATATTATATATATATATATATTATATATATATATATTATATATATATATATATATATATATATATATATATATATATATATTATATATATATATATATATATAATATATACATATATATCTGTGTAAAAATATATATATTGATATATATATATATTAAATAATATATTATATTATATATATATTTTATCTATATATAATATATTCTTTTCAATATTGCAATATATATATATATATATATTTATTAATTATTATAATAATTTATATATATATATCTTCATTATATATAATATTATATATATACAGATTATATATTTTTATATATATATATATATATATATATATATATATATATATATATATATATTATATATATATATATATATATTATATATAATATATTTATATATATATTATATTTATATATATATATATATATATATTCAAATATATTCGACAATAGTAATCTTATTAAATATAAATAATTTTTATTTATTTATAGGGATGTATATTAGAAAAAAATTCCTATATGTTATCTAAAAACAAAGAGATATTTTTTGTATCAAATGAAATGTCGGTATTCTCCAGTGAAATTTGTTTATTTGTCGTTCAAATGATATAATAGTATCGATCTGTCAGCTGATACCGCAATACAAAAATAACTGTGCCATCAACTACATGAATTACGTGCTCTACTGGTTCGCTGAACACGACAATTTACTTCTTCTTCTAATAAGCTGCCCCAGACTTTGTTTAGGAAGTATATTAAATTAAGCCCCAAAAATTTGGCGTTTCGGAACAATAGTTAACACATTTATAAACATAAATAAGTTTATGGGTACAGTTGCATGATTTATGAATGCAGGGCTCATAGGAAAGTACTAAACAGGTTTTTTTCTGTCCTTTTTCTAATTAGAAAAGAGTTTCAAATAGGATGAGTATTTCTAATGGTATTCATGAATTTTAATATGCTGTGTTACCAAACCTAAAAACATAAATTTTTATAAGCTCCATAAGTCTTTATCATTTTATTTAGGAAAAAAGCTATTCTGGTTAGAAGAACAAAAGATCCATTTCTTTGAGACAAAAATTGATCAAGATATTTAAAATGTGAATCTTCAGCAGTTTTAAAAAAAATTTCACTTTCTTTGATCAATCGGTCAAATAATTACTTACAGTCATTCGTTGTTGTTGTAATACTTTTTTAATTAAAAAGAGGAGAAAATTCCTTGACTAACAAGAAAAATATCATAGTAAAATAGATATCACGAATTTCTAATATATGTTCAGTTTACCTACCTAAAAAATATTGAAATTCTTTAAATCGAAATCCCAATTAACTTTAATCTAGACCTTTCTGGTTTAAAGTAAAGGAAGTATTTCTTTGCAATGACCTTTGCAAGTAAATTGATCTAAATTTTATTGAATTCATCTAAATGTATCCTATTTTGTAAGAATGGTAGAAAAGAAGGAACAAATATTGTCGAATAGTAGGCTTTCATGGACGAGGTACCATTACAAGTCCTAGACCCACCCTGCACTGAGGTGTCAAGCTTCCATTGCAAAGCCATTTGTTCCCGTAAGAATGTGTTGATTCATTCAATTGAATCCGATTTTAAAGGACTGCGAATAAAGAACTGTCTGAAAAAGTTGAATAGTTTGTTGTCATGGGAGAGTATTCAGCACAAGGCCCAGTTCCACCCTCAAGTTTCCATTGAAATGCCATTTGATCCAGTAAGAAAGCAAGGTCTAAAATTTGTTGAATTCATACAATTAAATCCGATTTTATAGAACTTGGAATAAAGAACTGGCTGACAAAGACGAATAGCAGGTTGTCATTTTAGGGTCTCCAGCTCGAGGCATAGTTTCATCCTGGACTGTCTTGTCAAATTTCATTGAAATGACATTTGGTACCGTAAGAAGGCAAAATCTAAAATTTCTTAAATTCATTCTTTTGAATCCGATTTTAAAGGAATGGGAATAAAGAACTGGCTGAAACAGTCGAATAGTTGGTTATCATGTTAGAGTATTTAGCATAAGACCTAGTTTCACCCTGGACTTTCTTGTCGTTTCCATTTAAAAGGCAGTTTGTCCCGTAAGAAATCAAGGTCTAAAATTTGTTGAATTCATTCTTTTGAATCCGATTTTAAATAACTTGGAATAAAGAACTGGCTGACAAAGACGAATAGCAGGTTGTCATTTTAGGGTCTCCAGCTCGAGGCATAGTTTCATCCTGGACTGTCTTGTCAAATTTCATTGAAATGACATTTGGTACCTTAAGAAAGCAAAATCTAAAATTTCTTAAATTCATTCTTTTGAATCCGATTTTAAAGGAATGGGAATAAAGAACTGGCTGAAACAGTCGAATAGTTGGTTATCATGTTAGAGTATTTAGCATAAGGCCTAGTTTCACCCTGGACTTTCTTGTCAAGTTTCCATTTAAAATGCAGTTTGTCCCGTAAGAAATCAAGGTCTAAAATTTGTTGAATTCATTCTTTTGAATCCGATTTTAATTACCTGGGAATAAAGAACTTGCTGAAAAAGTTGAATAGTTGGTTGCCATGGGAGAGTATTCAGCACAAGGCCTAGTTTTACCCTCAAGTTTACATTGAAATACCATTTAGTCCAGTAAAAAAGAAAGGTCTAAAATTTGTTGAATTCATACAACTAAATCCTATTTTAAAGAACTTGGAATAAAGAACTGGCTGACAAAGACGAATAGCAGGTTGTAATTTTAGGGTCTCCAGCACAAGGCCTAGTTTCACCCTGGACTGTCAAGTCTTCACTGAAAAGTCATTTGGTTCCGTAAGATGCAAAGATCTAAAAGTTGTTGAATTCATTGAGTTGAATCCAATTTTAAAGGACTGGGAGTAAAGAAATGGTTAACAAAGCCGAATAGTAGGTTGTCATGGGAAAGTCTCCAGCTGAAATCTTAGACCCAACCTGGACTGTTGGATCAGTTACACTGATGAAACCGAATACATTAACCAAGACAAATATTTTTCAAAAAAAGCTTAATAACATCACCTTTTTCAATTTTATCATATTTATAAAGTATTCAAGTTATTTCAAAAACTACATAAATTTATAATAGCATACAATACATTTAGCATAATCCTATTAATCATTCATTTTCCACCTTAGATTAATGTTCTTAAATTTTTGCTTCTTGTTAAGTCAATATAATCAGAAATCACAATGGGAGTTTCACATAAAACCAATAAAATATTTTGTCGCATTAGAAATATATCATATTTTTTAATCACCATCT
>CM063511.1:116938616-116961116 GCA_032207245.1 Pardosa pseudoannulata
TAAAATTATTATTTCAAATGGAAATATTTTATTTCCAATAAATTATTAAAAATAACAATATTTAAATTTTTTTTAGTTTTTGCAATGATAAGAAACTCGAATCTTTACAATAATAAAAAGTTCTTAATTAATACGTTTTCTCCATTCCTCTCTCTTTCTCTCTCTCTCTCTCTCTCTCTGTATATATATATATATATATATATATATATATATATATATATATATATATATATATATATATATATATATATATATATATATATATATATATATATATATATATATATATATATATATATATATATATATATATATATATATATATATATATATATATATATATATATATATATATATATATAATATATATATATATATATATATATATATATATATATATATATATATATATATATATATATATATATATATATATATATATATATATATATATATATATATATATATATATATATATATATATATATATATATATATATATATATATATATATATATATTTATATATATATATATATATATATACACATATATATATATACATATATATATATATACATATATATATATATATATATATATAGATAGATAGATGTATATATATATGTGTCTATATACACATATACATATATATATGTATGTATATATATGTGTGTATGTGTGTGTGTGTGTGAGAGAGAGAGAGAGAGAGATTGTGTGTGTACACATATATCCGTAGATCAGTGGAAACGGGTTCTTTAGAGCTACAAATCAAAGTTCACCTTTAACCGTTTGGATCGCAGGGTTTGGGTCTAGCGTCTTCCTGGAGACCGTCCTGGAGGTGGAATTATGGTCTGGGGGTATTTTTTCTGGTATGGACTGTCACCCTTGGTCTCCATTCATGGTATGCTCAACACAAATGCGTACTGCACTATTTTGAATGACAATGTGCTTCCTACAGTATGGCAGTTTTACGAGTTGGACCCCTGTTACTTTGATTACGACAATGTGAGTTGTCATGTTTCGAGGTTAACCAATTCTTGGTATAATGCCAATGATGTTCATAGAATGGACTGCCCTGCCCAGAGCCCAGACCTGAACCCGATCGAGAACCTATGGGACGAGCTATATCACCGAATTAAGGGGTGCACTACCCGCCCAAAATCAGTGAAGGAACTTGTGTGTCTACTCGAAGCCGAGTGGAAGACAATACCACTAGCTGTAATACAAAGATTTGTGGAAAATATGCCCCGGAGGATTCAAGCTGTAATTGCCTCTCGTGGAGGCTCTACCAACTATTGATTTTGAATAAAGCTATTGGGTTGTTCGGAAAGTAATTTCGTTTTTTTTTTGGGGGGGAGGAAATGAAAGACATTTTCGTATAATAAACAAATACTTTATTAAATTATATATTGGCCGTTCTGGTCCAACACCTTTTGTCATCTTTCTGGTAGTAGCATAATTCCACGATGATAAAATTTTGGTATTTGCTGGCAAAAAACTGATCGAGGTTTTTTTTTACCTCCTAATTTGAGGTGAAGGTTTTACCGTCTAAAACATTTTGGAGTGTTCGGAACTCTTGGCACCATCGGATTATTATTTAATCCAATGGTGCCAGGTCTGGAGAATATGGTGGGTGTGGCATTGTATCCCATTCAATCTGTAAAAGCTTTTGGCGAGTGGCCAAACTTGTCTGATGTCTCGCGTTGTCTTGGTGAAACACTACATCTTTCCTGTTGATTGGTTCTGACCTTTTCTGTTGAAGTGCATCCTTCAGTTTGTCCGGCTGATGACAGTACGCTTCCGAATTAATCGTCATGTTATCCGGTAAAAGCTCAAATAAAACGATTCCTTTAAAATTCCACCAAACAGACAGCATCACCTTTTTTTTGGTGAATATCGGCTTTGGAAATGGTTTGAGCTGGTTCATCTTTTTTTCTCCATGACCTCTTGCTTTTGACGATGCTGTATACAACCCACTTTTCGTCCCCAGTGATGATGCGCTTCAAAAATGGATCATTTTCTTGACGTTTAAGAAGCAAATCACAGAAGTCAATGCGGCGACACAGATTTCTCTTTGTGAGAACATGGGGAACCCATACATCGAGCTTCGATTATAATCCCACGCCTTTCAAGTGGTCATAAACTGTTGAATTTGAGAAATTTTACCTCAATCCGATCTCACTTGTTGTTATTCACTGGTTCGCATCAACTAATGCCTTTATCGCTTCTTTATCAGCTTCAACAGGCCTTCCCGATGTGGTGCATCTTCGACATCAAAATTGTTGGATCAAAATTTAGCAAACCAGTTCTGGCACTGTCGTACTATAAACACACCTTCACCATACACATGGGTCAATTTCTTTCTGGTTTGAACAGTATTTTTACCCTTTCTGTAGAAAAAAAGTAAGATATGTCGAAAATGCTACTTATCGCTCTCCATATTTAAAAGGGCACCAACAAAAAACTACTGCGTAGAATTCATTGGAATTTTTCACTCACAAGCCTTCTATATGAGCTCTCAAATGATATAAAAATTATATGGTTTAAATGTGAAGTTGGGGGCAAACAAATACAATTAAATCCTCTATTGGGAAAAAAAGAAATTAATTAATTAATCGTTTAATTACTTTCCGAATAGCCCAATAGTTTTTCTTTTCTATCGCAGGTATCCAAATAGTTATTGTTAGACAGTGTATATACACATGCATATAGACATATATATACACACACATATATATATATATATATATATATATATATATATTGGAATTTATAAATGAAATATAGAGATTAGAGTCAAAAAGTGTGCAACAAGCATTTTAGTGTCAGAGAATAAGAAAACATCTCTACACGTTATTTATTGCCTAAATCAGTTTGGTGATTTCTAGGATCTCTGCAAATTTATTTCCCGGACTTATTAATGAGTATTTTATGACTCTGACATCGTTTAATTACTCGACCCTAATTTATTTGCTTTCCATTACGTGACAGATACTGGCACAAACTGTCAACTCCCCTCGTAATGCAAAAATAATTGAGTTGTCAAATGTATTAATTCGTTCGCTCACTCAAAACGATGAGCATCCTCTCTTCTAATTAAATGTCCGTAAATTTTGCTGAATGGGGAAGATTCGGGGAAAGACTCAATTTCCAGTAATTTAGTCTTGCTTTAATCGAATAACCCATAACTATAACAGCAGAGAATATAGAACATATGATAATGGAGAAAAATTAATCCTATTTAGTAGTCCTAATTCATTGTTGGAATGACAAAAAAGAAAGTAAACTTTTGATATTTTTTATGGTTATATAAGATAATTTCTGTTGTTACATAATGTGTCATTTATTATGAAATACTAAATTATATATACTTGCTGTCGTCAAAATTTTACGAAATTAAGACAATTATCAGATAAAATCGAAATCAATAATTATCAGATAATATCGAAAAAAATAATTATCAGATAATATCGAAATAAGACAATTATCAGATTTTTTCTCTGAACATTATTTAAACTTATAATTTGTATAATGCTATTTTATCTATCTAAATAAAAACAACAAGTACGTATTTTATGTCAGCAATTCTTACATCAAAGCATGTAGTGAGTGTAGCAATTTTAAAGTCATTTTGATACCATAGTAATTATTCGAAAAATTGATTTCCAAATATGTGGCAACAAAAACAAACTATAGGAAGACATTTAATACAGAATATAACAGCTGCAGATAACACCAATTGACTTATATTGTGATTGTTTTTGTAAAGATTAACACTCACTAGTGTTAAATTTAGTAAAAAGTTTATGTTGGCACCTTGGGGAAACTATCGGAAATGCTTCTGGTAGTCAACGTGATAAATTTACGTATACATGTTTATTATAATGTTATGATCTTCAGTGTAATGTTATGATTACGCCTGACTATCAGCTTCAATGTGTTCAACAGTTCAGTTCAATCAATGTGTTCAATGTATTCAATTTCAATCTCTGAACAAATTTTATAACTTCATTTTCAAATTAAGTTGAAAAACAATATGTTAGTATATGATAAAATTTCTATTACGGCCCGATGGGTTTGGGTTCGATTTAAAAGATATAGGCTGAACCACAATTTTGGGAGCTCCCATGATATATTTTAAATCTGTTAATGTACGTTTTCTGCTTGAGTTCCCATAAGCAGTTTTATGCTTTTTTTAAACTTTAATATTAATATTTTAAATCTTTTAATACAGGCAAGATACTTAAATATACTTTATGTCTCTGTAATCTTAGTGAAGAGGAATTCCACAGATAGAGTGAGATTTATGATATATTTTTCTAATGCTGCTTTTATAAATAGACACTATATAAATAGGCATTTTTCAATATGCGTAAGCACCGAGTACATAATTATTAAATAATTATTACATGAAGCTTTGGCCATAAATAATAAGCCTATAATTCTTTTAAAAATATTACTCCAGTTACATAATTCAAAAAGAACTAAGGCACACTTCTTTCTCTGAAACTTCCAATTGAAATTTCTTCCAGTTATAATCAATACTTACAATCAATTATGCTATAGCGCACTTTTAGAAACATGAGTTGAATTTGATAAAATAAATGAGAAGAACTTCATACTAAAAATGTCATTTGTATGATTTCCATTTTAAACGCGACATTTTGGCGTTAATCAAGTAACTCCGAGAAGAATAGTTGAGATCAATACTTTCTAGTCTTCAAACGCATTTTGCTATCATGAGAAAGAATAGAAATTTTTAGTTTTACATTTCGAAATCCAAGGAAATAATTTTTGGACGTGACATCTTTCTTTAATTTTCAGATCTGTAAAATAATTCAGCTATAGAATATAACTTTTTAAAAAAGGTTTTTCAGAGAACAGAAAATGCACTTTGCACTTTTGAAAGTGAGTTGATTTATTAATAATGAGGTAATTTTAAGAGAAAAACTACTTTGTTTCTTCTTATGTATACATACATACATATGTTTTGAAGAAAGTAATGCAATATAGAACATATAAAAATAATTTTATGGGTACATGAAAAATATATATTTTATCAATGCATATTGAAAGAGTCAAGTTGAAACATTCAAGACAAAGAAAAGATGGATCAACACAAACGGAACAATATGTCACCACTTTTTTAGTTAAATTCTTTGCTCTAATTCTTCCTAGCTGCTTTGAATGCTAAAGAATGAGAGGAAGTACTCAGCAATCAAAGCACGATTGTTTGAAATATAGGATAATTGCCTACTTCACCGTGGGAGTCACCGGTGACTTCCACGACGAAAACTGCTTCAAGCATGATTTTATAACTCATTTAATCTGCTGCAAAATATTTCAGCATATTCATCGCATAATGAAAAGTTCACGTCGCTGCCTTGTGTAAACCATCAAAAATGCTTTTGGCAGTCAGTCAACATGTTAAATTTACGTGCACATGTCTATTGTAATGTTACGATCATTAATGTAATGTTATGATCTTTAGTGAAATATAATGATTACACCTGACTATGAGTTTCAATTTGTTATAAAATGATCTCGGCAATACATTTTACGGCTCCATTTTCAAATTAAGTTGAAAAATAATATGTTAGCATATGATACATTTTCTATAATGACCCGACGGGTTTGAGTTCGATTATAGCAATGTAGGCTAAACTACAATTTGGGAAGCTCACATTTATTTTAAATATGTTAATTTTGTAAAATATACTTTTTCTACTTGATTTCATATAAGTAGGGTTTTTTTTCATATTACTTTTAAGATAAATATTTTAAACTTGTTAATATAGGCAAAGCATTTAATCCTACTTTCTGTGTGTGTCATCTTTGTGAAGAGGAATTATATAGAATAAGATTTATTATATATTTTTCTAATCCTGCTTCTATAAAGAGACACTATATAAATATAGATTTTTCCAACATGTTTAAGCATTAAGTTCAAAATTATTAAATAATTATTACATGCAATTTTGGCCATAAATAATAAGCCTATAAAACTTTCAGAAAATATTACTTCAGTTACATAACGCAAAAAGAACTGAGGAAAACTTCTTTCGCTAAAACTTCCAATTGAAATTTCTTCCAGTTATAATCAATACTTACAATCAATTATGCTATAGCGCACTTTTAGAAACATGAGTTGAATTTGATAAAAAAAATTAGAAGAACTTCATACTAAAAATGTCATTTGTATGATTTCCATTTTAAACGCGACATTTTGCCGTTAATCAGGTAATTCCGAGAAGAATAGTTGAGATCAATACTTTCTTGTTTTCAAATTCATTTTACTAGCATAAGAAAGAATAGAATTTTTTTTTCTGTTTTACATTTCGAAATCCAAGGAAATAATTTCTGGACGTGACATCTTTCTTTTATCTTCAGATCTGTAAAATAAGACAGCTACATAAAATAACTTTTTATAAGATTTTTCATAGAACAGAAAAATGCACTTTGCACTTTTACGAGTCAGTTTTGATGATGAAATCGGCAGCCTTGTAATACAAGATTTATTAATAATGAGGTAATGTTACGACAAAAATACTTTGTTTCTTCCTATGTATACAAACATACATATGGTTTGAAGAAAGTAATACAATATACAATATACGAAAATAATTTTATTGGTAGAGGAAAAAATATGCATTTTATTAATGCATATTGAGTTGAGTCAGATTGAAACATTCAAGGCAAAGAAAAGGTGATTGAACGCAATCAGAACAATATGTCACCACTTTTTTAGTTAAATTCTTTCCTCTAATTCTTTAGCTGCTTTGAATACTAAAGAATGAGAAGAATTACTCATCAATCGAAGCACGATTGTTTGAAATAAAAGACAATTGCCTAATTCACCGTAGGAGTCACCGGTGACTTCCACGACGAAAACTGCTTCAAGCATGATTTTATAACTCATTTAATCTGCTGCAAAATATTTCAGCATATTTATCGCATAATGAAAAGTTCACGTCGGTGCCTTGTGTAAACCATCAAAAATGCTTTTGGCAGTCAGTCAACATGTTAAATTTAAGTATACATGTTTATTATAATGTTACGATCATTAGAGTAATGTTATGATCTTTAGTGAAATATAATGATTAAGCCTGACTATGAGTTTCAATTTGTTATAAAATAATCTCGGCAATACATTTTACGGCTCCATTTTCAAATTAAGTTGAAAAATAATATGTTAGCATATGATACATTTTCTATAATGACCCGACGGGTTTCAGTTCGATTATAGCAATGTAGGCTAAACTACAATTTAGGAAGCTCACATTTATTTTAAATATGTTAATTTTGTAAAATATACTTTTTCTACTTGATTTCATATAAGTAGGGTTTTTTTTCATATTACTTTTAAGATAAATATTTTAAACTTGTTAATATAGGCAAAGCATTTAATCCTACTTTCTGTGTGTGTCATCTTAGTGAAGAGGAACTATCTAGAGTGAGATTTATCATATATTTTTCTAATGCTGCTTCTATAAATAGACACTATATAAATATAGATTTTTCCAACATGTTCATAATTATTAATTAATTATTACATGAAATTTTGGCCATAAATAATAAACCTATAAAACTTTCAGAAAATATTACTCCAGTTACATAATTCAAAAAGAACTGAGGAAAACTTCTTTCTCTGAATCTTCCAATTGAAATTTATTCCAGTTATAATCAATACTTATAATCAATTATGCTGTAGCACACTTTTAGAAACATGAGGTGAATTTGATAAAATAAATGAGAAGAACTTCATATTGAAAATATCATTTGTATGATTTCCATTTTAAACGCGACATTTTGGCGTTAATCAGGTAGCTCCGAGAAAAATAGTTGAGATCAATACTTTCTAGTCTTCAAACGCATTTTGCTATCATGAGAAAGAATAGAATTTTTAGTTTTACTTTTCGAAATCCAAGGAAATAATTTCTAGACTTGACATCTTTCTTTAATTTTCAGATCTGTAAAATAAAACAGCTATAGAATATAACTTTTTAAAAAAGTTTTTCAGAGATCACAAAAATGCACTTTGTATTTTTGCAAGCCAGTTTTGATGCAACACAGAGATTTATTAATAATGAGGTAATTTTAAGTCAAAAATACTTTGTTTTTTCTTATGTATACATACATATGTATGTATTTGTGTGTGTCGAGTGCATCGCCTGAGAATGGAAAGAAGAAAAAGATCTACTTTAGGCTTTTAAATTTTATTCGAAAGTCATGAGTCATATCACCCATTTTCTTCTCAAACAAGAGATTCAGTCCCAGAGCAAGTCACCAGATCAAAAGATTTATCTGTTCTCTGTTGGATATAGTGTAGTTAAACACCATATTCTTACGTTTCCCAAAAAGTTGGCTCTCTTCCTATCCTAGTTGGCGTCTACTAAGTGTTTTAATTTCTAACTATAAAATTCTAAATTATGTATATATATATATATATATATATATATACATATATATATATATACACATATATATACATATATATATATATATATATATATATATATATATATATATATATATATATATATATATATATATATATATATATATATATATATATATATATATATATATATATATATATATATATATATATATATATATATATATATATACATATATATATATATATATATATATATATATATATACATATATATATATATATATATATATATATATATATATATATATATATATATATATATATATATATATATATATATACATATATATATATATATATATATTTATATATATATATATATATATATATACATATATATATACATATATATATATATATATATATATATATATATATATATATATATATATATATATATATATATATATATATATATATATATATATATATATATATATATATATATATATATATATATATATATATATATATATATATATATATATATATATATATATATATACATATATATATATACATATATATATATATATATATATATATATATATATATATATATATATATATATATATATATGCATATATATATACATATATATATATATATATACATATATATATACATATACATATATATACATATATATAAATATATATACATATATATATATATATATATATATATACATATAAATATACATATATATATATATATATATATATACATATATATATATATATATATATATATATATATATATATATACATATATATATATATACATATATATATATATATATACATATATATACATATATATATATATATATATATATATATATATATATATATATATATATATATATATATATATATATATATATATGTCAGACTTTAAAAATTTTTATTTAATTTTCTCTCAACAATTTTACAATTTAGTCCCACTTGTTTTTAATTAATTATTAATCAGTTATTTCACAAAATTAACTAATAGTGGTCTCATGATTTTAGGCCTCAGTCAGGAAAGGAAATTATCTAGGAACTGAAAGGTTGAGGGTTCTTTCCTTGAGTAGTCCTAAGATCCGCCGTGTTCGTTAAATATAACTGGTTCAGGTAAAATATGTTCGAGGTCACAATATCCTCCAAGTTCTCTAAGGATACCTTTGGGAGTGGGAGGCCAAGTCTGGGTGCTTCTACTTGGCCCTTGCTTCTAAATTTCTAGGACCCACTTTAGCTGTTTTTTCAGCCTACTGGTGCTTGACCAAAGATAGAATCACCCCCTCGCCTGAATTCATGTTGCTTCTGGCCCATGTGCTTTGGAACGTCCAAATGGCGTTGGCAAGAACAACATTATTTTAATCTAATTAGTTTATAGTTACGTGTTTAAGTTATAATATTGATTTAAATTTTGATTTATAAACAAAATATTTATAAAAAAAAGTATTAGCAAATTTTCATGCTGTATTCCATTAACTTTAATTTTCAATCTTGAGTTCAGAAATATTACTTTGGAATTTTGCAACCTTTAGATATATGACAAGTTTTGCTTTTAATAACATTTTTTCCCAAGTCTTATTTTTGGAACTGTTAGCAATATGAAGTGCCAGGCCTTATTTTTATTTTATTCTTTCCATCCAAATGTGCATTCGCCTTAATTTTATTTGAAGCATAGCAGAATGAAATAGTACTTATGCAAATATATTTTAATGCAAATTTTGAGTTTCACTGCCATATAAAATCACGTATTGTGTGTTGAAAGCGGAAGATCGAATGCAATCACGCGGATTGTTTGGTTAGCTGTAGCAAATGTTGCTCACAGAAGTGCTTTAATTTGTAAGTGACAGAAGTATGTGTTTGCTTAAATAAGGAATAAACTATTTTAACGAAGCCCTTTAGGCTTATTATATTCTTTATACTGCACCAGTCACATATCTCAATTCCACTGCTATAATTTACATAACTGAACTCTACGTTAACGATAGGAAAAGTAACGGTAACTCAGTTAATTATACTGTAATATTTATGTGTTTGTTCTTATACGGTTCTTTATTCATTTTTTTTGTTATATGGTTTCTTTCTGTGTAGGAGTTACGTGTTGAAATTATGCCCTTTTTAAATTTAAAATATTCATTTTTTTTGTACTTAAACTGACTAAATGACTTAAACATTGACTAAAATGAGTCATGCCGTACAACATTAAAATATGTTACATTAAAATATTTCCTTATAAAGTGCAGATACTAACCAAATAGGAGGAGCAAAACTAAATATTACAGCAGCCTCGGATGCAAAATTTAAACTTTCTATTTTTGATTATTGTAGTGTTGTTTAACACGTTGATGGACACTTGCGTCTATAGCCGTCAAAGTGAAGTTCACTATGTAGCCGTCCAAAACGAAACGGTCGTTTTTAGACACTACGGCTATAGCTGCACAAATGTACATTTATCGGCGTACAAGTAGAAGCCTAGTGTCGTGTTTTGGAAACAAATTTTTAGATATAGCCACTTCAGTATGCACATGGTTGTAAAGGGAGTAGTGCGATCTTGTTTTTGTAATTTATTTATTTTTGTTTAATTATAGACTAACATTTCTTGTAAAACTCCCAAAAATACTTCGTCACACACAAGAAAATTACTTATTTGAGTCATTAAACCTGTCATTTACGTTTTTAATTTTTTTTTGTTATAGCCGTCACCGTCCCATTATTTAGTGTCTAGAGTCCGCTGGAGCTAAGACGGTTATAGCCGCAACCTAATTAAAGGTGCTGAATTAATCAAAATTAAGTTTATTTAACCCTTTCAAGGTCACCAAAATAAATTCATGGTAATTTAATGTAATTTGTTTATAAATGCTATCAGTGAACCATGTAAATGTAAAATACATGATAAGTTTTCTCTACATTCCTTAGGAGGGTTGGCCTTAAAAAGGATACCTAAGGAGGGTTTCAGGAGTGGTTTAACTGACAAACCCCTCCCCTTGTACAGCTTGAATATTATGCCTTTTTAAAAGTTTAACTATACTGGAAGAACAATAAATGTTAATCCTTAAACTGTTATAAGAAATAAATAGCTTAACAACTTATAAGTGTTGTTTGTATAGATACTTTTATTTGGGGTCGTAAGTGAGATAAATTGAATCACTGATTTCTTAGGTACAGTAAGTTTAAATACATATATTTCAAAAGAAAATTAAATAAATATGTTATATGTAGAACTATCATCTGTTATAAATTTAAAATATCAAAAGCGTAATATGTATTATATATATATATATATATATATATATATATATATATATATATATATATATATATATATATATATATATATATATATATATATATATATATATATGTATGTATATATATATATATGTATATATATATATATGTATATATATATGCATATATATATATATATATATATATATATATATATATATATATATATATATATTATATATGTATATATATTATATATTTATATTTATATATATATATATATATATATATATATATATATATATATATATATATATATATATATATATATATATATATATATATATATATATATATATTATATATATATATATATATATATATATATATAAATATATATATATATATATATACATATATATATATACGTATATATATATATGTATATATATATATATATATATATATATATATATATATATATATATACATATATATATATATATATATATATATATATATATATATATATATATATATATATATATATATATATATACATATATATACATATATATACATATATATAATATATATATATACATATTATATATATACATATATATACATATATATATATATATATATATATATATATATATATATATTATATATATATATATATATATATATATATGTAACCAAAAAATCATCCATGTCTCCAAGATTTTTTTAATTGCAGAAGCTCCTGATTCCACATCATTGGCTTCCATACATCACTTATGTATGAGATTGGAGTCGTAAATAATTATAAAAAGATGAAGTAAAGTTGTCCAAAAAGTAAAGTTTAAAAATAAAGATTTTTAATTGGTGGTTTTGCTACGAAACCACTGTCCGCTGTCTGCTAAAGGGTTAAGAAGAAAGAGTAAAACTACACTTCTAATATTCTAAAAATTAAAAAAACATAAAATGTTAATTTTTTAACCTCGTTTGTTCCTATTGTCCATTAATGTGTTAAAAAGACATGGTATCCTTTAAAAATTCTCGCGAATAAAAAGTTGACATAGCTCTCCGGACACAACCTACATAAAGGTGCTGAATTAATCAAAATTAAGTTTATTTAAGAAGAAAGAGTAAAACTACAATTCTAATATTCTAAAAATTATAAAAACATAAAATGTTAATTTTTTAACCTCGTTTGTTCCTATTGTCCATTAATGTGTTAAAAAGACATGGTATCCTTTCAAAATTCTCGCGAATAAAAAGTTGACATAGCTCTCCGGACACAACCTACATAAAGGTGCTGAATTAATCAAAATTAAGTTTATTTAAGAAGAAAGAGTAAAACTACAATTCTAATATTCTAAAAATTATAAAAACATAAAGTGTTAGTTTTTGAACCTCGTTTGTTCCTATTGTCCATTAATGTGTTAAAAAGACATGGTATCCTTTCAAAATTCTCGCGAATAAAAAGTTGACATAGCTCTCCGGACACAACCTACATAAAGGTGCTGAATTAATCAAAATTAAGTTTATTTAAGAAGAAAGAGTAAAACTACAATTCTAATATTCTAAAAATTATAAAAACATAAAGTGTTAGTTTTTGAACCTCGTTTGTTCCTATTGTCCATTAATGTGTTAAAAAGACATGGTATCCTTTCAAAATTCTCGCGAATAAAAAGTTGACATAGCTCTCCGGACACAACCTACATAAAGGTGCTGAATTAATCAAAATTAAGTTTATTTAAGAAGAAAGAGTAAAACTACACTTCTAATATTCTAAAAATTATAAAAACATAAAGTGTTAGTTTTTGAACCTCGTTTGTTTCTATTGTCCATTAATGTGTTAAAAAGACATGGTATCCTTTCAAAATTCTCGCGAATAAAAAGTTGACATAGCTCTCCGGACACAACCTACATAAAGGTGCTGAATTAATCAAAATTAAGTTTATTTAAGCAGAAAGAGTAAAACTACACTTCTAATATTCTAAAAATTATAAAATACATAAAGTGTTAGTTTTTGAACCTCGTTTGTTCCTATTGTCCATTAATGTGTTAAAAAGACATGGTATCCTTTCAAAATTCTCGCGAATAAAAAGTTGACATAGCTCTCCGGACACAACCTACATAAAGGTGCTGAATTAATCAAAATTAAGTTTATTTAAGAAGAAAGAGTAAAACTACAATTCTAATATTCTAAAAATTATAAAAACATAAAGTGTTAGTTTTTGAACCTCGTTTGTTCCTATTGTCCATTAATGTGTTAAAAAGACATGGTATCCTTTCAAAATTCTCGTGAATAAAAAGTTGACATAGCTCTCCGGACACATCCTAATTAAAGGTGCTGAATTAATCAAAATTAAGTTTATTTAAGCAGAAAGAGTAAAACTATACTTCTAATATTCTAAAAATTATAAAAACATAAAGTGTTAGTTTTTGAACCTCGTTTGTTCCTATTGTCCATTAATGTGTTAAAAAGACATGGTATCCTTTCAAAATTCTCGCGAATAAAAAGTTGACATAGCTCTCCGGACACAACCTAAATTAAGGTGCTGGATTAATCAAAATTAAGTTTATTTAAGCAGAAAGAGTAAAACTATACTTCTAATGTTCTAAAAATTACAAAAACATATAGTGTTCATTTTCGAAATTCCTGCTGGCTATCAATATGTTAAAATACATTCGTTTGCATGCACAGACGTACAGTCATTAAAGGGGAACTAGTTAAAATTTATTCAGGGACGGTAAAAATGGATAGTTAAAGTTTCAGTGAATATATACATAATCATCCGTACATCTTACATTATAATAATCATCTTTCATCACCATATACCTACATCTTCATACATACATCCATAAAGACTAAAGTAGTCTAAATAGAATCGGACATAGTAAAAGTGGTATTTCCGTTTAATAATACGAAAATTTTTTACACTTGAAACACAACCTTTACTTCTTACAAAAAAGATGAGATGAAAATATTTTTCATGTTTAAAATATTTAAAAGGAAATTAGTTTCAATTTTCAGAATTACTTTTAAATACCTTCGAAAAAGTAGAGATTAAAGTTTCAAAATACTTTAAAGTACCTTCCTATGCGAAAATTTTATCTATGGTAGTTTGTCTGAAAGCAATTTTTAAAAGCGTGTTCGTGGATTCTCAATAACTTATTACCTTCTATTGTAATACCTTCTTTCATTGTCAAAGTTCTAAGGAAGGCACGCTTTAGTTAATTTACCCTCGAAACTTTCAATTTGAAAAGAATTACCTTTCTCATTGTTCGCTTTTAATATGCCCCACTTTTTTTTAAGAGGCAATTTTTTTTTTTCATTCTTCGCAAATTATTGTCGAGAAAAAAAGTTTAAATCGAGATAATAAGACCAATTTTCTGTCCCATCGGGTGAAGGATTTAATAAGAATTTAATTACTAAGAAGTGTGTCGTTCGGTTTAAAGTATGAATTTAGAATCGATAATGATAATTGATTTAATTTTACTTTAAGTTTCAAGGAGAATGAAGCAGCTGTGTTTTAAATTATAGGATTCATTGTATTATGGTGGATTGTTAAGCGGACTTATAATGTCATCCTTGAGAAAATTAGAATTTTATAATTAAACATTAAAACTCTCAATATAAAGTAAAAAATTAAATTAAGTTCTTGATCGAACATAAAGAATTATAAAGATGCTAAAAGTTTTAGCTTTAACTAGCTGAAGTATCCGACGTTACTCGGGTTCACGTAAATAATAAAGCCCATAAAATCACTTTTGTGGGCACAGGAATCACTTTTAAATAGACGGCCGTATAAATATTCGTTATATATGTTTTATAATTGCCTAGTGTAACGTGAGTTACACTGTTGACCGAAGGACGAGGGCGATGTCAGTGACTCTCCCCCCCTTTTCGACCCCATTGGACAGGAGGGGTGGCTGACGAGGGTCAGTAGTCTTTGGCCTTGGCAACAAGAGATTTTGGATTTTCACTCAGCAGATTTGGAGGCCCATTCGCCGACTTCAGCAGAGGCAAAAAATCTCAGTTCTTTTGGTCATCTCAGGAAAGCGGCATCAGTGGGAGTTTCTTCCACAGTCCAACTACTCCATATTGAGATTGGATATATTGGCATATACACTCTAACAGTTCCATATTGATATTGAATCTTTTTATGTGCGTCACCAGATTTTAGAAAAAAGAATGAAATTATAAATAAAAAATAGTCTGCAAAACGGTAAGTCTTCGATCATTTTATATCTGGGGTCTTTGCATTATATCAACATGGCCTGGTATAAGTCATTGGTTTGTAATACCTAGATCTATTTTTATCAAATGCAACTTATTTTTAATCCTAGGTTATGCAAATGTTGAAAAATCATCAAAACCGCAGTTTTATACAGAGGGGTGACATTTTTTGCTCATTTCCGGTGATCTGAGAAAAAAAAAAGATCTATGACCAGTTTTGTAGGTTTTCCAATTTCTAATCGACTTGCTTTGACAGAACCTTTCTAAAATCATCAGTTTTCCAGGTACAGGGTTCTAAAGATGAAGGGGATCTAAAATTTTATTATGTTTTTATTGTTTTGTAGTTGAGAGCAGAGGGTTGGTCCAGCATGAAAAAAAGATATCTGCTAATAGTTCTCTTAAGACAAAGATAATAAACCCTCACTCCTTTCTTCAGGTTGAGTATGGATTTAGCTAGAAGTGGAAAATCACCGAAAAAACACCTTCAAAAGTGGAATAAACATATATTTGGTGATATTTTCAATTTTTTTACCAACATAAATTCAGTATATTAAAAAAATTAAGGATAATGGGCAGATTGAGGCCGTGAGGAACATGTGTTACAAATTTATTCTAATTAGCAATAGTGTTAGGACGTCTATAGCTGTGACATACATACTAACGGACTCACTGACAAATGTTTTAGTTCATCAAATGTTGAAGTTAGTAAGCGTCAAATATTATGCTCTTTTCTGTTCTGAAAAATAATACTATAAAGAGTTAAATTATCTAGAATTGTTCATAATATAAATGAAATAGTTTTAACCCTCTAAGCGGTTCGCACGTACAATTCCGCCAAACCGATGATGTCTTCAAAGCGGTTGTCACGTACATTTTTCGACCTCCGAAACGTACCGAAAATGGATGTAATGTACATTTCTGCCATTGTTTTCCCCTATGAAGTTTTGAGGTAGGAGAGTCAGGTCGATTGTTTAGGAACTGCACACCTACTCTCTGAGGCACAAAGACGCTGATAGCTTTTCATGGCTTTGTAAATCTCTATTTCGAAGTATTTCGTTTGCGGTAACAGATGTATCTCTAATTGCACCACTTAAATAGCTTGGATGACTTTCGTAAAATAGATAGAAATTATTCTCTTAAAGAATATTTTTATTTGTACTTTTAGAACTCATTATTTCTTATGGGATAAACTTTGAGACTTGACGAGCTTTATGAGTATTAAAAATTAACAATCTATAATGTCTATTTATATATCTATTTATCACTAAAGGGACAGTAACGAGGGTGGGTTTCCCGTATTCCAATATAGTCGACAAACGGTGAAGTAAAAAATCATAGAACACTTTGGTCACTGACAAAATGAAACTTTAGCGTATTATTGGAGACTTTTATCCTCGGTGTGTATCACTCGGAGGGTTAAAAGAATTTTTAGTCTTTTATAATTGTTTTTAACTATATGGGGATTATATATTCATAAATCCAGTGAATAAAATTTTATATATTTAAACGTAATACACGCAAGAATGAGGAAAATATTTAACAAGTGGTACTACAACCTATATCAATATCATATTTGCAAATATTTTAATTAAAGCGAGAGGGACAAATTATCTGTTGATAATGTGATGTGCGTTTAAATCATGCGTACTATTTTTTATAAAGTAAATTTTAGCTATTTTCGCCATAATTTAGTAATAATGTTTTTGTAATAAGTAAACGAATTTTTAGTGCATATTTATTTTAAAGATTTTGATTCTATCGTATATTAGGAAAAAAGTACTTTTTGTTGCGTTAGTGAAATATTATGGATCAAATTATGGATAAAAATAAAGATTTAAGCATTGTGTATTATGATTTATGAGGGAAGTTTCCTCAATCATATAAATCATAAATGCATACATTTCAGCATAATGGATAGTAGTTTAAAATTATTTTATCTATAGACTATTTTTTTAACGATTTGATAGTAAAATTCTGCTTCTTTTGTATGCCAACAAATTGCTCCTTTATTTTTTCTTAAGGGCTACGACTTGAACTCCTAATATATACAAACACATGAAATCATATGTATATTCCTATACGCATAAATAAGTAAATTTGCATGCATGTATGGCATAAATACAAAGTGAACATATATAATGAAAGGTACACAAAACAGACGAATTGTTTTGAATAGCGATTCAAATATTTAAGAAATAAAATTTTTATATACTAACACAATCAATGCGATATAAAGCAACTTCTTAATAAACTTGTTTTAATTAAAATTATTAGCATGGCAACAACATCTACTTATCTAATAGATTCAAATGAAAGTAAGTAGTTAATAATTATAATTGACTAATTTAGAGTTTATTTATTGAAATTTAAGTTTCTAGAAAACTTTTATACGTTCGGGATATAAGCTACAGGTAAAAGTACCTAAAATCTTTCAAAGGAATCAATGTGATTGTTATAAAAAGGAAAACAGCATCTTGTGAATTAACCTATAATAAAGAAAAAAAGGGATGATTGTAAGCTACACATATAAAATTTTAAGTAATAAAATTATTTTCTAAAAGCTGCTTCTACCTCAACCTGCGTTCTTTGTGAGAATGTTTTCCAAACGTAGGTTAAATTTATTTCAAAACTTAAACATGATTTTGGTAAGTAAAATTAAATAATTTATAGTATCTTCAGATTTGATGCTGGTGAAAAAATACCAACTCTTGAAAAAAAGTCAACAGTTCTTTTAAATATCTAATTTCATTATAAAAAATAATAAACAAAAATAAAAGAAAAAGTAAATAACGCTTGAACTGTTGAAAATGCAGTTATCAAATTCCGCATGCATGTGCAGAAAAATTCACAATTAAAGCTAATACTTTTTGATTTATTATTATATTTCCGACAATCGCAGAGATTCCTACATTACCAACGCCCACCTACGGTTACAGATATTTTCTTCGATTATTATTTACCTTCTCCGCATCTTTTGCTTTGTCTTTTGGAGCATACATAACCTCCAATTTTACATTTCAGATATTATTAGGAACGATTCGCTTTTCTTTGTTTCCTCTTTCATCTATTAAAAATCAAGAAAATCAAGAAAACTGTCCACATTTATGAACTGCTAAAAAAAAGCCTGTGTTAAGCATTTTTCCTATCTGCTGATCTTCAGTAAGTATATTAATATTAATACCATTAATTGTATGTCCCATATCCAACTTTCATGTCCAAATTAAGCTAGAGGATGACCATTCTGATACACTTCTCTAACATTAAATTTGCGAATGACGGTAATACAATTAGGAGAGAGATTCTTTGGAGGAAAAATAATTGAGATGGACAGGGAAAAGAGGACGAAAAAATAACTTAGAGTGAAATTAATTTTAAGATCTACATATTTATATGAATTCTACAACAAACTATATTACTCTTTATTCACACAATGTCCAGTGTTTGATGTCTCTCATATATATATAACACAATTGCAGCGCTTTCTAGGTGGAAAAGATTTTTCCATGATTTTCTATAATAGTTTCTCTTTTAAATTACGTTCCGCTAACTGTTGCTGTTTCAAATGCCACTTGAACGAACCAAAAACGTGAGGCAATAGCTACAAAAATAAGGCGAAGTATTGTCCCGTTTCGTTTGTTTAACGTTCCGAAATAAATATATAGAAAACATCCTAAATGTTTAACGTTCCGAAATAAATATATAATAAGCAATATTAAATTATTTGATATTGAAGTCGTATGTATATTTACGTAGTAGTATTAAAATTCCTAAGTAAATTCGGTTCATAATTTGAAAAATATGAAAACATCCTAAATGTTTAATGTTCCGAAATAAATATATAATAAGCAATATTAAATTATTTGATATTGAAGTCGTATGTATATTTACGTAGTAGTATTTAAGTATGTATATTTACATCAGAACAGGAAATTTAATAAAGGTCTTAGGAATAGTTTGAAACTTATGTAGAAAATAAAACGTATACAAAGAAGCTAAATACTATGAAGTGATACGAAAAATGATAGACATATTTCTGGTTTAAAATACATTTTAATGTTTTGTAACAACATGACCTAAGTGAAATTTTTACATTATTAGCCTGATTCCCATTGCAAAATTTCATCAAGGTCGTCTATCGATTTTGGATCTATTCAGACTGACAGATATACCTAAATATATAGAAAACTTTCTATATAGTTAGATAGATTAAAATGTCCAGATGATTGAAGATTTTGTAGTCCAGGGATCCCTGAATAGAACTTACGTAAATAGCCTACAGTGAAACCTGTCTCTCTCGAATTTCGTGGGAATTTCGGAATACACCAGTTTTCAAAATAGGGAGTTTTTCGTGTTTTGTGTAATATTTTATTACAGAAGAGTGTATTTTTATATCTATATTTATGTATTTAGTCAATAAATTAATTTGATACAAAAATTGCAATGTCTTGTAAAATTACATACTCCAGTGAAAAAAAGTCTGTAAATACAATTTAATGTTAAAAATTTTCGCTTGATTTATTATTATATTTCCGACAATCGCAGAGATTCCTACATTACCAACGCCCACCTACGGTTACAGATATTTTCTTCGATTATTATTTACCTTCTCCGAATCTTTTGCTTTGTCTTTTGAAGCATACATAACCTCCAATTTTACAATTCAGATATTATTAGGAACGATTCGCTTTTCTTTGTTTCCTCTTTCATCTATTAAAAATCCAGAAAATCAAGAAAACTATCCACGTTTACGAACTGCTAAAAAAGCCTGTTTTAAGCATTTTTCCTATCTGCTGATCTCCAGTAAGCATATTAATGTTAATATCATTAATTGTATGTCTCATATCCAACTTTCGTGTCCAAATTAAGCTAGAGGAAGACCATTCTGATACACTTCTCTAACATTAAATTTGCGAATGACGGTAATACAATTATTAGAGAGATTCTTTGGAGGAAAAATAATCGAGATGGACAGGGAAAAGAGGACGAAAAAATAACTGAGAGTGAAATTAATTTTAAGATCTACAGATTTATATGAATTCTACAACAAACTATATTACTCTTTATTCAAACAATGTCCAGTGTTTGATGTATCTCATACATATATAACACAATTGCAGCGCTTTCTAGGCAGAAAAGATTTTTCCATGATTTTCTATAATAGTTTCTCTTTTCAATTACATTCCGCTAACTGTTGCTGTTTCAAATGCCACTTGAACGAACCAAAAACGTGAGGCAGAAGCTACAAAAATAAGACGAAGTATTGTCCCGTTTCGTTTGAAAAACACCACTAGGGACAGAGGACTATATTGCTCAAAGTGGGTCCTCGAAATTTAGAAGCAAAAGATGCCCATTGCAAACCTATTTAGGTGATACTGCAGCTGTAATGAACGCGGCGGATCATTGGCCAGCTACAAATTCTACCCCATAACTTTTCAGTTATGAGCTTGATGACTTTGCTAATTGAGGTACAGGACTCTTCCTGCTTTGCAACTATTATTTCCTTTCCTTACCAATGGTTAAATTTTTCTGTTGTTTTATGAAGTCATACATCTGGTACATAGATTCCAATCCCTTCATATTGGTTTTCCTGTCGATTCATTGTTTTCCTCTTTAGAATCGATAAAAAAAGGGAACTATAGGGAAATTATACCTAATCGAATTTAAGTTATTAGGGAGGCATGCCAAACCCCTGGCTATAGTCGCCAAGTTCTTGTGGCCATATCACTCAGTAGCCTTTTTATATTGCTAGCTTGAGAGGATCATTTTATATTAATTATTAAAATATAAGTTTTTTTTACATTTAGAGCATTGTATTATTTATTAAATAAATTAAGTTAATAAATATTATTAATGTAATAACATAATAAAGTAACTAGAATATGTTTTAGCTGTTAGAATTGGCTTTTTTAAATTTACTTTTACAATATTTCCCAAATTTATTTTCTTACAAATTACGAAATGCTTAAAAAACTGAAAGTAACATAATTATGCATAGTTTTCGAGATCATTTCCAAAAGTAGCCAAGAAGGAAGCAACTGGCTGCATAATCTTTATAAATACACAGATTGTAAAAACAAATCAACTTATACCTTTAAAATGCAATATCCATATTTCAGGAGCTCATACCCAGGGAAGTTTGTAACATTTCAGTAATTATAAGAGTTTCAAAACATTGCCTAAAGTTATTTTTTTATAATCAGTTACGTAACATACTTTAATAATCTTTAATAAACGATTATGCAAGACTTATTTTAATTCCCAGTAATTATCAAATATTATGATGTAGAAATTAAGAAAATTGATATCACTTATCGCATCTTTCGTTACTTTTAAGCGTATATTGCTAATAAGAGTTCAAAAGTTATATAATTTGTCATATAAAGGAATAAATTGAATAATCTGCAATTATAAGTGTAATCAACAAAAAATATTAATGTTATATAGAGTAATATCTTAATAATTTTATGAACGTATGATATTTCCTAATACTATAAACTCTTAAGGAGTATTTAGAGACCCAAATTTCTTCTAATTATCTAAGAAACCATTAATATTCCAGTTATATATTTTAGAGTAA
>CM063511.1:116963616-116966116 GCA_032207245.1 Pardosa pseudoannulata
GTATATATATATATATTGATATTGATATTGGTATTTCTTGCTAGAGAACTGTGGTTTTGTACAGTTATGAAAGAAATCAGAACTTATTTTCACTATTTCAACTTTACAAGCAGAAATTATACAAGTTTTATACAAGATTCTAGTGAAAGAAAAACATAAGTAAATGAATATATGCTGAACAGAATAAAAGTATTATAAGATAAATATAAACAGTGAGTTATGAAATAATTTACAATAAAAAAGATAAGTCTCAACTGATAAGTCTTGAACGGATCTGTCACAACCTCAACCTAAGCATGAAATTACAGAAAGAGTTACTACAACACTACGCATGGTAAGTCTAACACTACATAAGAGACAAAAAAAATAAACTAAAATCATGTGAAAAGATTGCCATGTTAATAAAACTGAGTGTCTAAAATCTAAAAAGTATCAGAAATAACATCGTAAATCTACTACACAGAAACTGCAAAAAAAAATGAATAAGGTATGCAAATTGTAAGCTTTAAAACTCCAAACACACAAGAGTAAAAGATATGTGTTGACATGACGTTAAATAAAATGGCAATGCAATTATTCCTGTAAGGTTTTAACCAACAGTATCGTGTGCACTCAAACATGGGTACCCATTTGACCGCTTTTCTCAGTTACACGCTTTACATTCAAGCAAAGGACGAATCAGAAATGGCATTTTCTTAAATGAATAGGGTAAAGAAAAAAACTTTATAACTCCAACTCTCACAAGTAAAAGATAAGGGTTGATGCCATCTTAACAAGATTGACATTATTCCTGTAAAGTGTGGTAACTAAAATTGGTGGATGAATTTATACTCCTTCTCTCCTCCTCAGTCCGCTTTCTTCAATTACACGTTTTACAAACAAGCAAACGGCGAATCAGAAGTGAGATTTCCTTAAATGAATAAGGTAAAGTAAAAGCTTTAAAACTCCAACTATCAGCAGTAAAAGATATGGGTTGATATCATAGTAACAAGAATGACATTATTCCTGTAAAGAGTGGTAACTAAAATTGGTGAATGGATTTATCATTCTTCTCTACCCTCCCTCAGCTTTCTTCAATTACACGCTTTATATTGAAGCAAAGAGCGTATCAGAAGTGTAATTTTCTTAAATAAATAGGGTAAAGTAAAAGCTTTAAAACTCCAAAAGCAAAGGATATGGGTTGATATCATAATAACACAAATGATATCATTCCTGTAAAATGTGGTAACTAAAATTGGTGAATGGATGTATCCTTCTTCTCTTCCCCTCCCTCAGCTTTCTTCAATTACACGCTTTATATTGAAGCAAAGAGCGAATCAGAAGTGGGATTTTCTTAAATGAATAGGGTAAAGTAAAAGCTTTAAAACTCCAAATATCACCAATAAAGGATATGGGTTGATATCATGATAGCACAAATGATAGCCTTCCTGTAAAGTGTGGTAACTAAAATTGGTGGATGGATTTATCCTTCCTCTCTTTGCCTCCCTCCAATTTCTCCAATTACACACTTTACGTCAAGCAAAAGGTATGTCATTAGGGGCAATTTCTTGTAAAACCAAGGCACCCTTGGTTTTTCAAGTCTGAGTGATTTTCTATGTGAATCCATTTCGGCAACACCATTTCCCCCCATACGTTTTCTTCATTTTCTCTTTAACACTCTCTCACTCGCCTTTTGTTTGCGTGTGTGTTTAATTATTATTTTTTATTTGAAAGTCTTACACTAACTGTATCTGTAACTTGTATCTTGTAACTTGTATCTGTGAACCCGATACATGCCTTAAACACTCTTACAAATATGCCTAGTACAAATATGTATTTTTTATTCATTTTCTTTTACATTACATTTGTTTCATAGATAGATAGACCAATTTGACGACTTCTGGATATTATTTATTTTTATATCAGGTCACACACACACAAGCTTCTCACATTTCCTAATGCAGAAAACCTAAAAGGACTTATTCTAATATATATGTGTGAAGCAATGAATTTTTTTTCCATCAACCAGAAAGCACTTGAGAACAATGACTAGATAAGACTCTCTGTATTAGAAAGGACTGCTCATTTTCATCTATGAGAAAGTATCACATACGGACACATGTTTTTCTCCAAAGTCACGTCATTCTGGATCTAAAGCCATTGATCCCGGGGAGCAAATTTAGGGGAAATTGAGTTTCGTGATTGAGAACTTAGGCACCCCTTACAGCATAGGAACAAATCCTACGAGGGTATTCATTAATGTTTCAGGAAAGTGCCTCCCAAAGTGGTCGAATCTGTCATAAAATATACATGATAAACTCTGAGGCATGTCATTCTTGGTTTAACCAAGAAGCACGAGTCAAAATATGCTTACAATTCGTTCAGTAATTTTTATGTTTACCCTGAACAAACATAACACAATTCTTTATTTTTATATAATAAGACATTTTATAAATTGTGATATTTTTCATGTAACGTACTTCTATCTAAGGTTTTAAAATAACTTATTTAAATTATCTTC
>CM063511.1:116973616-116981116 GCA_032207245.1 Pardosa pseudoannulata
ACCTGCTGTTTCCATCATGCTCACGTCTACGATTAGGAGAGTCCAATTAGCATGATCCAGACAGCATAGTGATTTCAGTATGGAACAATGGACGAGCTATCTGCTCACCTACGAGTCCTACGAATGTTTAGCCTAAACAACAATTCTTGCCGTACTTTCATAGAGAGAGAACATTTGACCGGCTAACTACCCTGTAATATTCGCGAAATCGGCAATTATGGTGGTGGTGGTGTAATGGTCTGGAAAGGCATCATGTTCGATGGAGCCACATCTATCCACGCCTTTAACAGAGGCTCTGTGAATGGTGTGATATATAGGGATTAGGTCTTACAGCCCTGTGTGCGCCTTTTCAGAGTTGCAGTAGGCTCAGAATTTATCTTACAGGACGATTACGTAAGGCCATATAGAGTTCTTCTGGTCGACGAATTTTTCGAGAGTGAGGATATACGCTGGATCCATTGGCGAGCCAGATCTCCAGACCTCAGCTCTATAGCGCATGTCTAGGACGGTCTGGAGAGGGCAATTTCAACTCGCAATCCCCCTCTTAGAACCGCCAGGGACTAAAAACCGTGTTACTGAACAGGACCAACTGCCAAAGGCACTAATGAACTGTCTTATTTACAGCATGACATCACATTGCAAGGAATGTATAGCTGTAAGAGGGAACCTTACCTCCTATTAACCTATTTCTTTTCTGTATTGTACAGCAGTTGTTTCAGACCTTCAAACTCCCATGAACGATCATTTGTGTCTATTATAACTGTTGAATGTTGTTTTTTATATTATCTTAACATATGTTCAAACCAAATTTTATTAAAATCTGTGTCGTAGTTCTGGAGATCGTAGATCAAATATGAAAATTCACTTAATTTCTTCCACCAATGTATATATATGTATATATATATATATATATATATATATATATATATATATATATATATATATATATATATATATATATATATATATATATATATATATATATATATATATATATATATATATATATATATATATATATATATATATATATATACATATATATATATATATATATATATATATATATATATTATATATATATGTATATATATTTATATATATATATATATATATATATATATATATGTATATATATATATATATATATATATATATATATATATATATATATATATATATATATATATATATAATTATATGTATATATATGTGTACATATATATATACATATATGTTAGAAAAATTTATAGACGTCTTTGTAGCAATGGTAGTCATATGACTTTTTTCTAAAATTGAATTATTCCCCTTTTTAACATTTTGCACAAATACACAAACATATTCATAAAGTTTGCATTTGTGGATTGGTGTTAAATTTCCGTTAGTACTTAATGAAGGACAGTTTGAATTGATCTCTATAACATTTGTTCTATTTAAGTTTTACGAGTCCCTCAATGAAGCGTTGAATGATTCACCAATAGATATTACGAAACAAATAATGTTAAGTCATTTTTTTCAATCTTTCTCGGAGAGTTTTACACATTTTACCCATACATTTCTGCTTGACCATTGGTTGTTGGGTGGTCCGGAAAAAGAATTGTATGTTTAATTCAATTTCTACATTTGTCATTTTATTTCAAGCTTTCTCGGAGAGTTTTACGCATTTTACCCATACATTTCTGCTTGACTATTGGTTGTTGGGTGGTCTGGAAAAAGAATTGTATGTTTAATTCAATTTCTACATCTGTCATTTTGTCAAGCTTTCTCATAGAGTTTTACACATTTCACGCATACATTTCTGCTTGTCCATTCAATGTTGGGTGATATGGAAAATTTGTATGTTTAATTCTATTTCTACAAACACATTCGTGAAATTCATAAATCACAAAAATGCTGTCTTAACTATAACTAATTCTACTGGTAAAGTAAGCGTTGCAAAAATTTCAAGTAAGACATTAATTGAAGTTATACCAAGCCTTTATTTGAAGAGTTACGATCAAAAATACTGAAAAAAGTATTTTTAATTCAAATAAGGCTAAGTTTAAGGAGAATTATATACTGGTTTGATCCACTGATGCACTGAGTTTCATTAACTGTGACAGTTGATGTCAAAACGACTGGATACATTTACAAAATATTTTAAAAGTATTTGTACCTATAGCATATTCTTTGAATTGTTACCTTATTTCAGTAAAGTAATTAATTTCTTAATAAATAATAATTTAAACTCATATGCAATCACTTATATCTCAAAATAATTGCAAAAATATTAAAAAATACAGCAAAAGTCGAATAGTTGTATTAGTATATGTAGGAAGACTTTTCTTGAAGAATTAAATGTTATTATCTTCATATGTAAAAGTTAGACGAGAAACAAATATGGTTTTTAAAAATTAGCCTGAATTTGTTCCTGGCTTATATCACAAAAAAAATATAAATAATAATATGTGTTAATATTAACAGTTTATTGAGGCCTTTTCTATACCTTATATTTTATTCTTGTAAATGTGCTGTAAAACGAAATTATGTTTACATAGTTTATAATTTTATATGAATATTTCCTACTTCATACTAAGAATAATTTATACGTTGACGAAATTTTGGTACTTTTATATAATTACGTAAAGCGTTTTAATTCGTCCTAAAGATGAATTTCTTAAGAATATTTCATAACAATATCTTTTATAGCATGAAAGCATGAAACTAATATTGAATGAATCGATATTCAATTAGTTTCTTTTTCAATTCCCACGGGGTGTGTTTGGTGTATTACTAAACTACATTAATTTTCTCTGTACAGAGAAAAATAATTTTATTAAGAAGAATTCTATCCTATAATTTTATGATTGAGACAAGCAGTTTCGTACCGTATAACAATAGAAAAATTTTCTTGCAGTTTTAGCGTTGCAGTAAAAATATATTAGAACTGTCTGAATTAAAGAATGTTTGTATTTTCAGTTATGAATTTATTGAAATGAATTCATGAGGAATGTTATCGATTTTTTCGATATTAAGTTAAAATAATAGAATATTAATTAGATGTAGAAGAGAAGGTTATATTTAAGAAGACGTAAAAATAAAGCTTAGCAAAATTTAGTTAATGCTTTCATTTTTCCAGTTAGACTATTCAAGCGAACTTTTAGTATGTTTTACATAAAATGCTACCTAACCGTTCATAAAATATTTTCTTAATGTATGAGAGAAGTTCAACAAGTAATAAGACTAATTTTATGCGATAAGAAGATTATGTTTAATCTTTGCTATTTCTGTGATCTTTTTCAAAATAACTTTCGTAATACGATTGCATGAGTTCCAACGTTCTGTCGAACTTTTTAAACACATGTGATTGTTTTAAAGAGTAGTTTCGAAACACATACACATATTTTGCTGAGTTTTATTCATATTTCTTAAAGCATGTTTAGTAGGCTAAAGTGGAAAAAAGACCATAAACTTATCTACCACTTTTTATTTGCAAGATATTTACATCAACGGCAGCAAGACAACCTAGCCACTTCTACCCTCCGCTACTACTAGCGGTTGAATGCTGGGTATATATACCCGTCGGGAAGGTTCCTGGCGTCTTCTTCACTCCGGAAATTTACATTTCCCACAAGGTGAAATCTGCATATCACACAGAAGATGCGACCATGGTGAAAGTGGTTTACATTGAAGAGTGACGCCACAAGGCTAAGTGAATTACTTTTAATAAGAAGTCATAAGACAGTATCAGAGTAAGGCAGTGAACTTAAAATAAAGCACAAAATATTCATGCATGTTTGTGCTTTAAAACCGATAACAGTAAATTTCGCTAACAGATACCTTAAGAAACTGATGTATGCTGTTATCCAAGTGCTTTTTATTTTTGAAATGGTGGCTGCTTAATTGTTCCTTGAATTGGCGAAACGTTGAGTTATCCTACGGTGAGAGATCACAACTACAATGAACTTTGCTGACTCCACTTAATGTGATCGCGGTTATTGTTAACAATCGCTTACTGTTATCGAAATCACTTGGACCCGATTTTCTCTATCCATATGTATGTTAAAATTATAGCTTTATGTGGTCATTACATCGCTTTATGGGATCAGTTTTCGAACATCATTTTAACTAGCAAAGGGAATACTCACAATATATTCCGAAGGATCCCATTTTTTTTCTTTTCATTCGCTGTTGTTTGAATTTTCCAGAATTCTCCTCTTCAACCTAAGGAAATGGGCAATGAAGAAAGAAATGTTAATCAAATGTTCCTGGAATTTTTCAGAAGTATGCATACCCTGCTGGTGATCAATGGTTGTGAAATAAGCAGAGGGCAACACATTATTACCGGAACTGAGAAGGAGCGTATTCACATTTAAGCCTTGCTCGCTTTCATGCAGCTTGTCGATATGGAAGCCAGAAAGCGAAATGATTTAACATTAAAACAAAAGATTGAAATTTTAAATCGTTATGACAGGCTGATTAGGATTACGAACAATTTATCAATGCTTCTTAGAAAAAATTGTAGACAGTCAACAATTCATCATTTTTTAAAATATGTATACAATGCTTACGTTCTAAAGGATAACATACAGTACATAAATATAAACTGTGTTTTTTCATTTTGTTTTGAAATTTAGTACGTGGGAATTAAATGGGGTGTAAATTTTTCTAATTTTTCATATTGTTTATTGTTATCAATCAGTTATTGTTATCAAAATCACGGTGTCTCACACTGATCACAAAAAGCGGAGTCCGCTGTATATGGAGAGGGTGGTATGATTTATTTTAAAAATTTATTCCTGTAGAGAGATTGAATTTGTAACAATCTACAGATATGCTAGAAACTTTACAATTTAATTTTATTTAAAATATTTTATATATTGCTCTTTAGAGTTGGGTATTTCACTCATTTCATTACATTACATTATTTTTATTATATTACACTTATTTATTTATTGCAAGTACCTAAATATATATAATAATGAATCAACTGTAAGGATATTTAAGTCAGTTTGAGGTATCTTGCATTATGAACTTAAACTTTATAAGATTCCTTTTAAAAAGCATGAAACAGGTAAAATAGATTAGTTTGTTGATTTAATTTATAAGAAGTTTTATTGTAAACAGTATTTTATAGATAATGTTTTTTACATTAAAAATATCTAAAAATAAATACTTAAATAAAAACTATAAAAAAAAAGAATCACAGATTCATATTATTAGGATCATGGTTAGTTTTTTTAAAGACACAATTTTAAAATTCTGTAAGGCATCTTTTTTATTAACCCTTAAATGCCGGAGCATTAGAAAAAATAAAGCATGTGTAGCAAACAAATGAGCGAATAAATCTATTTATATTTTTAAAAGCCGTAAGAGTCCAATCTACATATTGAAAATTTGTTTAATAATATCTTCAGTATGATTTTATAGGGAACATTAGGTATTAGAGTTTCAGTATTACTCTAATAGTATTTTAGAAAACTATATTAAGTTTGTTGCTAAAAGGCAATTCAGGTGATTTAAGTGTTAATAATAATAATTAATATGGTGAAATGAAGTATTATACTTTTCTGTTGTATACGTAAAAACATGATGCCCAAGTAGAACAATATCAGACTCAGGGTATTGGTATAGGGATTCTCATCTTACTCTTTTTTCTTTGTCATCTTGATTCTGAAAGCAAACAAATCAAAAATGTATAGCATTTGGCTTTTTATTAGTAAATGGCACATAATCTCGGAGACATCTTTGTAAGACACAATTTGTGACTGTCCACAGTCGTGCAATGGCATTTCTACTTATCCATGTTGTAGTAAAAAGTAGACGTAGCACTCCACAACCTACTAATTACCAACCAACCTTCAAAAACGTTTAAACTAATATTTTTCAAAAAATTTCAAACCAGTCCTAATATTCAAATACGAAGGTCATCTTTCAATTTTTTTACAAAAGATCAATCGAAGACGGTAATGAAATTTTTCTTCTGGATATTTGTAAAATTCATATTTTTTTTTATTTTTAAATCAGTGTCATCTTAGAAATCTTCTGCTTATTTCGTTTACAGTTTAAAACAACATGTTTAAAAGAACCAAGTGAGTGGAAAAATGAAGATAACTCTTGAAGGCTTCCGTTAGAGGATCTTTTACTATCTTAAAGAAAGACTCACTCGACAAGAATGCATAGAGTCCCTTTGTAAATCCTTTGCTAGTGAATCACTATCAGAAAAGACAGTTTATAATTGGTTTACAGAATTTTGTCGTGGTCGTGCACCAGTCAGTCATCAATCTCGTGAAGGACGACCAAAATCGGTAGGGATTCGAAAAAACATCGATCTTTTGCGCAAGATGTTCAAAGAAGAACGGCATGTCACGTATCGTGAGATAGAGACATAATTTAGCATATCACAGACTGCAACACAATCGATTTTACGAGAACATGTAGCTGCTACAAAGATTTGTTCCAGATGGATACCGCATAATTTTAAAAAAACGAGGTTCAAAACGAGGCTCGTGCAATTCGAATTAAGAAAAGCAAAATCCGTATATAACATCGTTACAGGCGACGAAATTTATATTCGTATATTCGTATATATATATATATATATATATATATATATATATATATATATAGATAGATAGATAGATAGATAGATAGATAGATAGATAGATAGATATGTATGTATGTATTGGCCGGAAAGAAAACAGCAGTCCATTGTCTGGGTGTTTCAAGGTGATCTGAATCCCACGAAAGTTTTTCGATCACGAAGTAGTTCTAAGAAAATGATTCTTTGTTACTTCGGCCTTACACGACATATTGCAACCATTCCTTTAGAGGATTAAAATACTGTTAACGCTAAATGCAGAAATTTGTTTCCCAAAAATCATCAACGAAATCAGGAAAAACAACAAAAATAGGCGCATCATTCTTCCTCGCGAGAACGTCAGCTCCACACAGCAAGTGAAACAATTGATTATTTGAAAGAAAAAAATATCCCATAGTAATGTCCCATTGTTCAGATTGTCCTGATTTGTCGCCTAACTAATTTTTCTTGTTCCTTATATCAAACAAAAATGCGTGGGCAGCGATTTTCCTCACCTGAAGACGCTGTTGATGCCTTCTAAAGACTTGTTTCTGAGATATCAACTTCAAACTGGAAAATCTGATTCAAGGATTGGTTTGAACGGATATAAAAGTGTATAAATCTTAAAGGCAAATATTTTAAAAATCAATAAAACTGTCTGTTCCCCAAAAATTCTTTTTTGCCTTAATTTTTGTAAAAACTTTAAAGGTAAGCCTCATATGACCGTGTCTTCACTAAAAGTAAATTATATTATTCATACCAAACTATTTTCTTACCTGCGAAAAACATACGCTAAGATTTTATAACTTCTAACATAAAAAATAATTACCAAAAGCAAAACGTCCATAATTTTATGAATGTTATTTGTTTCACTTACATTGCTAAACGTAATATTAAGTACCTGGACTATTAAAATAAAAGACGTTTACCAAATTAAAATT
>CM063511.1:116986116-117006116 GCA_032207245.1 Pardosa pseudoannulata
AACTTTTCTGATTTTGATCGTAAAATTTTGGTCATTTTGTAAAAAATATCTGGGAGACAAGAAATGTAACGGAAACAAGTTTGATGTAAAATATTTCAAGAAATGCTTTGTCTAGAAGGGAAATAATCAACAATAAACAACCCTTATAAAAATAAAATATAATGCACCCTGTGAAAATTAATGTTTGAAATAGGCTGTATCCTTAAGATAAGACGGTTAATTTTTTTTATTAAGTTGTATAAAATACTCTGAAAATCGCACTTATATTCAGAGTGATATAAAGATTTCTTTAAAAGCAATCAGAACTTTTTCATAAGTTTTTCTTTTCAATACAGAATATTTTTTACCTAATTTGATGTCATTTTCAGGAAACTTGAAAAACTTCAGTAAAGATATCATTCTACATTCAAATAATTCATGATGTATGAGCATTTAAACAAAATAATTCTTACTGTGAATGCGTGAATGGCGAATTTCAATGCTACAACTTCATACATTCAATGACTATTTTTCCTTATACTTATTATTGTCTTTGGTAAAGATGTAAAAAGACCGTTGCAAATTACAGTGATAGCTTTTTTATTGTACATAAATATAAATAGTTAAATAGGAATCCAGCAGAGATTTCACTGGATATCACCCATTTGAAAAAGGTTAATTTGGTTTGAAGTACTACGGTCAAAATTTTGCAACATGGCTATTGTCGAATAGCTCTCATTAATTTTAGATATTTTACCTGTGATCAATTATGGTGGCCAATATTTGGTTAGTCCAAGCCTAAATTTATTTGTATTGCGTTATGAGAATTAATTCATTTTAAATTCAACCCCAGGTTCTTAAGAGGCTATAGATTTATTGTATAACATAGTTACCAATGACATAGAAGAGAAAAATAAAAGATTGATTCAATAGTTAATCAAAAATACAACATTTATTTACACTATTTTTACAATTTAACTTCTGATAACCAATGAACGCTAGCCAGTTGATTGGTTAAATTAATCTCTGACATATATCGTGAACTATGATTTTGCTTAGTCAAAACTTACTTATGAAAGAAAAGAGATTACACTTAAGTGATTACGAAATCACTTATAAAGAGAGAATCCGTATTAATTTATAAAAATTATAATCAAAATTTAAGGAATCTGATACTTGCAGTTGTAAGGGAGTTGGTAGATAGCTCTTCATCAGTTGAGGCTAGGACGCTTCACAGGATATTGACGACACTGCTAACTTTAGTTTGTGCTCCAGGATGCAGTAGCTTACTTGCAGGGCCACCTGGGTTATAGAGGAAACTCACAAGCTTCTCTGACGACTTCGACAGGTGGCAGAGTTAATTTGGATCCCTTGGTTGGTAATATATTTGAGTTAGAGAATGTATTTTCTCTCTTCTACATACTGCGTTGTTTTTCGTCAGATTTCTTCCATCTCTAACAATCCCTTTCTCCGTCACTCTCTCATCTTCTCTTTCAGGCCCCCTCTGTAGGATTCTCTGTTCTTGTCCTCTCATCTTTTAAGTCCCCTTCCTCTATCTACTTCTCATTTTATTAATTCAATATTTATATCCTCCTTCTGAACGCAAGAAAAAACCAACAGGTTCCTCCGTCTCCCTTATTAGCTGCCTCTCTACCGATTCCTGTTCTTGCAGTGGCTTATGCTTATAAATATTTCCCCAGCCTTATTCATCTATGGTGTCATTTTTGGAGACACTGATCTTATTTCTGTCCAGAAATTTTAGACCTTCCTGAGGAGTCATACACAATCTCTTATCTTTTATCAGACTTCTTTGATCCTCTGTTCTAAATTACTGTTCACATGTATGAGGCTTGAATCAATATATATCCAATAAATAATCCACCAAACGTTCTTATATATGCTTTTCGGTATTGTAGAGAAAATCGTCCCTTTCATCAAGGACGTCGTGGCGCAGTCGGTAAATCAGCGGACACGTGAACGGGAGGTTCCAGGTTCGAAAGCAAACGAGACAAATTACCTTTAAAAACAGATTTTAATTTGAATTTACTTTATGTTAATTTCATTTGATCATGCAAGTTTATGTTAATTATAGTTGTTAAATTTTCTGCGGGTCTTCAAAGTCTGGAAGGTTCCAAAACTGTATATAAGCAGGGATTCCTTCAGTTCCGGGGTAATAAAGTGTTGAGTTGGTCTTGAGCGTTTTCATCGAATTCACCACGTTTACGTCATCTACGCGACAATATAATGACCAGGATCGACAGCTTTTAGATGATATCTCACGCATGCAAAAATCCCTGCCATTGGGGCTCGAATCCACAAATGGCGGCACCAAAAAGCAGTACCATAATCACCCAATCTCCAGTAGAAAAAGAGTAAAGGTTCTATCACACGTAAACGTTCACGTGTTGATAGGCTAACGGATTCACTTTACGATTTTTTCCCGCCGAAGATTGGGTGGATTTCCCATGTTATATAGAAAACATTTAACTGATTTATTTTAACGTCGACATGTAATAAGAGCTTTTTTTCTATTAATCCCTTCCGGTATGATTTAATAATGAAAAACTGTGCATGAAATAACCATTTAATTTTTATTTAAAAAACTTGTTTCATTTTACAATTCTTACATATTCTTAATTAAAATCCACTTTTTACATAGTGTTAAATAATATCAAAAACAGTAAAATTAAGAAAATATCAAAGCAAAACATTTATAAGGTATACAGATAATAGTCTTCAAGCTAGTGGTACTTTTCAAAACAAAGTGCAAAGGAATTCTTAATTGTTTACACCGCCAAGTAGTCTCACTTTTAATTTGATTCTTGTAACACACACGGCATTTCTTGTTAGGTTTTCTTTTATTCTGACTCATTAATTTGGCAATGACTTCACAACAAGAAATTCTAAGTAAACAATATGCAATAGTGACTTGTGATTTTCACATGTGATAAAAGTGTTGCTAAATTCAGAACGCTAGAAAATTTAAACTAAATTAATTATCATATTTAACAGTAACTTTAATCGCATGACGAGTGTAGCTCGTCATTGTGCGGTATGGAATGAAAAACTAATGACGAGCTAGACTCGTCATTTTACCGGAAGTTGTTAAGAGTATTTTGCTCACACTCCTGAAATCTGCTCCTTTCATCGGGAGGTATACCCAAAATCATAATCAAAAAGGTAAGATTCCAAAATATTTGGGTTCTTAAATCTAAAAATACATGTCACTGAATGATGGACGAATGAGTAGGCACTAATCAACGAAAGCAAAATTCGTGGAAATGAATCTTACAGCTATTATGGATGTTCGTAGACCTTCTGAATCGGTGTACAGCAGTAGGCCCTGGTCTCATATGTCCTCGTGTAAGAATAAGTAACCCGGGTTAACTAAAGTAAAAGGAGTGATACAGTCAAATTCTCGAATGGCGTTATTTGCAATTTCACTTTTCTTTGCCCCAATGTATTTCTTTTCTTTAGCAAGTCATATAAAATATACTATCATGTGTAAATTAATTATCATGAATCAATAAATCTATTATCAATTACACCATAATTTTAAGCTGATTTCCGATTACTAATAACCCCCATAAAAACAATGCGTTTCGAGTATCCATAATTGATGCTAAAAATTAGTTCTTTATTTTTCCCAAGTAAAAAAAAGTAAATGTAAAAAAATATCTAAACAATTATAACATTTTATATATATTTTGGCAAAACTGACTTGCGTATTCGGTAAAAAATTCTTTGTATTAACTTTTACTTTTCATTGTCTTATTAGACAAAAGTGAAGAAAACAAGTTTTTTTACATATCATTAACTAAAGAAATTTATTTATTCCTTTAAGTCAAATCTTCGTATGTAATAAGACCTTCGTCATAAGCTGTAGAAACAAAAACACTTTTTCCGTTTTTGTTCCTATATGTGATCTTATATCAAGTGAAACATTATATAATAAACTTCCGAATATCGTTCAAGCAGAAAGCGTGTTCATGTAAGTGATTATCGAGGCAAGAATCCAAATTTGCCCTTTTTTCTACCCTGACTGTTTTTATAGTTCGGAAATACCATAAATCTGAAGTTTCAGAATACATGTGTGCATGGATATAGACGACCTTCTAGGTATTCAATAGGTCACAGACAAAAATCGATACTTTTATATTGAGTACAGTATACATATGAAGACCGCCAAATTTTGTATGGATACGCTTAGCAACCACCTAGTTTTTGATAGCCAAATTCCTTTTCAGACTACTCTTACACATTGAACTGTATGTGTATAGTACAACGTTATTTGATTTCGAATAGCTAACAAAATCTTTAACTTCGATTATTGAGCTTAAGTAACTACACTATTTACTCGATTATATTGGTATTTATTTTTTAATAAATTAAGTCAAAACCTCAGAGAGTTTGCTTCCTGTAATCACATAATACACTTATATAAAGGCAGACACACATCGTACTGACGTTAGTGACGTTATATAGTACAGCGTTATTTGATTTCGAAGAGCTAACAAGATTTTTAACTTCGATTATTGAGCTTTTAGTAACTACAATATGTACTGGATTATATTGGTATTTATTTTTTAATAAATTAAGTCAAAAACTCAGAGCGTTTGGTATACATGCAATAATTTTTAATTCCTGTAATCACATAATACACTTATATAAAGTCAGACACACATCGTACTAACGTTAGTGATGTTATATAGTACAGCGTTATTTGATTTCTATTAGCTAATAAAACTCTAAAGTTCGATTAGTGAGCTTAAATAACTACAGTATTTATTCGTTTATAATGAGCCTTTATTCTTCATAATATTAACACATAAACTCAGGGTGTTTGTTCCACATGGAATATTTTTTACTGCTTCCTGCAATCAAACAACACATGTATATAAAGGTAGGAGTACATAGTACTAACTCTTTTTAATACAGCGTTATTTAATTTCGAGTTAGTAACAAAATCAAGTTCTATTATTGATCTTTAAATAATTACAGTATTTAAGCGATTATAATAGACATTTATTTTTCAAAATATTGAAGCAAAAACTCATGGTGAACGGTCTCTATGGAGTAATTTTTACTGTTTCCTGTAATCACACAATACATGTATATAAAAACAGGTATTCAAAAAAGAAAATTTTAAAAAATATCTCTTTTAATTGCATGCATATTGAATATTTTTTACTGCTTCCTGTAGTCACACGATACATGTATATAAAGAAGAGCATCGCACTAACACTCTTTAATGCAGCGTTATTTAATTTCAAATGGATAACAAAATCAAGTCCTATTACTGAGTTTTAAATAATTACAGTATTTACGCGATTATAATAGACATTTATTTTTCAAAATATTGAAGAAAAAACTCAGGGTGATCGGTCTCTATGGAGTAATTTTTACTGTTTCCTGTAATCACACAATACATGTATTTAAAACAGATATTTAAGAAAGAAAACTAAATCAGAAATATCTTACTTAGTAGGAGTATCGATGCATCTGTATTTCATTCCAACTGCCTCTTGATTTAATAATAGTGATAGTTAAATTTATTAATGAATTTTAAACGACAAATTTTCAGTGTAATGTAGTTTCTTCCTACATTTTATACTACTTGAAACTTTAATACTGTGGTAAAATTAATATCTTCCTCATCTTACTAGCAAGTTGCCAGAAAACGCATTTTTGTGTGGAATAAAGAGTAATAAAAAATTACAGTACATCGTGTAACACCTCATATAAAGAAAATGAATTAGATCGTCAATTCTCACTAGCCGCGACCTTCCCAATGTTTTCAGAAAGAAGATATCAAATGTTAAGGACTTTGTTAAGAGTCAGTATTAGGATGAAACTGAAACAGAATTACAGTTTGATTCACTGAGCCCTCGAAGCAACTAGTTTACAATTTAGTTTGGTTTTGTTTGAAGCACTACTATCAAATTTATTTTTTATTTATTTATTTTATTTATTTATTTATTTATTTATTTATTTTTTGCAACACGACGGCTAATGAGACTCGAACTTACTGCTTAAAACCGATTCCGAATGGCTACGAACATTCATGCCACATTGAGATTCGAGCCCACGATTTCCAGTAGCGAACATTAGCACATTCACCATTTGACTATTGTTTGGCAATTTATAATTTGGAATGTCAATAGCATGTTAAACTTTAGGTAAATGTTATATGCGATTTGAATATTTGTATATGTATACGTAATAATTATTTCCTCTAGTCACAATAGTCACAACATTTATGTGGCCCCTATTGTTTTTACTTGCTACTGGGCAAGGAGAAAGCTAATAAGGTAGCATTAATAACGAATGATGCAGTCTGGCCACATAGAAGAGAACGGCACTAGTTTAATTAAAGGTTTATTTTAGAGCTGCTAAAACGGACATTTTTACTACTCAATGACAAAGGAAAGACACAAAAATCACTCTGTTCGAACAGACGGGCACCCAAGAGCGAAGACAAAAAGAATTTTCCCACTTACTAAGTGAATTTAAGTGTAAGATCAGGAAAAACTCGAAACTATTTGCAGGCGACAGCTCTGGGAAAAGTATTGAATAGACTAAAAATTTACATCTATAGGATAGAAAGCTTTGAGAAATGGGTCGAAAGAATTTTAAGTCGAGAATGCTCCTTTGATTAAGACAATTAGAGGCTGGGAAAAAGATTTTAAGGTATTAGAATATGAGAGAGGAGGTTTCTAATGAAATAATAAAGTTAAATAATTTTTATATTACATATATATATATATATATATATATATATATATATAAATTACTATTTTTTGAACAAATGTATGCCCTAAATCTTTAAATTCAGGGCGTATTCTTTACCCCCAAATATTCATTTTAACAAAAATTCTAAATTAATTTAACCTTAACATGTACATGTTTAACTAGAATGAAAAATAAATTCTTTAGAAGCAGGAATAGGTTTCAGTTATTTTAATTTTTTTTTTTTTTTTTTTTTGCTGGAAAGAAACAAAACTTCCTACGTTTCATAAAATATGATATTAGATTTACAGTAGTAAATGAAATCACAAATAAGAAAGTAAAATAATAATGTAAATGCAAACTTTCGAGAGACAGTTTTGCTAGATGAATGAATAAATAGATAAAAGTTTACAAGAACAGTATGACACACATAAAAAATGTTAAAACTATACATTACAATGTTTTCAAAACTATTCCTTCAAATAAAATAAAAAAAATAAAAATGGTTGAGCAAAATATATATCTTGTTTCCTTCTTAAGCACAGTAACTTATAGGTATAGCTTTCAGTAAATTAGGCTGATTGCGTTACATTTGAAAAAACAAAATTTCACAGTATACTAACTTAGGAAATCAAGGCTCTTGAGAAAAGTAATATTAAAAACAAGAGGAACATTTTACGCTTCAATTATGCAAAATTTTTCAAAATATCGAGATAGTTTACCATAATGTGTAAATTAATCGATACAAGGTTTACATGCACACTCAGAAGCAATTACAGTTATTTATTAAAATGTTTAGAAAATTATAAATTAAAGTATTAATAAATGCAACGAAGGCTGCACGTTAGTCCATCTATTAGATTTTCGAGCTTTGAATAAGTATCCTTTAAAAATAATGGTAACTAAAAAAGTTCATTGAAATGAAAAAAAATATACATAATTTTTGATATAATGGTATTTCTAATTCTGTGCACATAAATTGTCACCCAGTACTTATGATTGGTTTTAATTTATACCTTTAATGAATGTTAAATTATTCTCACAATATACTCTTTTTGTAGGGCACGAAACAAAACTTTTACATGGAAAAAAATTCTAATTTATCTGAAAGAATAAATAACTCAAGTTATTTATTCTTTCAAATAAATTAGAAATTTTTCCCGTGTAAAAGTTTTATTTTGTTGATAGAAGTTCTTATGTACACCGATGTGTGTTTAAAAACTCTTGAAGTCATTGATTATCAAAACTATTGACTGTTTAGAAAAATATTCTCTAAAATAAAGTTACAAAATCAAAAGTTACTGCACAAAATTATCTTTCTGATTTTTCTTCGAAATTTCAATAATTATTCTTAAAATTTAGGGTGACTTGAAATAACTTTCTCTGAAATATGAAGAAATAATATTTTAAACTATATCTAATTTCTTCATTCATATAATAATGACTTTTACGTCCAAATTATTCCAAATTTAATTCAATATTTTTCACCATAAAAAGCTTTTCATTAATCAAAATTATAAATCATTCTCATATATCGTCTCACATTTTTCATTAAAATAACGAGATAATATCGCTGAAAGTAGAAAAAACTTTAGTCCTTTCGAATAAAAGAATAAAAAAATCAAAATTAATAAAGACGAATTTGAGATATAATTATTTTGAAAAAACTCTTATTTGTGTATGTTTCTAATTTATTTTATAGTTTTAAATGTGTTCTCTGAAGTGGATGCCATAAAATAATATTTAAGTATCATATAAAACTTTGATAAATTACAAATATTTATTTCTAAGTTTGAATATTATGTTGAAGAAACATTTAGTGATATAATTAAGAAAATATTTGGTAATTCTCAAGGAAAATATTTAATCTTGTTCTCAAGAAATGAAAAATAATTCCATGGTTATGCTAATTACGAAATTGTCTGTAACATTTTCTACATGACATCATATTTAAATCCATTTATTGTATTAAAATTTCTTAAATTAATAAAATCAGTAGAAGAATGGAGTAAATTGTGTGACATTACGGTAAATATGACTATATTTCGAAACAGAATTTTTACTCAGTAATATTTTATATAACTGATGAACAATTTATTCAATTTCATAAGGAAAAAATTCATATAAAGATAAAAATTTCATTTTTATACATTTTAAAATAAATTTTATACATTTAACAATCAAAGTTTATCCATTTTTTAAAAATACACGCTCTAGTTAAAGTTATTAAAATAAGAGCAGTGGTAATATATCCCATTATTTCTCCAGTCCAATTTATAGATGTAACCCATTAATTTTCATTTCATGGTTTGAAGAACATCAATTTAACATCGTATTTTATTGAAGAACATCTTTATTCAAGAACATCTTATTTTACAGAAAAAGTGCTCTGTATGAAATAGGCTTCAAAATTAGATTATAGACATCTTTTGTAACTTTCAATTGAAATATACTTCGATTTTTAGAGATAAGCAGAAAAATGAAACAATATTGAAAAGATGAAGTCATTTTGATATAGTTTCTAGATTTGTAACACACACATATATATAAAAGTACTATAGTGAATAAAATATAGTACTTAAAATTCTGACAAACTATTTAATAATACTTTAATATTTTATTAGTTTAAAATTAACAGGATATAACACTACAATATAAAAGTGAAATGCGTAACAAATATATATATATATATATATATATATATATATATATATATATATACATTCGCCTTTGAAAGCTGAAAATTATGGTGAATGAGCAGATAATTAGCCTTTTTTGAGATTTAGCTTTGGTAGACTGTTAATAATTAATAATTTTAAGTTATCGAACACTACTATAGATAAGAAAATTTGTGAATGGTAAAATGGATATGAAACAATAAGAATGATAATATATACATATATATACATATATATATATATACATATATATATATATATACATATATATATATATATATATATATATATATATATATATATATATATATATATATATATATATATATATATATATATATATATAATATATATATATATATATATATATATATATATATATATATATATTCAAATATAAGTAGCTATTAGGAATAATCTAAGCATTCTATTGTTCAAAATATGCTTTTAAAAAAACACAGTGGAAACTCACTTATTTAAAACAATTAAAAATCATTCATTAATACGAAATACCTATTTAATTAATTATATACTTATACTGATATACAGTTATACGAAATATGCACTTATACAAAGATATGTCTGATTCACATATGCGAATTTTATTTAGTGATAAGTAATTAACCCAAAATTTCATGGAACTGTTTACCCACCCACTAATAAAGAAGGTTAGTGTTTAGTTGTTGTTACTCTTACCGACTTAGAGGCGTTACAAGTCGTTTCTTGTTTCTTCTATTTACCTCTCCGTTAAAGCCTTTTTATAGGTTTAAATTAAATGTTTAGATTATATTCTTAAAATAACAGTTATATTTTATAAAGGAATATGGATAATTTAATTAAATGCATATGATAGCAAAAGTTTTGTACTAATCACTAACCTTTCACCAAACAGTTCCTTCCTTCGAGGTTGCAAATAGCTATATCTACACTGGTGTGCAAAATTTAAACAACAGGCGCTAAGGGTTTTTGCCATAATTCAACGAGAAATCATCTGAGAGACATGAAATTCAGAAATGAGGGAGAGTATTATGTACGCAAAGGATGACGAAAGCATCGGCGATGAAAAAGGAGTATAATACATACGGTATGGAATCAAACAAAAAACAAGCTTTATTGAATTCATAGTGTGGTGTCTCATGATTGTCTATACAAGAGAAAAACAACAAGCATATGTTTCTTAATATGGAATATGCCCTCTCCTAACTGCAATGGTTGTTATGCACCGTCTTTTTATACTCAGAACCACCTGGTCCAACATTTCTTGGGGTATCAGGGCCCATTCCGAAATCAGCAACTTTTAGAGTTGCAGGGTGTTCTCCGAAGGATGTATGCATGCTTCAATGCGTCTCCACAAAGAATCCCACACATGTTCGTTGGGATTTAAATCAGGAAATACGCTGGTCAATCCATTCGAGAGATATATTCACTCCCTCATTTCTGAATTTCATGTCTCATGGAGTTATGTCAAAAAACCCACCTGTTGCATAAGTTTTGCACACCAGTGTATTTAAAATGCATCAGTGAATAGAATCAGTCATTTTACTTAAACTGATAAATAGTGATACATGAAAGAATCATATATGATGCATCTAACATGTCAGTGAAACAAACGAAAATTACTGATGACTTTTGAAACAGAGAAAATAAGCTTAAGATCTTGAATCTTAAAGTATCTTATTAGTTTATTTAATTATTTATTTTGACTAATAAACTCTCTCTATTTTTTCTACTTAGAGAATTTGCTTGTATAAATATTTGAAATGTAGTACGAATTTTCAATTAATGTTTTCTATTTCTCTTTACAATTAATATTATTTTAATTTAAAATTATTCTACAAAAGAATTAATTGAATGTGTTAAAGTATGTGTTTAATGAATAAATTATCTTCTGCATATAAAATAGACTAAAAAATGTTTTTTTTTCTACATATACATACATAAATATATTTGTATCCTCAACTTACGCTAATGTATTAAATAAAAACTTAAAAACAGATCAGTATTTTTTTTCTTGTTTTCACACGTAGAAACAGATTTCTAATCACATATACAAAGTATTCTCTTTTGAAAAGAATTATCTTTTTTACCCTCATCCTGGTATAAATGTGCTTGACTATATTACTAATATCATGATAAATTTTCAAGTATATTAGTCAAAATCAAAACAAATTAATTTTGAAAGCAAACAGTTCTACTTAACTGCCTGGGGATAATCGTAGATAACCTACACAGTCGGATGTTAGTTATTTTCTTTTCTGAAGGAATCTCACATATTCTGAAGGAATTTGTTACATGTTTAACCCCTTGCCTGTGACGACCGAACTCAGTTCGGGCAACGCAAATATGCCCATTTAGGAATGCCCTGACCCAAGTTCGGGCAAGAAACAAAACGGTATTCTAATTCCGTGAAGGCCGAAATTCGTTCTTGCAAGTCGTAATATTTTATTTGCTATTTTTCCAATAGATATAGATATTTTCCTGCAAAAATGTCAACAGTTTCGAGTCATTTGTTGCTATTTTTCGGGTACTATAAAGGATGTGTGAAATTCAAAGAAATATATGGGACATAGAGTACATGACAGTTAATAGAGATAATAATACTGTTGTATTAGTTTAATTCATTTATCCAGAAAATTATATCATTTGATTTATTTTTCTGTAATTTGAGCAAATATTACTGTAGTCCATTGACACTTCCCATATATTTGAAAATATTGAAAATAGTAGTTATTTCACTGAAAATTTTTCTTTTGCAAAATATAATCTATTTTTAACATTTTGATGATAATAACGAAAAAAATTAAAGATTGTTTTTTATTTTTGGCACGTTTTTCTCAAATATATTCAACGGGTAAGGGGTTAAAGTACATATGTTTCAATAGAATATATTTTTAAAAGCTAAAAGAATATGGAAAATATGTGAAAAATTAGATATATGAATCAACTCTTATAATATCATAAAAAACCTCATGTTATTTTGCTATAATTAAAACTGTAGATTAAATAATACAGAAATATTTTTAAACGAAAGCTTTATCATTATTCGCCAGATTGGTAACTTCACAAATTATTAACACATTGACACGTTTTGGATGGTTTGCCCAAGGGGTTGAAGTGAGCTTTTCATTATGCGATGTATATGCTGAAATATTATTTACAGCAGATAAAATGAGTTACAAAATCAAGATTGAAGTAGTTTTCGTGGTGGGAGTCACCGGTGACTCCCCCGGCACAGTAAGCAATTGTTACGATTGTACTTTATTTCAAACAATCTTGCTTTGAGTGCTAAGGGATTACTCCCATTCTTTAGAATTCAAAGCAGCTAGGAAGAACTAGTGTAAAGAATTTGACTAAAAAAGTGGTGACATATTGTTCCGACTGCGTTGATTTACCTTTTCTTTGACTTGAATGTTTGAACCTGATTCATCGCAATATGCACTGATAAAATGTATATTTTTCATGTTCTAATAAAATTATTTTTATATATTATATATCGCAATAATTTCTTCAAATCATTATAATAACAATGGTATTAGTGAAAACTTTATTTGTATCCATATGTACTATAGTTATGTACTTTTATTATTTGCTGCATCGCCAGTTTCCGGTCTCCCCCACGACGCTGTAGCCAAGTAGAGTGCCAGTAATCGGTGACCCCCATGGCAGTCAACGTATTAATTTGCACAAAAATGAGACCTTTGAATTGTCTTGAGTGTGTAATATTTAGGTATTTAGATCTTGCTAATGTACTCAATCGTTTTATTCCTTTAACTCTCCTCTCCATTGACATTCATTTTTCATGCACAAATCATTATATTTTCATCATAATTTTATCATTACATTTTTTATGCATGACATAAAAATTAAGTTCATTCGAAATTGAAAATAAAAAAAAAATTCTGTTATACAGTGTTTCCTCGCAACTTCGCGCTTCATGTTTTGCTGCTTAAGTGCTTCGCGGGTTTTTCCAAAGTATTCATCCAAAAAAAGTCATGTCGGTGGTCACATTGCGGAAAGTAGCGTTGTTTCATGTTGATGCGCAAGAGAGAAGGATCCATGCATGTCTAACAAAAAGATGAGTTGACCAGAGTACATACCATGGGCTCTTGAGATGACAAAGTCTGCAAGTGAGGAAGAAAATGAAGAAGAAGACTAAGAACAAACTGAAAATCTTGGCCTTACCCTGGAGAATCTGCAACAATTGTGCAACATGGCAAGAATTTGCACAAGACATTGGCGACAACATGGTTCAAGCTGTCGAGTTCAGCAATCACGTTGACGGTGTTATGCCTTTGTACAGGGGTATTTTTGAAGGAAAAATAAAAACAAAGACAACTACCCCTCACCATATTTCTCTCAAAACTAAAGCCCCCTGGCTCTACCATCAGCACCTCCAGCAGAAGAAACTTTGAGTGAGCCTAAAACTTCTACGAGTCAAGTGAGAGCCTCTCCTCTCCCAACACAAGACTCATCGCCTCTCTTAGAAAGCAATGTTGATTAATGTTTATTACTCTATAAGGTTCTGTAATTAACCTTATTAATTAACATTGACACTTTTAAGTAAATATTTTTGTCGTAAATATGTTAGTTATAAATACTTTTTACATATTTAAAACATTCGTGTACCCGCATACACGAAAATTCCTAGGACAAATCCTACTTCGCGGTTATTTAGCATTCGCGGAAGGTTCTGCTCCCCATTAACCGCGGAAAACAAGGAATCACTGTATGATTACCAATTAGATCAGTACGACTTCTGTATAACCGATTTTGAATATTATCTTTATCAAGAACTCAAGGATGTTTTCATATTTTCTAAATGTAAATAAAAAGTGATATGACTAATAATTTTAATAAAAACACAAAATTTAAATAAAACATTTGAAATTTTAAATATTTTGCACAAAATAGAGATAGTTATATAGAACACTTGCTATTAATGTGTTTCTTTAAGCTTTTGTTTTCAATTTCCTTAATGTACAACTTAGGATTTGGTGTTATAGTCGTGACTAAAGTAACCAACCAAAATTTATCTCATATAATATTTTTTACCAGAAGAGTTGACCATACTTCAAATTAACATCAAAGATAGCATTAATGCATTCATTCTTGAAAGAAGATTATATCCTTTTTCTGAAAACTCTTGAGAAAATGTTTTTCGATCGATGTAAATAATAACTCATATGACTAATAACTTTAATAAAAATACAAAATTTAAATAAAACATTTGAAATTTTAAACATTTCGCACAAAATAAAGAAAGTCATATATATCACGTGCTATTTGGTGTTATAGTCGTAACTAAAGCAACCAACCAAAATTTTATCTCATATATTTTTTTTTACCAAAAGAGTTGACCATACTGCAAACGAATATAAACATTAAAACGATAGCATTAATGCAATCATTCTTGAAGGTAGATTATGTCCTTTTGGCAAAAACTCTTTTTCGATTGATATAAATAATAACTGACACGACGAATAATTTTAATAAAAACACAACATTTAAATAAAATATTTGAAATCTCAAACATTTCGCACAAAATAGAGGTAGTCATCTATAACACGTGCTATTAATGTCTTCTTAAGGCATTTTTTTTTCAACTTCCTTTACATACAGCTTAGGATTTGGTGTTATAGTCGTAACTAAGCAACCAACCAAAATTTTATCTTATATAATTTTTTTTACCAGAAGAATTGTCAATACTTTAAAGGAACATGAACATAAAAAATAGCATTAATACATTCATTCTTGATAGAAGATTGTGTCCTTTTTGAGAAAAATTCCTTTGAAAATGTTTTCAGTCGATGTATATAATTACTGATATGACTAATAATTTTAAAAAACACAAAATTTAAATAACACATTTGAAATTTTAAACATTTTGCAAAAAAATAGAGGTAATTATATATAACACGTGCTATTAATGCCTTCTTTGAGCTTTTTTTTTTCAATTTCCTTTACGTACAACTTAGGATTTAGTGCTATAGTCCTAACTAAAGAAACCAACCAAAATTTTATCTCATATAATTTTTTTATATACCAGAAGAGTTGTCAATACTTCAAAGGAACATCGACATTAAAAGATAGCATTAATGCATTCATTCTTGAAAGAAGATTATGTCCTTTTCGCGAAAACTCTCGAGAAAAAGTTTTTCGATCCATAATCATTAAAACTTTCCTTTTCAAGTAACGGAGGTATTAATACCCCCGTTACTTTTTTTTGTAGTTACCTTTAACGGCATTTTCGATATTTTCAACAGCATATGATTTAGCTTGGTTTAAAGAGCAAAGAACAAATATAACAAGCTTTCTTTTAAACCTAAAATATTTCCATTTGAAGAATAAAGTACTACATAGAATATGTGAAAAATATCAAAGTTATGAATAGTTCTTTTTTCTTTTACACTACGTCGAAAAACATATTCTTAACTTGATTATTTTTTAAGATTTTTAACATTGTAGCGTTTTCTGCTCTAATTGAGCTAGAAAAAGTATAGCGGAGGCCCACGTACAGACTAAAGATCTTTATTAGAAACCTCAATGTTGAAATTATGATAAAGACAGATGAAATGATGAATTATCAACAAATGAAAATCATGATCGTTACAGGAATCAGTTTCCTAATCGTTTGGGGAAAAAAAGGGGGGACTCTCAGTTGCTCGCCTCGACGTTCTCAGCCGATGAGTTTACAGGATATTCGATCGGTTAAAAATTCATCGGGGCCATGAGCTCCGGTCTTTTATATCGTCGTCTGATCGCAAATTTCCACCTCAGCTGATCGGACATCTGGTTGATGACGTGGTGAGTAAATTGCTTGTAGAGCTCTAGCCGGACAGGTGCAAGCCCGGTTCCAAGGGAAGTTTGCAGTAATCGGGAGAAATCTCGCCGATCATTAATCGATGTCTCTGGACAAACCTTTCGAGAACAAGGTAGGAAAGTATTGTTGCTTCCCTTACAATGTAGAGGATTTCTGTCGTGTAAGACTCTTTCTTTGGGATGCGATTGAAACCAACACTACAAACACTTCGCCAGCATAATAACAAATTTCTGAGACAAAATGATTGAGATGGTCCTCGGTGTTAACAATTCTCTATTCAGCATCCTATTCTGCGAGAAACAAGTCCTTTCACTAGGTAAAGATGAACTCAGTTCAAGTGATCAGTTCACGTTTGCTATTTTTCTACCTTATGCCGGTTTTTTTCACTGTCTTAGATAAATCTGTATCTGGAAATTTAATGTAAGGAGAATTCGTTACAACATGTTAAATATCACTCAAAATCTAATACTCTGTTTCACTCACAAAGAGTTTATAGGAAAAGAATTTAAACTATATTAAAAAAAACTACATAGTTTACTAAGAAACAAAAAGAATATAATTCTGAATCTCCTGTTTTAGTAACTCAAAATTCTTGTTCAAATTGTCTGATAAACTGCATTTATAAATTGCTAATATATGTTTATGTAGGATTGTGTGTATTCATCTTTGTATGTATGTATTTCCTTATTCATCTACTATCTATTCTTTCCGAAAGTTGTCCAGATGGTAAGACGCTTTTCTTCGAAACCGAAATTTGCGTGTTTGAATCCTGCTGAAGGTATGAATGTTCATAGCCATTCGAAATTTCCTTTAAGTAGTAGGTGTCAGTCTCATTAGCCTTCATGCACAAAACAGTAGACCTTAGGGTTCTATACCCAACCAAACCAATCTGCCAATATGTGTAATATTTATACATGTAAAAAATTATGAGGCATAAAGAATAAATTTAATACTTTCGGATGCTTTAATTAGAACTTATATGAAAATATTATTTTACTAAAAATATTTGTTTTAATTAAAAGCGTACTGTGCGTGAATTTGAAGTGCATATAAACGTTTTATCTTTTACTTCTAAAATTAGCCACATGATTATCTTTGTGTTTCCACAAAAGCAATATTTTTTCTTATAGACCTTAAATTAAATTTTTATCCTACATTTTATTCAGAAATAATATTTAAAACCAAAAAAGTTTAATTACGATATTTTAATTAATTTTACTTTGCAAAGTAATACTTTATATAAAATAGATTTTCGATATGATTAATTATAAAATACTATTATCAGAAACGGCTACTGATAAAAAAAACTAGACTAAAAAAGTATTTAATATATTTATCTGCCCACTAAAACTCCATACAATTGATTGCAATTAATTTAGAATGAAATTTTATAATGTTATAAATTTTATGTTTTTATTCCTTTTAAAGATATCGGGAAAAAATTTCCATCAAAAAATATAACCATGAAAAATACAAAAAGATTTATAATTGGATGACTGGAGTTTAGTTTACTTGTTTTAAATAATTCTTCGTTTGTAATTTTAACTAAAATGTAAATATTTATAAATGTAATAAACTAATGCTTGGCATTACAAGCACCATCATGTTCATATATGGCCATGCAGCTTATGGCAGGTCAGCGTCTTTCTTCGATGATTTTTAGGGGGGATGATTTAACCCTGATCTTCACTCTCCAGTTTGTTCCATATATAAATGAAAAATCAAATTCTACTAAATTAATTCGTGTGATCAGAGGTAGAACAGATGTAATATGATGGTTACTCTGAAATTTTTGAGATAATTACAGAGTAGAATTTACAAAATAAAAATAACGGTTTAATTTTAAAATACAAAGTTTTTAACACAGCAGACACTTTTTTACTGACTTACTTCAACTTGTTTAGCGCAGAATAAATTTTAAACAGAAGAGATAATGGAGTTGACGAGAGAACATTTTCTCGCTATGATTTTCTACGATTTTAACCCATATTGTACCACACCAAATAAATATTTCTGTAAGTTATTAAAACTTAATCCATATTATTAATATGGTGTAACTAAGTATATAAAACTAAAATTTTGAAAAAACATTTTAAATTTTTTATGTAATTGGCTGTCCTATAAATAGGACAACGGTCCATTACACTACTAAAACTTAACAAATATCATTAGGCTGATTCATAGATAAAATTTGGGGAAACAGTCAAAACAAAGTCCAACATTACATTTTAAGCATATTGTTGTAGGTTTTCTCTTGCAGTTATTGAACTGCATTAAGAGAGTAAGTTTATCTTACAAAATATGTCCAGTTTTCTGAATAGAATAGACATCTATTTACCCCTTGTTGTGTCCAGGTGTATGAACAGGTGTTTGAACTGGTTTTCATTGAAAGATAAGAAAATAATGTGCGCTATCAATGCAATATCGATTTCATAGAAAAATAATCAAGATTGTACCGTCGTCTTAATTTTATGGCACTTTTTTATACTTACAAAATACACGTGTAAAATATATTTTTCAACAAAACCTTTAAGCTACTATTATTAGCTTTGTTTTTAAACTAAAAGTAACCTCCACAATGTTTAAATAATAATAATAATGAATATAAAATTAAAGATTAGAAAATGACATTTTTTAAGAGGTAGCTGAAAATACATTTTACAATACAATATAATTTGATTTCTCAGTTTTTTTTGTTACTATGCTAAAGTGTGTCTATTTTAAAGGTGTTAAAATAAAATCCACTCAGAAAATATTTATAACTTTATTATTAAATGGAATTTTATTTGCTGTCCTGTTTATAGGACAGCAGTCCAATATGGGTTAAAGCAAGATTATATCAAGAAGAATGCTTCCAACGGTTGCAATTGACATTTTGTGATGAATCTCCAGCTCGTGCTAATGTATTCAGATGGTTTAAAGAATTTAGCAGAGGTCGCAATTTTCATTATGAGTCCGCCATACGAAAAATGTTAATGTATGATAATCTCTGTACCTATCAAATTATACAGAAAGAACCTAACATTGGATCGGCAGACATACTCAAAATTATTATTGAAAAATTACATATGAAAAAGTAGTTTGCCGTTGGGTTTTTTATACAATATTTTCACCAAATATATATATTGGGAGAAATATAAAATAATTATGTTTTTTATGTAATGAAATAAATTTATAATGAGTTTTAGCTGTGCACATCTCAAAAATCTAGCTAAAATAGCAAAAAGGAACCAAATGAGAAAAGAACTCTAATGTGGCCATATACTGCATTGATACCGTAGTATATGCATTTTCTACGGTAGAAGTATTGTAAGCTGTTTATATCTAGTTAATATTATATTCCTATTTATAGTAAGTTTATGCAATAGAACTCTCTTAATCAAGTTGTTATGAGTCATTTGGAACAAATGGACAATTCAATTTATTCTATTAGTTTTTATAAGACTAATATTATTACGCTTTTTCTTGATTTTGTGCAATTCAAAATTGCGTATTCTACATGCCCTCATTTTTACTAAAAACAATAAATCTACATATTTTCTTTCAAAAGTTGAAAATCAGATTTGTTTTTGTTAATTTATTGACAAAGTCTCCGATCTATATATCATGTAGGTGTAAAAACACTTCTAAACACGAAGAATACCGTTGACAGGTAATTAGGTTTTATAACACTTTAGGGGGATAATGTAACTCGAGTCTGTAGCATACTTTGAGCTACACGTGACCCGTGGGTAGTGCTAAATGTGTAACGACTTTTTGCCTGATTGGAGCTATGTATACAGTCTCGGAAGCTT
>CM063511.1:117008616-117029712 GCA_032207245.1 Pardosa pseudoannulata
TTAATAAATTTCAGTTGAATTACAGTTAATTGCTATTTATAGCATACTATCTATAATTTTATTATTTAATAACTATAGCTCTTCTATAATTCTATTATTACATAATTAAATGTCTAATACTGTAATAATTTATTTCACTCTAAACAGTGAAAAGACGGAATGTGGTCTTTAATAAAGGTAGAAAAAGACATCGAAAATCGCGGGATGAGCAAATTTTCTCATTTGAATTGTGGAAATAATGAGCAGTAGAGGGTTAATCGAAAATAAAAGTGATTTAACTGTTGAGTCTAAATCCTTCTGCACTCTACTTCTTTGCTCAAGAACATTGAAGGCGTCACAAGTTATCTATGATGTATGGAGACCAATGATGTAGAATCAAGAGCTTCTGTAATTACAAAAAATAACATATTTTATTCTGTAGCACTGGTTTCTCCTTATTAAAAATCTATCGAAAAATCAATTTTTATCTTTTATCTTGTATCAAGACTAATAATAATCATTTTCTCACATTTGAAATCAACCAACCAGTAATTACGTTCAATACAGAGATATTGCTAAATAAACATAAAAGCTAATGAAACTAATTAATGTAAATTCTTATCTAATATTTGTCCCGATGAATTAATTATGTATTTTTCTGGTTACTATTTAATTTTGACGTTCCAAGAATTTATTTTTCTGGTTATATAACATGAAGGCAGTTACCACTTCATCATTATTTCGCTCCACTTAGCATATATCACCTAGGGAAGGCGTCATACTTATAATAATCATTGTACAGAATCAACACTTTTTTATGAAAATAAGAGTTTAGTGAATTAGTATGCTTAAAATGTTAATTTGGATTACGTAAAAATCTATTTCTTCAATCTGAATATATATAAAGTATATTCTACGTTTCTAGTGTAAGGCTTAACATGTTCTTTGTCACTCATTCGCTGGTCATAATCGTGCCAATTCGTTGATAATATGTTCACTAGATATCTTGTAGGTAAAGCCTCATACAATCATCATTGCATACATGACTTGTTAATCCTCTGGATCCATTATCTTTGGAAAATTAAAGATTTTAGTGAATCAGAACTCTTAAAATATTAATTTAGATTATGTAAAAATCTATTTGTTTATCATGATCAATTTAAGTATAATCCACTATTTTAATGTAAGGCTTGACACGTTTATTGTCACTTATTCAGAGGCCCGAGTCATAATAGTGACAATTTGTGTGCCAGCGACACATTAGGACGTATTGATGACTATCTTGAGTTTCCTGTTTTATTATAATATAGCTTCTAAGATGGAAGTGTCATTTGAGTTGATAATGACCTTTTTAAATATTTTGAAGAGGAATGAAAAGCCATGAATATTTACAAAAATACCCCTACTGTACTCCCGCTCTATTTATAATCATGTGTCACTCATTTCCCAGCCTTTAGAAAAGCGGTAAAAATATAAGTATAAAATTTTTTAATTGGATACCAAACATTTAACACAATTAAAGTAATATAACGGAAAAGAATAAGCAATGTACAATATTCTAATACGAAGACTTGCAGTATGCGGCTATTTAAAAAAACCGTCAACATTTGTAGTCGTGCATGGTCAAGATGACCTGTTTAATGATTGAAAATCAATAACATCTGTGAAAACTGATAAAGGAGTTTAGTACCAAAGACGTGGATAGGTATAATACTTAATATTGGTTCCTAGAAGCTTTGTTAATAAGGCTTTCGGGAGTTGGAATTTACAATGGCAAAATTTAAAAAATAAAAATGATAGATAATCGACCAACAAGGGACTACTAAGGGACTAAAATATATGGCAATTTAGATAGTAAATATCATGCTAATATTAACATAATCTAAATATTAAATATAATATTAATCTAAATCTAAATGACATTTTTTCTGCATGTGCTCCTTTAACAATACGAGAATAAGTAGGTATTTGGAGCGAATCCAAGACAGTTCCAAATCCCCCAATCCAGGTGTTGGGGCTAGAAAATTTGTAGTACCTGAAATACCTGCTATAACGTCCCCAAATGAGGAAGAAGTAGCAATTCCTATAGCATTTACAGCATCATTGTAAACACGTGCATTTTGTGGAACTCGGCAAAAAATTTTCTAGATTTCCTATTAACATACAAATTGTAGAAGGGGAGATCATCAAATAATTTAACTGTTGATAAATTTGTCGGAAATGACCTATTTGTATCCCAACCATGTCTCAATGGTTTTTTTTACCAGGAAAATTTAGAACATTTATTATGCGTCTAAATAATATACAATTAAGTTTCCAATACCCAAAAGTGCTCATATAACTCAATTTTCTTAAAACGTGTTTGTCATATAAAAGAATTCCAACTCAAATAGTTTGAAAATTTATTTAAGCAACACTTATTCGATGTGTAAAAATCGGATTGCAATTTAGTATTTGTTACAAAGTGTTATATTGCAAATATTTGACAGGGATGTTAAAAAGATTCCTGTCAGTAGTTTGCAAGTTGCTCGCCTAAGAGGTACTGACATGTATTAAGTTCAGTTGCCCACTTTAAAAAACAGGAACAATTAGCTGTGTTCTTAAATCAGTAGTTAAAAGAGGACTGTCATAATATTTAAGCGAAATAATAACATTTTAATGAACTTAAAACCAAAAAGGTTATCAAAGCGTAACCACCTTTAAAGATGAATTACCTATTATGCAGTTTGTCTCTATTCTCCTTTCCTTCCCAGGAAAAAAATTGAATAAGAGGGTGCATAATCACCAAAGCATAACCACCTTCAAAGAAAAATTATCTATCTTGTAGTTTGTCTCTATTATACTTTACTTCCTAGGAAGAAAATTGAATCCGAGGGTGCATAACCACCAAAGCATAACCACCTTCAAAGAAAAATTATCTATCATGCAGTTTGTCCGTATCTTTTTTCATTCTCAGGAAGAAAATCGGAGGGTGCATAACCACCGAAGCCTAACCACCTTCAAAGAAAAATTATCTATCATGTAGTTTGTCTCTATTCTTTATTCCCAGGAAAAAAATCAGATCCGAGGAATTTAACCACCTTCAAAGAAAAATTATCTATCATGCAGTTTGTCCGTATCTTTTTTCATTCTCAGGAAGAAAATCGGAGGGTGCATAACCACCGAAGCCTAACCACCTTCAAAGAAAAATTATCCATCAAGCAGTTTGTCTTTATTCTCCTTTCCTTACCAGGAAGAAAATTGAATACGAGGGTACATAACCACCTTCAAAGAAAAATTATCTATCATGCAGTTTGTCTCTAACCTTCCAATTGAATACGATTGCATATACTAATAACACGTTAATTTATTGCAAATCCGGCAACGTAAGGGGTCATTTTCTTTTTGATCTCTCTGACGAGGGTTTTCAATGTCTTAGATTCAGTGAGTCTAGAAGTTCGAGTACCTATGCTTGCTTTAAAAAGGTTGCAGGAAAGGATGAAAACAATAATTAGAATAAGTCTTAAGCATACTAATAAAAACAGATTAACTTCAACTTTCATGAAAATGGTGAATCAAAAATTTCATATATGAATAAAATCCTAAAAATGTGGAGGGTCAAAACTGCAAGTTTTACTATACCTCTAAAAATATCTGGAAAGGGAGATTGCCCCCCTTGCCCCTCTTAAATTAAGCCCATGCTTGCAATGATATTTCTCGTGACGATGCCTACTGTAAATGACATTCAAATGTCCAAATGTCAATAGAAATTGGTAACGGGAAAGTAATAGCTTTTAGGGCCGTCCATACGTTAAGTGATGGTTATCCAATTGTCATGAAGGGAGTCACCCGTCTGTGTCGGGTGCTTCACGTAAGACCCATTTTGTCTGCAATTATATTAACAGCACAATATAATGTATATCCAATAAATATTGTTTGAAAAAAATAATTTATGTATTAAAAACTGTGTATTATATTCAATAAACGTTAATTTAAATCTGTAAAATCCTACCTTTTCATTGTTATTTTCTATTGTAAAATTGCATATATAATCGTATCTAGTACAACTGGATACTTTGAGAATTCTGTTTTGATAAAGTTCTCATTTATATGCAATTGATGCATTTCTCAACTTCCTTAATATGTGGTATATGCTCATTCAAATTTTAATAATTTTCAGCTTCTTATAAAATCCATATTAAGATAAAATGTTTTCCATATATAACACGGCATCAATTCCTATGAAATAATTTTATTATCATATACTCATTACATGATTTTCATAGAATGCTTTTTTTGAGTTTAATATAATATGGTTTCCATATAACAGAGTACGACTTTATTACGTTACAGGAGACTTGATTGTAGCTCACATAAAAACGATTTTAATACTAATTAATGTCTAGGGCATCTTCAATTCTTAATTTTAAAAGGGAAAATTGTATTAAATACCTGTTGTAAGATACTTACTTTCAATAAAATTAAATATAAGTATGTAAATACCTACATTTTGACAGTCGCTTCTGTTTAAAATTGCATATATCATATCAGTAACAATTTGATACTTTGAGAACTCTATTTTGATACAAGTCTGATTTATGTGCAATTGATCTATTTCTTAGATTCCTATAATATACGATGTGAGTTCATTTTAAGTTTCTTATAAAAGGGTTTCCATATTCAGAAGCAATTTTTAAAAAAAGTCATCAATTCATCTGAATTGTCTCAATTATCATATATTACGAATTTTCTATAAATCTATTTTCTGAATTGAATTAATTATGAATTTAATATAATAGGGTTTCATATAATACGTTACGACTTATTATGTTACAGGAGACTTGACTGTAGCTCACATAAAATTTTTTATGTATCATATGTTACTCTGGGGCATCGTCAATTCCTAATTTAAATACAAAAAATTATCTAAATTATAAAAATATAAATATTTTGTTAAAAATAAAAACAATAAAAAAAATTAAATGAATCATGTACAATTTTTTCTTTTCTCATTTTCTATCTATAGAACAACTTCTTTGATTCTATATAATGATTCTCATTGTAAAAAATTTAAATGTCTTCTAATTCATATAAATCAACATTTATTTTTTTTATATAATAAATCATACACATTCATAGAAAATTTATATCTATCGCTCAATAAATTCAAATGTTATTTCTTTCATATAAACAGAAAGTCCTTTAAAACTGAAAACAATTTAATATTATATATCTGTTATAAACATTAAAATTTAATATATTATAAAATATATTGTTTTATTTTCGCTCTATTAAACAATTTTCTAATTACTATATATCTTAATTACAATTTTTATCTTGAAATTTGTTTATATATATCTGATTTATATATATTATAATTAATAATTTTAATTTTATATAAATTTATAAAAAACTATAATTTTTAAAAATAGAATTGTAACTGATATGATAACACATATTTTATCATAAATGTAAATGAAAAATATTTTTGAATTAAATTCTATTATTGACAGTTTACAGTGTTATAACAGATTTTAATACAATTTCACTTTTAAAATTAAAATCTGTCAGCATTTAAATTCTATAAAATTTTTATTCTAAGTAAGTTGTATTAATAAAGTACATTTATATATATTATATTTTTCATAATTATTCATAAAATGCATTTTATAAATTTCTATGAATTTTTTATTTAATAATAATGTAAATAATAATAATATTATTAATAACTTGACTTTATTACGTTACAGGGACTTGGTTTAGCTCATATAAAAACAATTTTAATAGTAAGTAATGTCTAGGGCATCTTCAATTCCTAATTTTAAAAGGCAAAATTTTAATTAATTTGTTGTAAGTTCAAACTTTTCAATAAAATTAAATTTAAGTGTTCTAAATCATTTAATATAGATTGGAAACAGAAATAAAATATATCAGATATCTGTGAAGCAATAAATACGAACTTTTGTAATAAAAGTATTATGACATTACTGATTTCTTTGTTTTTTGATATCTCGACTAAAAAAATTTATTGAAAAAATATATTTGGGAAGCTTCAAATTTTATATACCAATACATTCATATTTCTTTTATCTCTCATATTATATTTCAAGGATACGCATTTGAAAGGAAATCAATCTCGAATGCTAGGAAAAAAGAAAAAAAATATGCATATTCTCAATTGCAATGCAAATGGATCATATTCCCTCTATTTTGTCTTTAAGGAACACAGGACGAACAATTTCTTTGAATTGCGAATAAATTCTATAGATGTATTATCTGCTCAATATCCACTTGTTTGAATATTTTTCATAAATCCGCTATTTGCATCTTTTTTTATTTATCATCAAAACGAGTTTGTTTCATTTTCTCTTCAAAAAGCGCTTCATTCAAGAATGCAAATTTCTACTTCCGAACATGTCATTAATAATCTTCCAGAATAATTCAAAAGTACTAATCAAGTGGTTGCTTTATTGTTGTTTCGAAACGAATCTTACGAACAACTTGATATAATAATTCATTTTTAGAGCAATATATCTCGATATTCCTTAAAAAAAATTAACAGGAATAAATTTCTTAAAATATTGAAGATAAAGAAATTATATAAAGTATATTATATATATATATTTTAATATAATTGTCAATATTTTTCACTAAACAAATAAATAATCCCACACTTCCGTACGTTATATATTATATTAATATAGAATAATAATATATAAAAATATATTAATTATATAAGATATATTTTTTATATATTCTAATATATATAATAATATATTTGTTCCAAAAGTACTATAATTAAAGTACACTCAATAATAAATAAATGAGACAATATATATTAGATTAGATATAACTATATTACTATAAATAAAAAGTATATTTAATTTCGTTAAATAAGCTTTATGGTCACTATTTCCTCCAATTTTTCAAACATATTTTTAAATCAATTTTCTGTGGTCTGATTAAAAATTGAATTATTAATCGTTTTTTTTTTTTCACCTTAATGTCCATAAGGAAATTTGTTTTATACGTATTTTGTTATATATTACAGCAAATAACGTAGATTTTTTTGCTCCAAAATTAAATTGTTAAAGTACACCTAAGTATAAAACTAATTGTTGTAAATGTGCGATGTAAACGAGAATGATAAAAAAAATGTTCATCATACAACAATCGCATCGAATAACTATGACATTGAATAAATTGCAAAAATCCATATTGAATTAAATGTATAAGATGATTAAAATTCCATTCTTATCGGCTCTGCCTTTTTTTTAAGATAATTTTTATTATTAACATAACAGCAAAAAAACATCAACTTACACACGAACATAAACTACTAAAAAATAAAATACTACTTCTACAAAATTCGCAACCTATATATTATAAAATAAAGAGAAGAATTGGTGATTAAGACTAAAACATATTGAATCTTTATAATGAATCGCTATGATTAGATTAGAACATAATTATATCGACCGATAATATAGTTCGTTAAATATTTTGTTGTGGTCACTACTTCAAGTTATACATAACCTCTTTTAATATAGTTTCTCTGATACAAATTGAGAATTGAAAAAATTTTCTTTTCATAACAGTGAAAAAAATACGAAATCTTTGTTAAAAGATGCCTAATGGCTTATATGTTTTGTCTGACAGGACAAAAAAATAATTATTTAAAAATAATTTAGCTGGATAAATATTTATATTTCTTTTATTTCTTATATGATTATAATCACAGCACGATGTCGATATTTAATTTCAAACAATGACGTTATCCACAAAGAAAAAAAAATCAATAATATTGCAATTCATTACATTAATTTCCCGTTCATCATTCTTGTATTTAACAACTGTAAATGATCAAAAACCATGGAATTAGCGAAATATTATCTTGGCATATTCTAAATTACAATTCTTTCGCCATAGATATATATATTATTTATATTTTTTTTTTTTATATCTTCTTTATATTATTTATATTTTTTTATATATAATATATATATAAATATAATATCAATAAATATAATTTCTTTAAAATATATAATAAAATATTATTTTAATATATATATATATATATATGTATTTTATATTATATAAAATATATATGTATATATATATATTCAAATATAAATATATATATATATATTATAAATAAATATATATTTATATAAATATATATATAAATATATATTATAATATATATATATTACAGAAATATATTTTTTTTAAGTATATATTATATATATATATATATTTATATATATATATTATATATACATAATTTAATATATAAAATATATATAAAGACAAATCTTTATATCTTATAATACAATTATATATACATAAATATATAAATATATAAATATATATATATATAGAATTTATATATATAATATATATATAAATATATATATTAAGTGTTTGTGTTTGTGTGTTTGTTTGCAATAGCAAGCTTCTATACTCGTGTTGCAAAAAGTAGATTAGCACTACAAAACCAAACCTATTTATATATACTAATATATATATATATATATATATATATATATGCATATATATATATATATATGCATATTATATATGTATATATATAAAATATACATATATCATATGTCTGTTTTTTATATATATATAAAATATATATATTATATATTTTATATATATATATATGTATATATATATACATACACAAAAATATATATATATATATATTATATATATATATATATATAATATATATATATATATAATATACGCCTGTACAGAAGAGACAGACAATGATATGCCATTAAAAATTTTATTCTCTTTGAAAACTTTCTCCGAGATCTTTATATCTTAGATCACTGATCTGTAGAATTTTAACTATTTAAAGAGTGATTTATTAAAAAACCGTCTAAATAATTCGTCTATGCATTTATTTTTTTTTCACCTTCATCATTGATACTTTAAGGCAAGATACTATTTCCCAGAAAGTAACATTATTTTTTTAGATAAAAGTCTTCCTATTTGTATAAATTAAATCGAAGAATATCTTCCAGAACATGGTTTTGGATTTTTTTTCACCCATTTTTTCCAAGGAATTCAACTCAATTATTTAAAAAGAAAATTCTTTTAATTACTTGAAAATGTTGATGACATCCTCTTTCTGGATAACAGTGTAGTTTATCTATTGTTAACTTTATCGATCCCACCAATTAAGGTGAAATAAAGGTCAAAGCATATATATTTTAAGTGATCGGAATTTTAATCGTTTTTATAGGTAGGAAATATTTCTTATTTATTTATTTGTTTTTTTCAACCAGATATTCATTCGAAATAACTAATTAGAATCATAATACTGTGAATCTATTGGTTTACGTTATAATAATTTTTTTGGTAAAGAAGCGATCTTGTAAACGGTTGTTAAGTTAATCAAGGCTCAGTGCTTAGGACCCAGGGAAAATTTATTCCATTACGTTAAATTTTCAATATACTGTATGCATATGTGGGTATGCACTGAGTGATCGATGTAGTTTTAACAAATATTCGGGAATGTATTTTAGTGTAGTTCGTATACCATGTTATTTGCAAATTCTTCCATTTGAAATTCCTGCTATTCGATGATGCCTGCCCTATGGTATTTTGTATTACAAGTTCTTTACTTCTCGAGGCAATGGTAATATCTTTCCACTAGCATATATCATACGACGTGATCAGTAAATATTTTTAATTTTCTAGAACTGTAAAGTACCCCATAATGCAGGTAAAAAAAATGGTTTTTCTATTTCCGGAAATTATCTGGTACAGGTAATAAATTATTGGAGTAAAAAGAAAATCATATTGATAATTGAGATGTATATATGTAATCTATCTTATTGTTATTGATAATTAGATATATATATAAATTATATATAACAATTTTATAATTAATATATATAAATATCATCTGATTTATAAATAATGTATAAATATGCTTCATATAACATATATAAATAAATATATTTCTTTAAAGAGTGAAATCTAATTATATTTTAGTGTTATATACCATTATTTAAAGTATATTTTGATAATAAGCTGATTAATATATATAATAATAAAAGTTGTTTATATAATGTGATTAATCTTTATATAAATATATTAATATGGTTGTATCATGTTAATTTAGCAATTAAACGACTTTGGTGAACATTAATAATTAAAAAATATATTTTTTTAGCATTATGACTATTTTAAATCTCATTTAATGATTCCTTATTTTTTTGCCTAAATAAATTATTTTTGATCTGCTTACGCATTAAAGCGAAGTTTTATTAGGTTTTAAATAATTACCTTGACCTTGACCTTGATTCCTTATTTTAAATTATTTAAATGTTCTGCATTATTTTCATACGTTTTATCTCTAACTTAGATAGTACGTAAATAATTTTCATATTGTATTAAATAATAATTATATATATGCTAATTTTAAATTTAAACTTCGATATTTTTTGTTGCAACATAATCTCAACAAAAAACAAACTTTTTTTAATTGTTTCATAGTGTACTTTACAATTGAAAATTAAACTTTACTTCATATACGGGCTATATCTAGTTTTTTTTTAGATTTCTTCCGGTTTTGAAGATTGCGGATATGAGTGAACGAGAAGGAACTTAACCATAGGAATGTTACCTAATTGATTTCATGTAATATAAAAAACTATTTGTGTAATTTTATCCCTGAAGTCAAGATTGGTAAGAAATCCTAAGTAGAGATCATGATGAAAGAGGAATATATATATTTTAGACCAATACGAAAAAAAGAGAGTTTTTTTAATGTATTCTAAAGGTGTTCCTGATGTTGCTGAATGTTGACAACAGGTCTTGATTAATTCCAGTTTTTACAAAGAATGATATTTCTGACATATGCTAATAGAATAATTTTTGGTTGTTGTATATACGAATAAGATGATGAAACTTCCACTTCTAAATAAAACATTTTTTTTTTATTATTATAGATACTTTACATTAAATAGGTTAAGAACTTGCTTAAAGACTTTTTATGATGATGCAGTTTCTATATTTTTTTGATGTGCTGAAGTATATAGTTGTACATATGTGTTAATGAGTTTTTAAATACAGAATTATTTACATGAATATTAGTATTTGTAAGTGATATTAACATGAACGCACGGCAATACTTCGTACAAGTAATGTAGTGTAATTTACTTTCAATATGTAATGTACTAAGAAAGCTCTATATATATATTTTTAATTGTTATCCTCTAAAAGATCAATAACTTAATTAGCTATCTAATTCCGCTTCTCTTTTATTTCGGTGTCTTAAATTTTCATTGGTATACCATTCGTTGTTGCTGTTGTATTTGATGCCATTTTGTCAAACCTAAGCAAAATCTATACGCTACTTTTATTAAGTCAAAGGAGTGCACCTTTCGTTTTAACGAGCACTGAAAGTGTGACAGTACAACTTTTGTTCAAGTGGATCCTCGTAATTTAGAAGTATGAACCAAGCAGAAGACCCATAGGCTTGGCTTGAAACCCCAGAGGTATTTCTTGAGAACTTGGAGGACATTGTGATCACGAACATATTTTACTTGCCCCAGTTATCTTTAAAGAACACGGCAGATCGAAAGGGCGGCTCGGGCTCCGAACCTGCAGCCATCCAGTTACGAGTTATCCAGTTTTGTTCAAGTGGGTCCTCGTAATTTAGAAAGCAGGAATCAAGCAGAAGGCCCATAGTCTTGGGTTGCCACCCCAAAGGTATTGATTGAGAACTTGGACGACATTGTCACCAAAAACATATTTTACGTGCCCAGTTATGTTTAACGAACACATGGAGGTTCTTAGGCCGGCTCGGGTTCCGAACCCGCAACCATCCAATTACGAGAGCATTGTCTTTTCCAATTTGCGCTACCGTGGCTGAAACCACTTGCAATCTAAATAAACAATTCTTCTCATAACAGGAACCTGAAAATATCGTAACATACATGTTTTTTAAATCATGACGCTCAAGTAAATTTATAATTTTCTATATTTTGCATAATTCTCTACATATGGTACCATATAAATATTTACACATCGTGTTCCTCATTAGTGCTGCTTTCATAGAATGCAATTTAGAAAAAAATTAAACCTCCGTCCATAGTAGATTTATTTGGTATCAGATGTATGGCATATACAGTATTGTAATGTAAAGCTTTTTAATAGGAAAACCTACTTATCATAAATTTTAATGAGATGTACCTGAAAGAAAAAGTAAATTATAGCAAGGATAAAAAAATCATAAAATGCCGATGCAAATGACAAAATTATAAATTGTAGCAGCTATGGTGTATTTTAAATAATTAATTTATATCTCAGCTGAAGAAAAAAAGTTAATCCCGGAACACATAAAAATTCTACAAATTATGTTTAAATGTTCATATACATGAAACACTAGACATTAATGGATTAATAACTAACTATGAATTACTATCAGATCTCAGTCTATAGTCAAAATAAATATTTTGTTATCTTGATTACTACTTGAAGAAACATTTTAAATTCCAAGAACTTGTTTTCAATAATCTAATTTACTATTCCTTTTCAGTCAAATCAAAATTTCTCTTTCACAATTTTCCATGTAACTTTTAGATGGAAATTTCTACATAAATTCCTATCTTGTATGGATTTTTATTTTTAAGACGCCTTTAAAGCTTTAGGTAAAATGTTCCTAGTCATTAAATTCTAAGGTACTTTCATTTTAGAAATGTTTGGAATATCACTACAAAAGATACATTATATGATAGAATATTATAATGCCCGAGGAAGCAGACAAAAAAGAGTTGTATAGCACTAGGAATAACACAGAAAATTTTCTCATCACTTTGTATCTATGGAGAGCCTTTGAACAAACTCTAAAAGCTATTAAACGTATATAAACCAAACAAGAAGTTTTGTTAATCCTATTTAACAAGTGTCAAAAACATATACTATTAAGACATCATCATACATGATTTAAAATACATTAATGCCAACTGCAGCAAGAATATGGAAAATTATAAAGGAACAGTGTTGCATAAAGTAATCCTTTTCTATATGAATTCTTGTTTAGGGAGATTTCAGGTTTACTGGATGAAACAGCAATGACTTATATATCTAGACAGACAATATATCAAACAGATGAATCCCAGCAGCTCTTTGTTCTTACGTACAGTTGAATCATATAAGTATATAAAACAATTCAAAAGCTTTTATAAGAAAACTATACGTATTTACACATGAAAGTATACGTGTATGTAAGCGTATATAAATGACTATCTCTTTTTAAATCTCAGTTGCATGAAAAATATTATTTTGTGACGAAAAAGGATGTGACGTGATTTGGTTTATATATCATAAATATAGCCAAGAATGTCTTAAAGTCGTCAAATCGGCGTTATAATTGTTTCCTGTCGATAAAATAAATGTCATATAAATACAAATGAAAAGGAATACAAAAATTTACATGTTTGCATACTGATATATGTTTATCTGTTTAGTTCACTTTCATTAAAATTCGATAAAAACTTCCTTTTCTATTTAGATTGTATAATAATAATAATATAAGTATTGCAGAGTGGTTTGTTCTACAAGCATTTTACACCTCGTTCCAGATATGGCGATAAAACAGCTATACCCTTGACATTCTCTAAAATAACAGAGTGAATATTTTACACTAATAGTTTGGGTTTGGTTGGAGTGCTACGGGCTACTATTTTGCTCACGAGGACTAATGAGACCGAGACCTACTTCTTCAAGCAGATTCCAAAAGACTGCAAACAACCATCAGCGGGATTCAAGCCCTCGAACTCCGGAACCGAAGAGCAGGCTCTACCATTCAGCCATCGTTCGGCATTTACACTAATAGTAGTATATTGACACGGTACTCCAGAAAACATAGGAAAATCCAAAGTTCCATTACTTTTATTGGGAATAAATTGAAGAAATATCATCAACATCTAGAGTAAATTCTTCGTACTAACGATATCCTACTGTGATATCTAATAATCGATATATAAACTGAGAAACAATTGAACCTGAGACGTTTTCCAGCCCCATTGCAATTAATCTACCATGGAGTGAATATCTAATTGTGTTTTCCACTCTATCCTTTTACCATGAACACCAAATTCAAAAACGCTGAGAATTTATTTACTTAAAGATCCAAAACATTTATTTGATTTTGAAACAATTGCTTCTACTGGACTGCTTACTCCAGAGCTCCAAAACTGTTAAAGAGGGGCAAGTACACAACTCAGATTGTTCACAAGTACCAAAACAGTTTAATTATAATATTTTAGTACTTTTTGAAACATTTTGTCGTTGTTATTGTTTCAAATGCCAATTAGCCGAGACAATTTCATGAGACCGAAATTACTTAATTTAAAATGACAGGTTGTGCATTTCATTTTAGAAGAGCACCGGCAGGGTGAATAAACAATTTTTAGCTCAGAGTGGGTCTTTGTAATATGGAAGCAGGAAATAAGCAAAAGACCCATAAACTGTTACTTCCAGAGCTATCGCTTGATTTGAGGTAATTGCAACTACGAAACTATTTTACACTAGCATATAGGCCGTCGTATGACGAGATTATTAAAATTTTTAATTTTCCAGAATTCTAAAATCCCCTATAAGGGAGGTAAAAAAATGGTTTGTTTGGGGGTTCAGAATTATCTGGTACACTCTCAATAATTTGTTTATTTAAACTAAAGTCTCCCGATACTGTGAATGCAGTTTAGAATCACGTTGAATTCATTTAGAAATATAATTCAAAGTTTTCTTAGCTACGTTGAAATTATCGTTAAGTTCTTCCCAATTTTTTGCCACAGTAATTAATGGAAGTAAAGGAATGAAACTATCATTTCCACTACACCCTGGAGGTAGATAGAATTTGTTGTTAATACCGGTGATAAAATTTTCATTGCAACAAAAGTAATCGATGATTCAATTTAAAGTTATCACATATGTACCTCATCTATTATTTAAGCAAATATAAAAGAAAATTACTGACGTCATATCTAAGTCCAGTGATAAAATGTATGAAAATAATACAGATGATATTTAAATGATTTTAAAAAATGTATAATTAAATGAGATGATTAAAGGTATGATGCCATAATGCTAGAAAAAAATGTTGCTTTTTCTTTTTATGTGGCAAATTGATAAATTTAATAGCCTGCTTTTTAGCGGGGAAATAGAGCTTGAAATAATGGCATTAGATGCTAGAAAAGGGGTGGATTTCGTACGTTGCTAACCCTAACTCATCAAGAATCCAATGTGGATGTCTCTATATATTTCCGGTACAACTGCTTCATAAATTCAAGGACAGTAGGGCAAATAACTTAGGCTACTATTATATGGGGGATACCCCAACCGCATTTAGTAAACAAGATGGTCTACTGTCTTATCTCTTAAACTCATACTATCCGGTTACAAGTTGACGCCTTTAATGAATGAGCTAGGTGTGCTAAAACTTTGAAATACAATGACGCTCTGCGATATCTTACTCAATACGAGCTTATGTCTCTGCGTGTTCAGTGATTGGAACAAATGTATACAATGGCTAACCAGGCAATTTCTAGGTAAAATCAGGTAAGCAATGACTGGGAACGCAATAAATATAATCCCAATAACTTTTCACTTTATAAAAGAATGTCTTGATGCGGAGGTCTTAACATTCTATGCTGAGTGTGCTCTAATATTCTGCGTGTGCTTTGGCAATTTATAACTACATATTTATGTGAAAGTGTCGTTTTACACATAACGGGCAAAAAGAAAACAAATATAGAACTTGCTGATGCAGATTATAGTATACGACTGCAGATAACGTCTATAGGTCTATATTTTGATTGTTTCCTTAAAACTGGCAAGTATATGAGATTCCATACTCGCGGTGATGTAAATGTTGATGACTTCAGTAGCAGGATTTCTCCCATTATTTAGATAAATAAAATACAATGCAAATTTTAAACTCAGCTGCATCGTTTTCCTTCATTTTTAATATTACTAGTAGCTATATGTACAACATTTGACTTTCATATACTTTTGTAGAAAGGTATGAAATTTTCACAAATAAATCATATACCTACAAATATGCCAATTTTTTAAAAGTTTGAAGACAATTGTATTAATGTAAAAACGATTAATTAAAACTATTAACAGTTAGAAATACATAAAGGATGTTCAACATGCACATTAAAATATAAGACTTTTATAAAAATATTATTATTCATTATTCATAATTGTTTTGTATATAGATGTAATAATTATATTTAATATAAAATGTTGCGTAATTAATATATCATTTTTTTCATATTCTTAATTGTCATTCACAATTCAATGAGACAGAAACATCACGTCTTCAGTCCAATTTTCCCCAAATATCCACTGTCATCTTAAATTTAATTAAATTCATTTCAAGTTAAATTATTTAATACTTTTAACTGTCTCCATTGAGAGCTTTCTAATTACATTTTTCGCTTATTCACATTTGGAATATAACCTTACAAAATGACATTTAAAGTTAAAATGATGTCTGTAAAATAAAATGAGAGAGAAATTTTATGTTTAACTTTTTTCAATTTACTTTTTTTACTGTGACATTTAATATTAAATAATTATTTAATCGTTCGTTTTTTAACATTTTAAGACATAAATTTAAATGTTCTGGAATCAAAATATATACTGATAAAAATACTCAATTGCTTTTTTATAATGGTCAATTAAGCCGGTTTAGCAAATAAACCAACGTGCGTGGCGAGTCACCCGTCTCCGGCAATATTTGTTTACAAATTTAGTGTATTTTGGGGCTAAAACTTTTCGCCAAATAAACTTCGATGCGGATATAGAAGTTCTATTTTTCTGAATACAGTTCATCTAACTGAAAAGCTATAAAAAAGGCTCACCTGTATTTTCGGGTCCAGGGGAGTTCGAGCATTAATTGGTCATAAAAAGTACACATGTAACTGCAAAATAAATCGAATCTCATCAGAATTCAAAATGGGGAAGTTAATCTAACGTATAGCATTTTCCCACTGGTTGCCGGAAGTAAGTTTTAAAAAGTTTATACCAATATAGCATTGACTGTTGCAGTGTATGAAACCCAGAGTTATCATGGTTTTCATGAAACAGATTTCTTTAACCTCTTGCCTTATGAGTAGAGCGACGATTGTGTGTGCCACTTTCGATGAAAGCTTTTCTCATGCGTCGTGACCAGAAGCAGTTTCATCACGGGCTAAATTGGGAGCAAACCAGTGCACATTAATAGTACTGCATTTACTATTTAATAAAACCACAGAATTTGACAATTATATTTCATTTCATTTTTATTCAAAAATTTATTAATGTTTTCATTTCACATAATATTATTTCTGTTTTTGGTTATATAACAAAAGTAAAATTTTTCAGTCGTTTAAATATTTTCTATGTAGAATTTATTGCATGAATAACCTATAGGTGAATAATGTATAATATTAGTCAAAATTTTGTAAGGGGTATTGTTTTATTACTGATATTTTAAACCAATGACAGGAATTTAAAAATTTTCCAGTGTGTAATATTTCACGAAACAATCTGGTACATGTAGGGCAACTTATCACTTTTTTGCATTCCCACGTTGTTTCACTGCGCTTCTTATGCTTTTCATAAACTTTATAACTCCTGGCTGTTTTCTGTTTTGATGGTGTGGGATTAATATATTTTGGAAAATGTCCCCAATTTCTTCCTTGCAGTCTCTCTGGCGTATCTCCAGTGGGTATCTGTTCTGCCTAAGAATAAACGACCAACTCTTATATTGGAACTGTAACAAAAAATAACGCAAAAACAAAAACTTTATCGTCTAAAAACAATAACATGCCTGATACGAGCTTCTCACTTTTGGCTTGAAAGAATCATGATGTGTGATACGAGGCTCTCATTTTAGGAACAGCAGTACGATCACGTCTCCCATACGTTGCTTTAAGGGTTCAAAGTGTTAAGTAACTATCATTTTGTGATACCTGTGCTCCGAAGTGCTGTTCAACAATGCACTGGTAATAGAATTAACTCAGTACAGAGTTGGTAATGTCTGTTACCAGTGCTGACCGCAAATGAGGCAACAAAATTGAATCGTGCATTGAATATAGCGTAAGAAATAGTCCTGAGAATTGTTAGATATTCAAACTATAGTATATCAGTACTCCGAAAGGTGTGACGTCAAGTATAGTGAATGCGGAGTTTATCTGTTCGCCGAACTGGTGGAAGTAGTAAAAAGACAGACAAGGACGAAAGCTGTTTCTTGGTTTTTTGGCCTCTCCTTGTATGAAGTTCGGATGAATTAGTTAGCTTTAACTCGTCGTTGTTTAACCGTTAATTTGGCTAAGTCTGGCCGCTACACCGGACATGTATATTTATAACTACTATATAACGTAATTGTCAGCGCTCGACACAATGGACATTAATTACCTCAAAAATGGAAAATGATATATATATTTTTTTGTTTATTTTACAGAGATCCTAATGTCTATACAGACATGGAAAAATAACAGAAATTAAAAAATATTTGAAAAACATCTTGTCAAATTAAGGGTTAAACAATATGAAATGCTTGAGCCAATTATGGATATATCTAGGTTTATTCCCGAATGAATCTCAAGGATCTCATTGATATTTGACATCATACCTATGTACATACCTAAGATACTGTACATTACTCTTTTTTTGGTTTTATTATGTTATGTAAAGAAGAGCCTTGTCTGTGAAAGTTTTATTGATTTATTTGTTATTTATGTTCATTATTTTACTTTTCACTTACGTATTTATTCTTGATAAATGAATAGTCCTGTTTACTTTAAAAACGTATGTATTATATTTCTGCTATACATGCTGACATGTGGTTTTAATTAGTTAATGGACTTTAGTCATTATAACTGCATTATTTTTGCGGGTTAATATGTCAAATCCATTACACAACCCACTCATGGCCTTCTAATAACATATTGTAGCCCAACAAGAGTAACACTCTTAAATTTAGCTTTAGATTTTTTATGTAAAAAAAATCCAAGTACATTTTAGTAATTAAGAGAAAGGATAAAGTTGAATACATGAATAATTCTATTACTGAAATAAATAAAATTAAATCTTAAGTAAAAAGATAAATCATGATCAGAGGAAGAGGAGATATACATATGTTTATAGGGCGTCAGTCCGCCGACAAAACAGAGATTTTTTCCTTTGGTTTATTCCAGATACTGTTTCTTTAATGTGGTGCTGATGAATGTTGACAAAAGTGTCCTTTTGATAAAAATCCAATTTTTGATCTAAGTAAATCATATTTCTCTGACATGTGCCTAACGATGAATAATTTTTGTTGTTGAATTTATCGAATAAGATGATGAGGACTGCCACTTAAAGATAATACAATTTTTATTTTATTATTAATTGTTAGTACATTCACTATATAAAAAGAAATTAAGTACTGCAGCTTGAGACTTTTTATGAAGTAATGTTTAGTTTCTATATTTCCTTTAGATGTATCACTGACAGTATATAGTTGTACATATGGTGTTATAAGTGTATATTATTAAATACAGAAATATTTACATGAATATTAGTATCTGTAAGTGTAACAATAAGTTACATTCGGTTCAAATTTTTTTACCTCTTCCCGTGAACTATCGTCAATGACATACAGAACAGGACTAGTTTGAACTAGAAGAAACATCACTTAGTATTTTCACTTAGTATTTATTCTTCTTAAATAAATAGTTCTATTTATCTTAAAAATGTATGTATTATATTTCTGCGAAATATGATAACATGTTGTTTTAATTAGTTAATGGACATTGACTTTAGTCAATTGTAATAATCGGATTAATAAGTCAAATCTACTACACAACCCACTCATGAGCTTGTAATAACATATTATAGCCCAACAAGAGTAATAGGGGAGAGTGGCTCATCTTGGGACATTTTTTTTCTTTCTTTTTTCTAATTTTTTAGAGTAATGAATTATTGTCAAAACTTTATCTAATATTATTTTAACCTTTGCCAACATTATTAAATAGTTTTTAATCTCATATCCATTATAGAAAAATTTTAAAAAAATATTTAATAAACTTGTAATTTGTCCCAAGGTGTACTACCTGGTGGCTCACCTTGGGACAATTAAAAATAGATGTGAAAAATTCAATTATTGAATTACAATATGCTTGGAATTATTTATTCAAGAAAATAAAAGTATTTCAAGTGATAAACATAATTATTAGAAATTAATATTTTCTAATTTTGTTTACAAAACAACAAATAAATTAGTTGATTAATACAAATTAGTTGAAAGCACAAATTAAATTAACAAATTTTATATTTAATTGTAGTCAATTCTTTGGAATCAAATACCAAACCCAAAGAACGTTCGGTACTTTTCTCTGGGGATTTCGGTTTTAATAAAATATCATTTATATTTACATAAGATTTGTCCTCTTTTTCAGGATAAATAAATGTCAGATAAATAAATGTGATTTAGTCGTCTCAAAAAAGATAACTCGTATTCCTCACCGTCAGTTTTAATATGGGGATTCAGGGTGGTTTTACTAACATTGTAGACTGCAGCAGCTTCCCTAAAAGACATTTCACCTGAAAAAATTTTTGCAGCAGCTTTCTGAATATTGTCTGCACGAACTGCTTCATTTTTTAGATATTCTTTACTTCTAATCCTTGCCATTGTTAAGCCTAATAAGTTCCTAAAAGAAGAAATAACTATTAATAAACACAGGTTATGTAGGTTAAATAAAAGAATATTTTAAATGCAATATCTTTTTGTAAAAATATTTGAAATAAAAGTTAGCTAGGTTTATCTTGTGTCCCAAGGTGGACCACCTCCACCTGTCCCAAGGTGTACCATACACGCTCTATGAAATTTTAGAATGACATGCTCTTAGGCTTAGCACCAGAACAATTACTATACATCAGTTTTATAGAGAAACCTTTAAATTTCATTATAATACCTTTATTTCAAAATATTTTCCTTAAAAATCCACATTACAACTTATCAAAATTTTACATGAAAGTTACTAGACATGTGCTCAAAATAAAAATCTTAATAAATCCTTACCTGCTTCATCAATAGAATCAAAACACATCTGACAAGTTGACTGTGCTGATATC
>CM063511.1:117029812-117047743 GCA_032207245.1 Pardosa pseudoannulata
TTTAAATGTCATTTTGTAAGGTTGTATTCCAAATGTGAATAAGAGAAAAATGTAATTAGAAAGCTCTCAAAGGGGACAGTTAAAAGTATTAAACAATTTAACTTGAAATGGATTTAATTAAATTTAAGATGACAGTGGATATTTGGAGAAAATTGGACTGAAAATGTGATGTTTCTGTCTCATTGAATTGTGAATGACAATTAAGAATATGAAAAAAAACGATATATTAATTACGCAGCATTTTATATTAAGTATAATTATTACACCTATATACAAAACAATTATGAATAATGAGTAATAATATTTTTATAAAAGTATTATATTTTAATGCGTATGTTGAACATCCTTTATGTATTTCTAACTGTTAATAGTTTTAATTAATCGTCTTTACATTAATGCAATTATCTTCAAACATTTAAAACATTGGCATACTTGTAGCTATATGATTTATTTGTGGAAACTTCATACCTTTCTACAAAAGTATATGAAAGTCAAATGTTATACATATGAAAAAATAAATATATGGCGATTGGTTATATTCTTGACTATAAAAAATGAAGGAATAATTGATTCTTTAATTTAAGGTTATTTACAGCAAATTAAAAAATAAATGTACATTACAATTTAGATCAGTATTAAAATAATCGTGCTGTTGATCATAATTGAGAGTCGAATTTTTCGGAGGAAAAATGCTGTAAATATTTCCTCGAGAGCTCTGCTCCGGTATTTAAAGAGAATATAAATACAAAATTTGTTCTCTTATAAACATATAGCTACTTGTAATATTGAAAATGAAGAAAAACGATGCAGCTGAGTTTAAAATTTGCATTACATTTTATTTATCTAAATAATAGAAAAACTCCTGCTACCGGAGTCATCAACATTTATATCATCGCGAGAATGGAATTGCATATACTTGCCAGTTTTAAGCAAACAATCAAAATATCTCCCTATAGATGTTATCTGCAGTCGAATACTGTAATCTGTATTAGCGAGTTCTATATTTATTTTCTTTTTGGCCCATATGTGGAAAAAAGATACTTTCACATAAATATGTTGTTGCAAATTGCACCAAAATAGTAACAGCATTAAGACATCGCTTCATAAAGGTAAAAATTATTGGTATTACATCTATTTGTTTTTTAGTTTTTGCTTATAGAAATTACCTGGTTAACCTGTTTATACATTTGTTCCAGTGACTCAATACACAGGGAAATAAAGTCGTAGTGTATTGAGTGAAAAATCGTAAACCGTCGTTGAATTTCAAAGTGTTGGCACTGCTAGCTCATTCATTCAAGACGTCAAAATGTAACTGGAGAGTGTGAGTTCCAGAGACGAGACTGTAGACTTCCTTGTTTATTAAATGCGGATGGGGCATGTAAAATAGTTTCATATTCACAATTAAATCCAAGTTAAAACGATACTTCTGGATGTGGCAAGCTAAGCTTGTTTTCTGCATCCAAATTGTAAGGATCAAGTCTGAGCTAAAAACTGTTCTTTCACCTTACCGGGGCTTTTCTAAAACGAAATGCACAACCCGTCATTTTAAAATAAGTTGTCTCCGGCTTATGAAATTGCCTCGTCTAAGTAGCATTTGACGACTCAGCCTTTCATTCCTTCAGTGGGTAGACCTTCCTTCCACTGGGATCAGACTATATTCTTTCAGTCAGACTATATTCCTTCAGTTGGTCTTGAGAACTAAACACTGGGGGTTCCACTAAGGTTGACCACCTAACCGAAACATATGCTTTGCACCCCAGGGCCGTTGGTCTCGGAAACTGAGATTGGCACCAACAAAATATTTCAAAAAGTACTAAAATATTAGAATTAAATTGTTTTGGTGTTTGTGAACGACCTGAATTGCGTACTTGCCCTCTTTAATTGTTTTGAAGCTATAGAGTATTTTCATTAGAAGCAGCTGCTTTGATATCAAATAAATGTTTTGATCTGTAACTGCCGAAATTATCAGCGTTTTTTGTATTGGATGTTCATAGTAGAAGCAATATATTCACTCCATGGTAGATTAATTGCAATTAAGCTGGAAAAGTCTCAAGTTTAATTGTTTCTCAGTTTATTTGTTTATTATTAGATTTTCAATAAGATCTCGTTAGTATGAAGAATGTATCTACATGTTGATGTTATTTCTTTAATTTATTCCCAATAAAAGAGATACTTTGTTTGGTTTGGTTTGAAGTGCTACGGTCTACTTTTTGCAACACGAGGGCTAATGAGACCGGGACCTACAACTTAAGCCGATTCCGAACGGCTACGAACATCCATGCCACTGTGGGATTCGAACCCACGAACTCCGGTATCAAAGGCCAGCACCCTAACCAATCGGCCATCGCTCGGCCAATGATACTTTGGTTTTATATTAACTTATAAATTATAGAGCAATTTGTCGCAACGTCACGAGCTACTATAATGTTATTCATTTTCATGTTTACAACAGCTAATAGACAAACAATAAACTGACCTTCCATTTGAAACTAAAGCTAGAACTGTCATAATTTGAAAATTTGCCCTATTTCTTGAAATCATCTTATTACAACCAATTAGTGTAAATGCCGAACGATGGTTGATTAGTAGAGCACTGCTCTTTGGTTCCGGAGTTTGCGGTTTTAATCCCATTCATGGTTGTTGGCAGCCGTTAGAATCGGCTTGAAGAAGTAGGTTCCTGTCTAATTAGTCCTCGTGAGCAATATAGTAGCCCGTAGCACTCCAAAGAAACTAACGAAACTATTAGTGTAAAATACTCACTTTGTTTTTTTAGAGAACGTCAAGGTGTAACTATTTTATCCCATGTCTGGAACGAGGTGTACAATGCACGTAGCGCAAGTCTGCACTGTTATTACTATATACTCTAAATAGAGAAGAATGTTTATCCGGTATTTTAATCAACGTGAACTAAACAAATAAAACACGTATCAGTATGCAAACATGTAATTTTTATATCCCTTTTCCTTTGCACTACATTTATTTTATCGAAAGGAAGCAATTATGACGCCAGTTTGATAACTTGGCGACATTCTTGGCTATATTTATGGTATATGTACCAGATCCCGTCACACCCTTTTTCGTTACACATTTTTGTCACTTAATATTTCTAATGCAACTGAGATTTAAATAGAGATAGTCATTTATACATGCTTTTACACACATATTTATGCATACACATATATTTTCACTTTAAATAGATATAGCTTTCTATAAAAAATTCCTGGATTATTTTATATTCTTATATGATTCAACTGTACCTTCGAACAAAGAGCTACTGGAATTCATCCGTTTGACATATTGTCTGTCTAGATATATAAGTCATTGCTGTTTCATCCAGTAAATTTGAAATCTCCCGAAACAAGAATTCATATAGAAAAGGATTACTATATGCAACACTGTTCCCTTATAATTTTCCATATTCTTTCTGCAGTTGGCATTAATGTATTTTAAATCATATATGATGATGTCTTAATAGTATATGTTTTTGACACTTGTTAAATAGGATTAACAAAACGTCTTGTTTGGTTTATATACGTTTAATAGATTTTAGAGTTTGTTCAAAGGCTCTCTATTGGTACAAAGTGATAAGAAAATGTTCTCTGTTATTCCTAGTGCTATACAACTGTTTTGTCTGCTTCCTCGGGCATTATAAAATTCTATCATATAATGTATCTTTTGTAGTGATATTCCAAAGATTTCTGAAATGAAAGTACTTAGAATTTAATGACTAGAAACATTTTACCTAAAGCTTTAAAGGCGTCTTAAAAATAAAAACCATACAAGATAGGAATTTATGTAGAATTTCCATCTAAAAGTTACATGGAAAATTGTGAAAGAGAAATTTTGATTTGACTGAAAAGGAATAGTAAATTAGATTATTGAAAACAAGTTCTTGGAATTTAAAATGTTTCTTCAAGTAGTAATCAAGATAACAAAATATTTATTTTGACTATAGACTGAGATCTGATAGTAATTCATAGTTAGTTATTAATCCATTAATGTCTAGTGTTTAATGCATATGAACATTTAAACATAATTTGTAGAATTTTTATGTGTTCCGGGATTAACTATTTTTCTTCAGCTGAGATATAGGTTAATTATTTAAAATACACCATATCTGCTACAATTTATAATTTTGTCATTTGCATCGGCATTTTATGATTTTTTTATCCTTGCTATAATTTACTTTTTCTTTAGGTACATCTCATAAAATCATGATAAGTAGGTTTTCCTATTAAAAAGCTTTACATCACAATACTGTATTTACATGCCAAATAAATCTACTATGATACCAAATAAATCTACTATGACGGAGGTTTAATTTTTTCTAAATTGCAATCTATGAAAGCAGCACTAATGAGGACACGATGTGTAAATATTTATATGGTACCATATGTAGAGAGTTATGCAAAATATAGAAAATTATAAATTTACTTGAGCGTCATGATTTAAAAGATGTATGTTACGATATTTTCAGGTTCCTGTTATGAGAAGAATTGTTTATTTAGATTGCAAGTGGTTTCAGCCACGGTAGCGCAAATGGAAAAGACAATGCTCTCGTAATTGGATGGTTGCGGGTTCGGAACCCGAGCCGGCCTAAGAACCTCCATGTTCGTTAAACATAACTGGGCATGTAAAATATGTTTTTGGTGACAATGTCGTCCAAGTTCTCAATCAATACCTTTGGGGTGGCAACCCAAGACTATGGGTCTTCTGCTTGATTCCTGTTTCTAAATTACGAGGACCCACTTGAACAAAACTGGATAACTCGTAACTGGATGGCTGCAGGTTCGGAGCCCGAGCCGCCTTTCGATCCGCCGTGTTCGTTAAAGGTAACTGGGGCATGTAAAATATGTTCTTGATCACAATGTCCTCCAAGTTCTCAAGAAATACCTCTGGGGTTTCAGACCAAGCCTATGGGTCTTCTGCTTGGTTCATACTTCTAAATTACGAGGATCCACTTGAACAAAAGTTGTACTGTCACACTTTCAGTGCTCGTTAAAACGAAAGGTGCACTCCTTTGACTTAATAAGAGTAGCGTGTAGATCAATCGTGCTTAGGTTGACAAAATGGCATCAAAATACAACAGCAACAACGAATGGTATACTAATGAAAATTTAAGACACCGAAATAAAAGAGAAGCGGATTAGATAGCTAATTAAGTTATTGATATTATAGAGGATAACAATTAAAAATATATATTCTTCTTAGTACATTACATATTGATCGTAAATTACACTACATTACTTGTACATATACAAGATATTGCCGTGCGCGTTCATGTTAATGGCACTTACTTTGAAAATAATGTTACGTTAGCCTAGTGTTTGAGAAAGAATAAATTAAAACTCATTAAAAAACACATTGACAAATATGTCTTGATTAAAAGCTTTTATATATTAAATGCCTAAGAAATACAACTGGAATACAACTTATCATTTGTAGATATCGAAGACTCCTCTGGATTCGGCATCGGTTTCGCAAGTATGGCGAAGCTTTTCCCTTTTCTCGTGTTGCACCAAAAAATGTCTATCCCGCAAGCAAAGGATATCAGCAGCATTCATCCTCTTCTCTCCTCTGGTAACAACCTTCTCCTCTAAAAAAATCAGATTGCCCTCGCGGAGAAAAAAAGGGCTCTCCTCCAGAACGGAGGGGTCAGAATCCAAAAAAACAACGGGTCCTTCTATTGTTTGGAAGAAATCTGATGTTTCTTCTAGTTCAAACCAGTCCAGTTCTGTATGTCATTGACGATAGTTCACGGGAAGAGGTAAAAAATTTGAACCGAATGTAAATTATTGTTACACTTACAGATACTAATATTCATGTAAATATTTCTGTATTTAATAATATACACTCATAACACCATATGTACAACTATATACTGTCAGTGACACATCTTAAGGAAATATAAACTGAATATTCCTTCGTAAAAAGTCTTTAACTGCAGTACTTAATTCCTCTTTAATATAAAGTATCTACTAAACAAATAATAATAAAAGAAAAGGTTGTACTGTCTGGAAGTGTCAGTCCTCATCATTTTATTCGATAAATTCAATAACAAAAAAATTATTCATTGTTAGGCACATGTCGGAGAAATATTATTCCCTTGGATCAAAAATTGGTATTTTATCAAAAGGACACCTTTGTCAACATTCATCAACACTACATCAAAGGAACACTGTCCGGAATACACGAAAGGAAAAACTCTTTTTTTGTCTGTGAACTTACGCCCTTCTAAATATATATATATATATATATATATATATATATATATATACATATATATATATATATAAATATACATATATATATATATATATATATATATATATATATATATATATATATATATATATATATATATATATATATATATATATATATATATATATATATATATATATATATACATATATATATATATAATATATATATATATATATATATATATATATATATATATATATATATATATATATATATATATATATATATATATATATATATATATACATATATATATATATATATATATATATCTATATATATATATATATATATACATATATATATATATACATATATAATATACATATATTAAATATATATATATATATATATATATATATATATATATATATATATATATATATATATATACATATATACATTATATATATATACATATATATACATATACATATATCTCCTCTCCCTCTCATCATGATTTATCTTTTTACTCGTAATTTTTATACCAACCTTCTTTTTCCGGAAATAGAAATTAACAAACCATTTTTTTACCTGCATTATAAGGTACTTTACAGTTCTAGAAAATTAAAAATTTTACTGATCACGTCGTACGATATGATAGTGGAAAGATAGTTACCATTGCCTCGAGAAGTAAAGAACTTGTAATACAAAATACCATAGGGCAGGCATCATCGAATAGCAGGGAATTTCAAATGGAAGAATTTGCAAATAACATGGTATACGAACTACACTAAATACATTCCCGAATATTGATGTTAAATCTAAAGCGATCACTCAGTGCATACCCACATATGCATACAGTATATTGAAAATTTAACGTAATGGAATACACATTTTCCCTGGGTCCTAAGCCTACCTGAGCCTTGATTAACTTAACAACCGTTTACAAGATCGCTTCTTTTACCGATAGAGGCACAAAAAAATTAATATAACGTAAACCGACAGATTCACAGTATTATGAGTCTAATTAGTTATTTCGAATTCAGAATTGGTTGCAAAATAAATAAATAAATAAATATTTCCTAGCAATAAAATGATCAAATTCCGATCACTTAAAAAAAAAAAGATTATATGCTTTGACCTTGATTCACCTTAATTGATGGGATCGATAAAGTTAACAATAGATAAACTACACTGTTATCCAGAAAGAGGATGTCATCAACATTTTCAAGTAATTAAAAGAATTTTCTTTTAAATAATTGAGGTTGAATTCCTTGGAAATAATGGGTGAAAAAAAAATCCAAAACCATGTTCTGGAAGATATTCTTCGATTTAATTTATACAAATAGGAAGACTTTTATCTAAAAAAATAATGTTACTTTCTGGGAAATAGTATCTTGCCTTAAAGTATCAATGATGAAGGTGAAAAAATATAATGCATAGACGAATTATTTAGACGGTTTTTTTATAATATCACTCTTTAAATAGTTAAAATTCTACAGATCAGTGATCTAAGATATAAAAGATCTCGGAGAAAGTCTTCAAAGAGAATAAAAATATTTTAATGGCATATCATTGTCTGTCTCTTCCCAAGTCCCAACAACAGGCGTAGACCCTGAATTATATATATATATATATATATATATATATATATATATATATAATATATATATATATATATATATATATATATATATATATATATATTATACATATCATACATATCTACGTTATTTGCTGTAATATATATCAGAATGTATATAAAAATCAAATGGGTGCGCCTTTCCTTTTAATGAGCACCGTTAAGGTGAAAGAACGACTTAAGGCTCAAGTTGATCCTCGTAATTTTGAGTCAGAGACCAAGCAGATGACCCATAGACTTGGACTGCTACCCCAGAGGTACTGTTTGAGAACTTGGAGGACATAGTGACCACGAACAGAAGTCACATTTAACGAACACGGCGTACCTTAGGTCGGCTTGGAAAATAGTTATGATCTAATCTAATCTCATTGCGAGTCTCATTGCTGCCTACTTTATACTTAGGTGTACTTTAATTTTCAATTCTACTTCTGGAGCAAAACAAACCGACGTTATGTACTGTAATATATATCAGAATGCATATAAAAATGATCTTATATGTAGAATATATTTTCCATATATGGAGGTTACTTCTTATTAATGATCAAATCTTTACACGTACGGAAGCTGTGGGATTATTTATTTGCCTTTAAGTGAAAACTATCTGACAATTATATTAAAAAAGGCAGGATGTATGAATGAAACTTTGATATTAATTTCTTTCATCTTCAATATTTAAAAAAAAATTTAGCTTCCTGTTAAATGCGGATTTTTTCAAGGAATATCGAAAGATATATTTGCTCGAAAAATGAATTATTTATATCAAGTTGTTCGTAAGATTCGTTTCGAAACAAGACAATAAAGCAACCACTTGATTAGTACTTTTGAATTCTTCTGGAAGATGTTATTAATGACATGCTCGGAAGTAGAAATTTGCATTCTAGAATGAAGCGCTTTTTGAAGAGAAAAAACTAAAACAAACTCGTTTTGATGATATAAATAAAGGGAAAAGATGCAAATAGCGGATTTATGAAAAATATTCAAACAAGTGGATATTGAGCAGATAATACAGGGTCTATAGAAATTTATTCGCAATTCAAAGAAATTGTTCGTCCTGTGTTCCTTAAAGACAAAATAGAGGGAATATATGATCCATTTGCATTGCAATTGCCTAGTATATGCATAATGTTTTTTTCTTTTCCTAGCATTCGTTAGATTGATTTCCTTACAAATGCGTATCCTTGGAATATAATATGAGAGATAAAAGAAATATAAGAATGTATTGGTTATATAAAATTTTTGAAGCTTCCCAAATATATTTTTTTCAATAATTTTTCTTCTAGTCGAGATATCAAAAACAAAGAAATCAAGTAATATCATAATACTTTTATTACAAAAGTTCGTATTTATTTTGCTTCACAGATATCTGATATAATATCATTTCAGTTTCCAATCATTGTAGCGAACTATATTAAATCATTTGGAAGAGCTTATACATTTGTATGTGTAAGTTTGAGTCCCTGACAACAGATTTATTATTTTATTTTGCCTTTTAAAAATAGGGACTGAAGATGCCCTAGAAATTTCTTACTATTAAAGTCGTTTTTATGTGTGATATAGTCGAGTCACCTATAGCTTAATAAACTCAACGGATTATTAATAAGTATTCGATTATTATTTCCCGATTATTATTAAGTAGCACGACAAACCAAATTTTATTCTCCTTAATAGTTGATAGTTCGTGTTGTATGGAAACCATGTTATATGAAATTAAGAATTAATTTAATTCAGGTGTACAAATTACACATAAATCAGACCTATATTGCAAAACAGAATTTGTCAAAGCACCAAATTGTAATTGATACTATAATATATGCAATTTTATAACATAAACAGAAATATGTATTTTTACATACTTAGCACATTGTATACAAGACACGTACGTTATCTGACGATTGATACTTGAGCGCGGGACACGTACAAGTACGGGTTTGCGTAAAAACATGGTTTGTTTGTGGGTACAAAAATAATGGAATGTACAAGAAAACGAAGCCTTAGATTCCGGAAACATTAAGACAAATAAAAACTAGTTTTTACGTCAGTTGATGAGGAACCACAGAACTGGAAGGTTGATTAAAAAAATTCAATTTAGATTTAAAAATAAATTTTATTTATCCTTGCGAAAAGGATATTTAATATATATATATATATATATATATATATATATATATAATGTAATTATGTATATTTATATATATATTTTATATATATATATATATATATATATATATATATATATATATATATATATATATTGAAATATATATATATATATATATTTCAATATGAAATACAAAAAGTTATTATTAAATAATTTTCGATATATTGAGATTTAACTAAATAACTAAATCTAAGAGCAAAACGCCCCAGGTACAATTCTGCTGCGAAATGTACCCGCACATACTGTGTTAAATTTGACTTAATTGAAACTTTAATGTTTATCAAACAGATATATATATTTGTGCCTTTTAAAACAGTATCTGAGGATATTCCAGAAAATACTTACTATTAAAATTGTTTATATATGAGCTACAAGTATTATACATAATAAGTCTTATCTTGTTATATAAACCATATATATTAAATTCAGATTAATTCAATTCAGAAAATTAATTCTATAAATTATATTGAAAATATATGAGACAAATCAGATGAAATATGTTTTTATTATATTTCTGAATATGGAAATTTATAAGAACGAAAATTATTAAAAATTAAATGAAATTCGTATATAGGAATTGAGATACAAAAAAATTGCACATAAAACTAAGTATCAAATAGAATTCTCAGTACCAAATTGCAACTGATACGATAATATATTCAATTTTATAACAGAAGTGAAATGAAAATGTAGCACACACTTAAATTTAATTTTATTGTTTCAGTTTACAACAGGTATATATAATATAATTGTGCCTTTTAAAATTAGTTGAAGATGCCAGACATACTTACTATTAAAATTGTTTATATGTGAGCTACAACCAAGTCACTATAACATAATAAAGGTCTTACCGTTGTTATATGGAAACCATATTATATTAAATTCATAATTAATTCAATTCAGAAAATACATTCTATAGAAATCAAACTATGAAATATATAAGTGAGACAAATCAGATTGATGACGTTTTATCTCGGAAACATTGCTTCTGAATATGGAAACCCTTTTATAAGAAACTGAAAATTATTACAATTAAATGAAATCCCATCGTATACTGAGGAATCTGAGGATACAAAATTGCACATAAAACAGACATGCATCAAAAGAGAATTCTCAAAGTACCAAATTGCAACTGATACGATAATAGATGAAATTTTATTATAAGTTTCAGAAAATGTAGTTTTTTTACATATGAAATGAAAATGTAGTTTTTACACACTTAAATTTAATTTTATTGAAAGTTTCATATATATATATATATATATATATATATAAAATACAATTTTGCCTTTTAAAATTAGGAATTGAAGATGCCCTAGACATTAAGTAGTATTAAAATTGTTTTCATGTGAGCTACAGCCAAGTCCCCTGTAACGTAATAAAGTCTAACCGTGTTATATATGAACCATATTATATTAAATTCATAATTATTTCGATTTAGAAAATACATTCTATAGAAATCATGTTATGATAATATGATAAGGGAGACAAATCAGATGAATTGATGACTTTTTATATGGGAAACATTACTTCTGAATATGGAAACCCTTTAATAAGAAACTGAAAATTTTTACAAATGAACTCACACAGTATATTAAGGAATCTGAGAAATACATAATTTACATATAAATCAGACTTGTATCAAAATAGAATTCTCAAAGTACCAAATTGTAACTGATACGATAATAGATGAAATTTTATAATATAAGTTTCAGTGAAAATGTAGTTTTTTTACATATTTAAATTAAATTTTATTTTTACATACTTAAAATTTATATTTTATTGAAAGTTTCATATATATATATATATATATATACATATATATATATATATATAATACAATTTTGCCTTTTAAAATTAGGAATTAAAGATGCCCTAGACAGTAATTAGTATTAAAATTGTTTTTATGTGAGCTAAAACCAAGTCCCCTGTATCGTAATAAAATCCTATTGTGTTATATGAAAACCATATTATACTAAATTTATAATTAATTCAATTCAGAAAATACATTTTATGGAAATTTAGTAATGATTATAGGATAATTGAGACAATTCAGATGAATTGATGACTTTTTATATGGGAAAGATTGCTTCTGAATATGGAAACCCTTTTATAAGAAACTTAAAATTATTACAAGTTACATGAACTCACACCGTATATTAAGGAATCTAAGAAATGCATAAATTGCACATAAATTAGACATGAATCAAAATAGAATTCACAAAGTACCAAATTGTAACAGATACGATAACACATGCAATTTTATAATAGAAATGAAAATGAAAATGAAAATGTAGGTTTTTACATACTAAAATTTAATTTTATTGAAAGTTTCAGTTTTTAACAACAGATATATAATACAATCTTGCCGTTTAAAATTAAGAATTGAAGATGCCCCAGACATGTATTACTATTAAAATTTTTTATGTGAGCTACAGTCAAGTCTCCTGTAACGTAATAACAGTCGTACTTTTATATGGAAATATTATATTAAATCAAAAAAATAGATTCTATGAAAATCATGTAATGCGTATATGATAATTAAAAATTTCAGAATTGATGCCGTGTTATATATGACATTTTATTAATATGAAAATTTATCAATATGGAAACCATTTAATATATAAGAATGAAATTATTAAATGTTAATATACCACATATATATAGGAATCTAAGAAATAGATCAATTGCACATAAATGAGAACTGTATCAAAATAGAGTTCTCAAAGTATCAATTGTTACTGATACGAAATAGTATGCAATTTTATAAATAACGATGAAAATGTAGGTTTTACATTTATATTAATTTATTGAATATAATACAGTTATAAAATTATTATCAATTTTTTTAAAAAATATTGATATACATTATATGTGCTTTATTTATTATCGTGTATATAATTATAAAAGTCTTTGTATAAACAAAGATACTCTTCATGATAAATTTGTTAAATATTATATAATAAATATTATTTCATAATTTCTATGTTTATGGATTTTAATCATTTAAATAGCTGAAAAAAATATTTTGAATTACCATTTTAAAATTGTGAAATTATAAAAAACTTATAGTCTTATCCGATTTTAGGATTTTATTACATGAAAATGTATTACATTTTAAGATTTATTAACGTTTTTATTTGTATTTAATACAATTATAATTATTTTTCTTTTATGAATTTTTTAATAATAATAGAATATAATTCAAATAACAAATTTATTATAAAAGAAAATTGTTCATATGGATAAATTTACATTTTAAACAAAACTATATCGTTACCAATTTTTCTTATGAAATAGAAAAACATGCATATAGATAATTTTTCTTTATGTTATGACCCTAAATTTTCTTAAGGAAATAAGAATAAAGGACTTATGTGAAGATAATTTTTCTTTGAATTACACCGACAAATTTTCTTCCTAGGAAGGAATATAATAGAGACAACTACATGAAGATAATTTTTCTTTGAATGGTTATGCTTCTTTATGCTCGGATTCAGTTTTCTTCCTGAAAAAGAGAATAAAGACTGCATGATAGATAAACTTTATGTTTTGACTCGGATAATTTTCTTCCTAGGAAAGTATATATAGAACATACATGATAGATATTTTTTCTTTGAAGTTATGTTTGTGTTTTTTTGCATCGGATTCAATTTTATTCCTAAAATTTTAATATCAAATTCATGATAGATATTTTCTTTAATGGTTATGCTTCGGTGGTTATGATCATTCAGTTTTCTTCCTGGTAAGGAAAGGAGAATAAAGACAAACTGCATGATAGATAATTTTTCTTTATGGTTATGCCCAGGATTCAATTTTCTTCCTGAAGGAAATATAAGAGACAAACTACATGATAGATAATTTTTCTTTGAATGGTTATGCGTGGTTATGATCGATTCAATTTTCTTCCTAGGAAGTAAAGTATAATAGAGACAAACTACATGATAGATAATTTTTCTTTGAAGGTGGTTATGCTTCGGTGGTTATGCACCCTCGGATTCAGTTTTCTTCCTGGTAAGGAAAGGAGAATAAAGACAAACTGCATGATAGATAATTTTTCTTTGAAGGTGGTTATGCACCCTCGGATTCAATTTTCTTCCTGGGAAGGAAAGTATAATAGAGACAAACTACATGATAGATAATTTTTCTTTGAAGGTGGTTATGCTTTTGTGGTTATGCACCCTCGGATTCAATTTTCTTCCTAGGAAGTAAAGTATAATAGAGACAAACTACATGATAGATAACTTTTCTTTGAAGGTGGTTATGCTTTGGTGATTATGCACCCTCGGATTCAATTTTTTTTCTGGGAAGGAAAGGAGAATAGTGACAAACTGCATAATAGGTAATTCATCTTTAATGGTGGTTACGCTTTGATAACCTTTTTGGTTTTAAGTTCATTAAATTGTTATTATTTTGCTTAAATATTATGACAGTCCTCTTTTAACGACTGATTTAAGAACACAGCTAATTTTTCCTGTTTTTTAAAGTGGGCAACTGAACTTAATACATGTCAGTACCTCTTAGGCGAGCAACTTGCAAACTACTGACAGAAATCTTTTTAACATCCCTGTCAAATATTTGTAATATAACACTTTGTAACAAATACTAAATTGCAATCCGATTTTTACACATCGAATAAGTGTTGCTTAAATAAATTTTCAAACTATTTGAGTTGGAATTCTTTTATATGACAAACACGTTTTAAGAAAATTGAGTTATATGAGCACTTTTGGGTATTGGAAACTTAATTGTATATTATTTAGACGCATAATAAATGTTCTAAATTTTCCTGGTAAAAAAAACCATTGAGACATGGTTGGGATACAAATAGGTCATTTCCGACAAATTTATCAACAGTTAAATTATTTGATGATCTCCCATTCTACAATTTGTATGTTAATAGAAAATCTAGAAAATATTTTTGCCGAGTTCCACAAAATGCACGTGTTTACAATGATGCTGAAAATGCAATAGAAACTGCTACTTCTTCCTCATTTGGGGACGTTATAGCAGGTATTTCAAGTACTACAAATTTTCTAGCCCCCAACACCTGAGTTGGGGGATTTGGAACTGTCTTCGTTTCGCTCCAAATACCTACTTATTCTCGTATTGTTAAAGGAGCACATGCAGAAAAAATGTCATTTAGATTTAGATTAATATTATATTTAATATTTAGATTATGTTAATATTAGCATGATATTTACTATCTAAATTGCCATATATTTTAGTCCCTTAGTAGTCCCTTGTTGGTCGATTATCTATCATTTTTATTTTTTAAATTTTGCCATTGTAAATTCCAACTCCCGAAAGCCTTATTAACAAAGCTTCTAGGAACCAATATTAAGTATTATACCTATCCACGTCTTTGGTACTAAACTCCTTTATCAGTTTTCACAGATGTTATTGATTTTCAATCATTAAACAGGTCATCTTGACCATGCACGACTACAAATGTTGACGGTTTTTTTAAATAGCCGCATACTGCAAGTCTTCGTATTAGAATATTGTACATTGCTTATTCTTTTCCGTTATATTACTTTAATTGTGTTAAATGTTTGGTATCCAATTAAAAAATTTTATACTTATATTTTACCGCTTTTCTAAAGGCTGGGAAATGAGTGACACATGATTATAAATAGAGCGGGAGTACAGTAGGGGTATTTTTGTAAATATTCATGGCTTTTCATTCCTCTTCAAAATATTTAAAACGCTTATTGTCAGCTCAAATGACATTGCCATCTCTAGAAGCTAGATACAATAAAACATGATACTAAAGATTGTCATCCAACGTCCTAGTGCGTCGCTGGCACACAAATTGTCACTATTATGACTCGCTACTGAATAAGTGACAATAAACGTACTTAGCGTTATATTAGAATTGTTGATTATACTTAAATTGATCATGATAAACAAATTGATTTTTAAACTCCCCTCGGGGACCAGGGCCTACTGTGCAAATCTCCTTTTACGTGATGAAGGGCACTGGGGTGCGAAGCATATGTTCCGGTTAGGTGGTCAATCTTACGCGGAACCCCCAGTGTTTAATTTCCAAGCACACTTGGTCCTCAGTTCATCTATCCATTGAAGGGATGAAAGGCTGAGTTAACATTGCCGGCCCGGGATCGAACTCGGGCCTATACCGTGGGAGCGCGAAGCGCTACCCCACTGCCACTATATTCAAATTAATTTTTACATGATCTAAATTAACATTTTAAGAGTTCTGTTTCACTAAAATCTTTAATTTTCATAAGATAATGGAGCCAGGGGGTTAACACGTAATGTATGCAATGATGATTGTGTGAGTCCTTCACTATAAGATATCTAGTAAACATATGATCTACGAATTGGCACGATTATGAAGCGCCAGAGAATCAGTGACAACGGACATGTTTAGCCTTACACTAGAGACATAGATTATACTTTATATATTCAGATTGAAGAAATAGATTTTTACGTAATCCAAATTAACATTTTAAGCATACTAATTCACTAAACTCTTATTTTCATAAAAAAGTGATGATTCTGTACAATGATTATTATAATTATGACGCCTTTCCTAGGTGATATATGCTAAGTGGAGCGAAAAAATGATGAAGTGGTAACTGCCTTCATGTTATATAACCATAAATTCTTGGAACGTCAAAATTAAATAGTAACCATAAAATACATAATTAATTCATCGGGACAAATATTAGATAAGGATTTACATTAATTAGTTCCATTAGCTCTTATGTTTATTTAGCAATATCTCTTTATTGAACATAATTACTGGTCGGGTGATTTCATATATGAGAAAATAATTATTATTAGTCTTGATACAAGATAAAAGAGAAAAAGTGATTTTTCGATAGACTTTTAATAAGGAGAAACCAGTGCTACAGAATAAAATATGTTATTTTTTGTAATTACAGAAGCTCTTGATTCTACATCATTGGTCTCCATACATCATAGATTGGAGCCCTTGTGACGCCTTCAATGTTCTTGAGCAAAGAAGTAGAGTGCAGAAGGATCATAGACTCAACAGAATTGGAAATCACTTTTATTTTCTGGATTAACCCTCTGACTGCTCATCCCGCGATTTCCACGGGCAATTCAAATGTAGCAAAATTTGCTCATCCCGCGATTTTCGCGGGCATGTCTTTTTCTACCTTTATTAAAGACCACATTCCGTCTTTTCACTGTTTAACCAGTGAAATAAATTATATACAGTATTAGACATTTAATTATGTAATAAATAGAATTATAGAAGAGAACTATAGTTATTAAATAATAAAATTATAGATAGTATGCTATAAATAGCAATTAACTGTAATTCAACTGAAATTTATTAAAAAATAAATTTTGTAAGTCATAACATCTGAAATAAGTTTTTTCTGACAGTTTAGTTTCTCATGATAAATATCTATATTAAAAAATATTTTCTAGAAACAAATGCGTATTTCAATTTTCAATATCACACAGATATATATATTTCTATATATATATATATATATATATATATATATATAATATATATATATATATTATATATATTTATATATAATATATATATATATAATTTAGATATTATATATATATATATATATATATATATATATATATATATATATATATATATATATATATATATATTTATATAAATATATATATATATGTATATATATATATAATATAAATATATATAATATAATTATATAAATATATAAATAATTAATATATATATATAAAATATATATAAATATATATAAAAAATAAAAAATATATATATATATTAATATAATATATATATATATATATATTATATATATACATATATATATATATATAAAATAATATATATATATATAATATATATATATAGATATATATATATATATATATATATATATATATAATTTATATATAAAATATATATATATAA
>CM063511.1:117047843-117072843 GCA_032207245.1 Pardosa pseudoannulata
AAGCGGGTCGTTTTGTGAAAGCACTGACAGAGAAGAGGAATTTGGCTTTGATCGAGTCAACCAGGTGCCAGACGTGTGGCGTGTCGCTACCAAGGACAAGGGTCAAAGGGGGGTGTCAACTTCCCCTAAAACCGAGGTTTCCTGTTTGGAAAAAGAAGAAGCGGGAGAGGACTCCCGGCCCCGAACTTCTAATAGAGTAGTTTAATGTATAATGCTCTCCTCTCTGGACGATAAATTGCATCAGAGTTTGAGTTTATTGTTCCTTAAACGTTTCTTTCTGGTTTTAAATAAATCAAACCGTTCTCTACGGCTATTATCTACGTAATCTACGGCTGGTTATTTTCATCTCCACACCTGCTCCTTATACGAGGCCAATCCGAAGTGATATCCCAAAATGACGAGGGTGTGAAGGACTACCGGAAATTAGAGATAGCGCTACCGCTCAGCGTTTACAAAGCCCTTCAAAGTACCCCGGATCGCGCGCGTCGCGCAGCAGGCCGCAAATCCACGAGCGAAAGCAGAAAAACGATCACTACTGAGGAGGGAATTTGGAATACTTACTGTATACTGTGCGGAACTTCTGAAGCCGGAATTAATGAGGATGGCCCCCCACTAATTCCGGCAGCGAAATAAATATGCAAGAAATTACAAAGAAATAAGCAAGAGGGAATTTTTGCTCTTTGCTCCAGAGGAGACGGGAAACCGAAAGGAGCCGAAAAAGAAGGACCCTTTCCTCATAAAAATCTATAATTGACCTTTGTGTAACCTGAGCAACTAAATTTTTGAAATGGACAAAGAACATCTTACAAAGTGTCCATCTTTGAAAGAGGAAAACCTCTACAATCGATTATGGGAAGCAAGAGGAGATCATGCATCCAGAGATTTATTTTCTTTTCTTTGGAACGTTTTTTAATAAAATATTGTTCGTATTCTAATGTTCTTGTTTTTTATTGTAGTTTTTAAAGTTTGTTACTGTTTTATATTTTTGTAATTATTTATGTCACCAATCTCCGATGTATGGGAAACAATGATGTAGAATCAAGAGCTTCTACAATTAAAAAAATAACACATTTTATTCTGTTAGAACTGGTTTCTCCTTATTAAAAAGTCTATCGAAAAAATTAATTTTTCTCTTTTAGCTTGTATGAACACTAAATAATAATTATTTTCTCCTATTTTGAAATCACCCAACCAGTAATTTACGTTCAATAAAGCGATATTGCTAAATAAACATAAAAGCTAATGGAACTAATTAATGTAAATTCTTATCTAATATTTGTCCGATGAATTTTAATTATGTATTTCTGGTTACTATTTAATTTTGACGTTCCAAGAATTTATTTTTCTGGTTATATAACATGAAAGGAAGTTACCACATCATCAAAATTTCGCTCCACTTAGCATATATCATCTAGGGAAGACGTACCTTACTTATAATTATCATTGTACAGAATCATCAACTTTTTTGTGAAAATATGAGTTTAGGGAATTAATTATGCTTAAAACGTTAATTTGGATTTACGTAAAAATCAATTTCTTCACCTGAACATTTAAAAGTATATTCTACGTTTCTAGTGTAAGGCTTAACATGTTCTTTGTCACTCATTCGCTGGTCATAATCGTGCCAATTCGTTGATCATATGTTCACTAGATATCTTGTAGGTAAAGCCTCAGTACAATCATCATTGCATACATGACGTGTTAATCCTCTGGATCCATTATCTTTGGAAAATTAAAAGATTTTAGTGAATCAGAACTCTTAAAATATTATTTAGATTATGTAAAAATCTATTTGTTTATCATGATCAATTTAAGTATAATCCACTATTCTAATGTAAGGCTTGACACGTTTATTGTCCACTTATTCAGAGGCCCGACATAATAGTAAACAATTTGTGTGCCAGCGACGCATTAGGCACGTTGGATGACGACAATCTTTAGTATCATGTTTTATTGTATCTAGCTTCTAGAGATGGAAATGTTATTTGAGCTTACAATGTGGATGACAATCTTTAGTATCATGTTTTATTGTATCTAGCTTCTAGAGATGGAAATGTTATTTGAGCTTACAATGTGTGCGTTTTAAATATTTTGAAGAAGAATGAAAAGCCATGAATATTTACAAAAATACCCCTAGTGTTACTAGCGCTCTATTTATAAATAGTGTGTCATCATTTCCCAGCCTTTAGAAAAGCGGTAAAAATATAAGTATAAAATTTTTTAATTGGATACCAAACATTTAACACAATTAAAGTAATATAACGGAAAAGAATAAGCAATGTACAATATTCTAATACGAAGACTTGCAGTATGCGGCTATTTAAAAAAAACCGTCAACATTTGTAGTCGTGCATGGTCAAAATGACCTGTTTAAGGATTGAAAATCAATAACATCTGTGAAAACTGATAAAGGAGTTTAGTACCAAAGACGTGGATAGGTATAATACTTAATATGGTTCCTAGAAGCTTTGTTAATAAGGCTTTCGGGAGTTGGAATTTACAATGGCAAAATTTAAAAAATAAAAATGATAGATAATCGACCAACAAGGGACTACTAAGGGACTAAAATATATGGCAATTTAGATAGTAAATATCATGCTAATATTAACATAATCTAAATATTAAATATAATATTAATCTAAATCTAAATGACATTTTTTCTGCATGTGCTCCTTTAACAATACGAGAATAAGTAGGTATTTGGAGCGAAACGAAGACAGTTCCAAATCCCCCAACTCAGGTGTTGGGGGCTAGAAAATTTGTAGTACTTGAAATACCTGCTATAACGTCCCCAAATGAGGAAGCTAATTTTTTGAAGGTGGTTATGCACCCTCGGATTCAATTTTCTTCCTGGGGAAGGAAAGTATAATAGAGACAAACTACATGATAATTTTTCTTTGAAGGTGGTTATGCTTTGTTGGTTATGTACCCTCGGATTGAATTTTCTTCCTAGGAAGTAAAGTATAATAGAGACAAACTACATGATAGATAATTTTTCTTTGAAGGTGGTTAATTTCTATTGCATTTTCAGCATCATTGTAAACACGTGCATTTTGTGGAACTCGGCAAAAATATTTTCTAGATTTTCTATTAACATACAAATTGTAGAATGGGAGATCATCAAATAATTGAACTGTTGATAAATTTGTCGGAAATGAACTTTTTGTATCCCAACCATGTCTTAATGGTTCATGTTTCAATGTTTTTTTGACCAGGAACATTTAGAACATTTATTATGCGTCTAAATAATATACAATTAAGTTTCCAATACCCAAAAGTGCTCATATAACGCAATTTTCTTAAAACGTGTTTGTCATATAAAAGAATTCCAACTCAAATAGCTTGAAAATGTATTTAAGCAACACTTATTCGATGTGTAAAAATGGGATTGCAATTTAGTATTTGTTACAAAGTGTTATATTGCAAATATTTGACAGGGATGTTAAAAAGATTCCTGTCAGTAGTTTGCAAGTTGCTCGCCTAAGAGGTACTGACATGTATTAAGTTCAGTTGCCCACTTTAAAAAAAATAGGAACAATTAGCTGTGTTCTTAAATCAGTAGTTAAAAGAGGACTGTCATAATATTTAAGCGAAATAATAACAATTTTAATGAACTTAAAACCAAAAAGGTTATCAAAGCGTAACCACCTTTAAAAAAGAATTACCTATTATGCAGTTTGTCACTATTCTCCTTTCCTTCCCAGGAAGAAAATTGAATCCGAGGGTGCATAACCACCGAAGCATAACCACCTTCAAAGAAAAATTATCTATCATGTAGTTTGTCTCTATTATACTTTCCTTCCTAGGAAGAAAATTGAATCCGAGGGTGCATAACCACCTTCAAAGAAAAATTATCTATCATGCAGTTTGTCTTTATTCTCCTTTCCTTACCAGGAAGAAAATTGAATACGAGGGTACATAACCACCGAAGCATAACCACCTTCAAAGAAAAATTATCTATCATGCAGTTTGTCTCTCTTCTACTTTCCTTCCGAGGAGAAAAATTGGAATTCGAGGGTGTTGTCATATACCCTTTTTCCCCTTGTTTATACATCAGTCGTTAATTTATTGCCCATCCGGCAATGTAAAGGGTCATTTTCTTTTTGATCTCTCCGATGAGGATCTTCAATGTCTTAGATTCAGTGAATCTAGTAGTTCGAGTACCTATACTAGCTTTAAAAAGGTTGCAGGAAAGGACGAAAACCATAATTAGAATAAGTATTAAGCATACTAATAAAAACAGATTAACTTCAACTTTCATGAAAATGGTGAATCAAAAATTTCATATATGAATAAAATCCTAAAAATGTGGAGGGTCAAAACTGCAAGTTCTAATACCTATACGCTTTAAAAATATCCCAGGAAAGGAAGATAACTGTAATTAGAATAAATCTGAAGCATACAAAAAAATTAACTTCAAAATTCATTAAAATTTCGAATCACAAATTTCATAGATGAATAAAATCCTAAAAATCTGGAGGGTCAAAACTATAAGTTTAGCCCTCCTCTAGAATTTCTGGGGGGAGCAATTGCCCCCGTTGCCCCTCCCAAATTACGGTCAAGCTTGCAATGATATTTCTCGTGACGATGCCTACTGTAAATGACATTCAAATGTCCAAATGTCAATAGAAATTGGTAACGGGAAAGTAATAGCTTTTAGGGCTGTCCATACGTTAAGTGATCGTTATCCAATTATCATGAAGGGAGTCACCCGTCTGTGTCGGGTACTTCACATAAGACCCATTTTGTTGGCAATTATATAACAGCGATAATAAATAAAGCACAATATAATGTATATCCAATAAATTTTGTTGGAAAAAATTTATAATTTATGTATTATAACTATGTATTATATTCAATAAACGTTAATTTAAATCTGTAAAATCCTAATTTTCATTGTTATTTTCTATTGTAAAATTGCATATATTATCGTACCATTTACAACTGGATACTTTGAGAATTCTGTTTTGATAAAGTTCTCATTTATATGCAATTGATGCATTTCTCAAATTCCTTAATATATGGTATATGCTCATTCAAATTTTAATAATTTTCAGCTTCTTATAAAATGGTTTCCATATTAAGATAAAATGTTTTCCATATATAACACGGCATCAATTCATATGAAATAATTTTATTATCATATACTCATTACATGATTTTCATAGAATGCTTTTTTTTAGTTTAATATAATATGGTTTCCATATAACAGAGAACGACTTTATTACGTTACAGTAGACTTGGTTGTAGCTCACATAAAAACGATTTTAATACTAATTAATGTCTAGGGCATCTTCAATTCTTAATTTTAAAAGGGAAAATTGTATTAAATACCTGTTGTAAGATACTGAAACTTTCAATAAAATTAAATATAAGTATGTAAATACCTACATTTTGACAGTCGCTTCTGTTATAAAATTGCATGTACTATCGTATCAGTAACAATTTGATACTTTGAGAACTCTATTTTGATACAAGTCTGATTTATGTGCAATTGATCTATTTCTTAGATTCCTATATATATACGATGTGAGTTCATTTAACTTGTAATAATTTTAAGTTTCTTATAAAAGGGTTTCCATATTCAGAAGCAATGTTTCCCATGTAAAAAGTCATCAATTCATCTGAATTGTCTCAATTATCATATACGCATTACGAAATTTCTATAGAATCTATTTTCTGAATTGAATTAATTATGAATTTCATATAATAGGGTTTCCATATAACACGTTACAACTGTATTGTGTTACAGGAGACTTGACTGTAGCTCACATAAAATTTTTTTAATAGTAATACATGTCTGGGGCATCTTCAATTCTTAATTTTAAACGGCAAGATTGTATTATATATCTGTTGTTAAAAACTTAAACTTTCAATAAAATTAAATTTTAGTATGTAAAAACCTACATTTTCATTTTCATTTTCATTTCTATTATAAAATTGCATGTGTTATCTTATCAGTTACAATTTGGTACATTGTGAATTCTATTTTGATTCATGTCTAATTTATGTGCAATTTATGCATTTCATAGATTCTTTAATATACGGTGTAAGTTCATGTAACTTGTAATAATTTTAAGTTTCTTATAAAAGGGTTTCCATATTCAGAAGCAATGTTTCCCATATAAAAGTCATCAATTCATCTGAATTGTCTCAATTATCCTATAATCATTACTAAATTTCCATAAAATGTATTTTCTGAATTGAATTAATTATAAATTTAGTATAATATGGTTTTCATATAACACAATAGGATTTTATTACGATACAGGGGACTTTGTTTTAGCTCACATAAGAACAATTTTAATACTAATTACTGTCTAGGGCATCTTTAATTCCTAATTTTAAAAGGCAAAATTGTATTTTATATATATATATATATATATATATATATATATATATATATATATATATATATATATATATATATATATATATATATATATATAGATATATATATATGTTGTAAGATACTGAAATGCTCAATAAAATTTAATTTAAATATGTAAAAAAACTACATTTTCACTGAAACTTATATTATAAAATTTCATCTATTATCGTATCAGTTACAATTTGGTGCTTTGAGAATTCTATTTTGATACAAGTCTGATATATGTGTAAATTATGTATTTCTCAGATTCCTTAATATACTGTGTGAGTTCATTTAACTTGTAAAAATTTTCAGTTTCTTATAAAAGGGTTTCCATATTCAAAAGTAATGTTTCCCATATAAAAAGTCATCAATTAATCTGATTTGTCTCCCTTATCATATTATCATAACGTGATTTCTATAGAATGTATTTTCTAAATCGAAATAATTATGAATTTAATATAATAAGGTTCATATATAACACGGTTAGACTTTATTACGTTACAGGGGACTTGGTTGTAGCTCACATAAAAACAATTTTAATACTACTTAATGTCTAGGGCATCTTCAATTCCTAATTTTAAAAGGCAAAATTTCATTATAAACCTGTTGTAAGATACTGAAACTTTCAATAAAATTAAATTTAAGTGTGTAAAAACCTACATTTTCATTTCAACTTCTATTATAAAATTGAATATATTATCGTATCAGTTGCAATTTGGTACTTTGAGAATTCTCTTTTGATGCATGTCTGTTTTATATGCAATTTTTGTATCCCTCAGATTCCTCAGTATACGATGGGATTTCATTTAATTAGTAATAATTTTCAGATTCTTATAAATGGGTTTCCATATTCAGAAGCAATGTTTCCGAGATAAAACGGCATCATTTCATCTGATTTGTCTCACTTATATTTTCATAGTTTGATTTCTCATAGAATTAATTTTCTGAATTGAATTAATTCTGAATTTAATATAATATGGTTTCCATATAACAAGATAAGACTTTATTATGTTATAAGTGACTTGACTGTAGCTCACATATAAACAATTTTAATAGTAAGTATTTTCTGGAATATCCTCAGATACTGTTTTAAAAGGCACAATTATATTATATATCCGTTGATAAACATTAAAGTTTCAATGAAGTCAAATTTAACACAGTATGTGCGGGTACATTTCGCAGCGGAATTGTACCTGGGGCGGGCGTTTTGCTCTTAGATTTAGTTATTTAGTTAAATCTCAATATATCGAAAATTATTTAATTTTTTAACTAACTTTTCGTATTTCATATTGAAATATATAAACAAATATATATATATATATATATATATATATATATATATATATATATATATATATACACACATATATATATACAAATATATAAATACACACACACACATATATATATATATATATATATGTATATAAATAATATCATTTTCGCAAGGATAAATAAAAAGTTATTTTTAAATCTAAATTGAATTTTTTAATCAACCATCCCGTTCTGTGGTTCCTCATCAACTGATGTAAAAACTAGTTTTTATTTGTCTAAATTTTTCCGGAATCTAAGGCTTCGTTTTCTTGTACATACCATTATTTTTGTACCCACAAACAAACCATGTTTTTACGCAAACCCGTACTTGTACGTGACCCGCGCTCAAGTATCAATCGTCAGATAACGTACGTGTCCTGTATACAATGTGCTAAGTATGTAAAAATACACATTTTTGTTTCTATTATAAAATTGCATATATTATAGTATCAATTACAATTTGGTGCTTTGACAAATTGTGTTTTGCAATATAGGTCTGATTTATGTGTAATTTGTACACCTGAATTAAATTAATTCTTAATTTCATATAACATGGTTTCCATACAACACGAACTATCAACTACTAAGGAGAATAGAATTCGGTTTGTCATGCTACTTAATAATAATCGGTAAATAATAATCGAATACTTATTAATAATCCGTTGAGTTTATTAAGCTATAGGTGACTCGACTATATCACACATAAAAACGACTTTAATAGTAAGAAATTTCTAGAGCATCTTCAGTCCCTATTTTTAAAAGGCAAAATAAAATAATAAATCTGTTGTCAGGGACTCAAACTTACACATACAAACGTATAAGCTCTTCCAAATGATTTAATATAGTTCGCTACAATGATTGGAAACTGAAATGATATTATATCAGATATCTGTGAAGCAAAATAAATACGAACTTTTGTAATAAAAGTATTATGATATTACTTGATTTCTTTGTTTTTGATATCTCGACTAGAAGAAAAATTATTGAAAAAAATATATTTGGGAAGCTTCAAAAATTTTATATAACCAATACATTCTTATATTTCTTTTATCTCTCATATTATATTCCAAGGATACGCATTTGTAAGGAAATCAATCTAACGAATGCTAGGAAAAGAAAAAAACATTATGCATATACTAGGCAATTGCAATGCAAATGGATCATATATTCCCTCTATTTTGTCTTTAAGGAACACAGGACGAACAATTTCTTTGAATTGCGAATAAATTTCTATAGACCCTGTATTATCTGCTCAATATCCACTTGTTTGAATATTTTTCATAAATCCGCTATTTGCATCTTTTCCCTTTATTTATATCATCAAAACGAGTTTGTTTCAGTTTTTCTCTTCAAAAAGCGCTTCATTCAAGAATGCAAATTTCTACTTCCGAACATGTCATTAATAACATCTTCCAGAAGAATTCAAAAGTACTAATCAAGTGGTTGCTTTATTGTCTTGTTTCGAAACGAATCTTACGAACAACTTGATATAAATAATTCATTTTTCGAGCAAATATATCTTTCGATATTCCTTAAAAAAATTCGCATTTAACAGGAAGCCAAATTTCTTTTAAAATATTGAAGATGAAAGAAATTCATATCAAAGTTACATTCATACATCCTGTTTTTTTAATATAATTGTCAGATATATTTCACTTAAAGACAAATAAATAATCCCACAACTTCCGTACATGTAAGGATTTAATCATTAATAAGAAGTAACCTCCATATGTGGAAAAATGTATTCTACTTATAAGATAATTTTTTAAATACATTCTGATATATATTACAGTATATAACGTCGATTTTTTTTGCTCTAGAAGTAGAATTGAAAATTACACCTCAGTATAAAATAAGCAGCAACGAGACTTGCAATGAGATTAGAATAGATCATAACTATTTTACGAGTCGACCTGAGATATGTTCGTTAAATGTGACTTCTATTCGTAGTCACTATGTCCTCCAATTTCTCAAACAGTACCTCTGGGGGTAGCAGGCCAAATCTATGGGTCTTCTGCTTGGTCCCTGACTCAAAATTACGAGGATCAACTTGAGCCTTAAGTCGTTCTTTCACCTTAACGGTGCTCATTAAAACGAAAAGCGCACCCCTTTGATTTTTATATGTACTCTGTTATATATTACATGAAATAACGTAGATATGTATGATATGTATAATATATATATATATATAATATATATATATATATATATATATATATATATATATATATATATATATATATATATATATATATATATATATATATGTATATATATATATATATATATATATATATATATATATATATATATATATATATATATATATATATATATATATATATATATATATATATATATATATATATATATATATATATATATAATTCAGGGTCTACGCCTGTTGTTGGGACTTGGGAAGAGACAGACAATGATATGCCATTAAAATATTTTTATTCTCTTTGAAGACTTTCTCCGAGATCTTTTATATCTTAGATCACTGATCTGTAGAATTTTAACTATTTAAAGAGTGATATTATAAAAAAACCGTCTAAATAATTCGTCTATGCATTATATTTTTTCACCTTCATCATTGATACTTTAAGGCAAGATACTATTTCCCAGAAAGTAACATTATTTTTTTAGATAAAAGTCTTCCTATTTGTATAAATTAAATCGAAGAATATCTTCCAGAACATGGTTTTGGATTTTTTTTTCACCCATTATTTCCAAGGAATTCAACCTCAATTATTTAAAAGAAAATTCTTTTAATTACTTGAAAATGTTGATGACATCCTCTTTCTGGATAACAGTGTAGTTTATCTATTGTTAACTTTATCGATCCCATCAATTAAGGTGAATCAAGGTCAAAGCATATAATCTTTTTTTTTTTAAGTGATCGGAATTTGATCATTTTATTGCTAGGAAATATTTATTTATTTATTTATTTTGCAACCAATTCTGAATTCGAAATAACTAATTAGACTCATAATACTGTGAATCTGTCGGTTTACGTTATATTAATTTTTTTGTGCCTCTATCGGTAAAAGAAGCGATCTTGTAAACGGTTGTTAAGTTAATCAAGGCTCAGGTAGGCTTAGGACCCAGGGAAAATGTGTATTCCATTACGTTAAATTTTCAATATACTGTATGCATATGTGGGTATGCACTGAGTGATCGCTTTAGATTTAACATCAATATTCGGGAATGTATTTAGTGTAGTTCGTATACCATGTTATTTGCAAATTCTTCCATTTGAAATTCCCTGCTATTCGATGATGCCTGCCCTATGGTATTTTGTATTACAAGTTCTTTACTTCTCGAGGCAATGGTAACTATCTTTCCACTATCATATCGTACGACGTGATCAGTAAAATTTTTAATTTTCTAGAACTGTAAAGTACCTTATAATGCAGGTAAAAAAATGGTTTGTTAATTTCTATTTCCGGAAAAAGAAGGTTGGTATAAAAATTACGAGTAAAAAGATAAATCATGATGAGAGGGAGAGGAGATATATGTATATGTATATATATGTATATATATATATAATGTATATATATATATATATATATATATATATATATATATATATATATATATATATATATATATATGTATATATATATATATATATATATATATATATATATATATATATATATATATATATATATATATATATATATATATATATATATATATATATATATATATGTATATATATATATATATATATATATATATATATGTATATATATATATATATATATATATATATATATATATATATATATATATATATATATATATATATATATATATATATATATATATATATATATATATATATATATATATATATATATATATATATATATATATATATATATATATATATATATATATATATATATATATATATATATATATATATATATATATATATATATATATATATATATATATATATGTATATTTATATATGTATATATAATGTATATATATATATATATATATATATATATATATATATATTTAGAAGGGCGTAAGTTCACAGACAAAAAAAGAGTTTTTCCTTTCGTGTATTCCGGACAGTGTTCCTTTGATGTAGTGTTGATGAATGTTGACAAAGGTGTCCTTTTGATAAAATACCAATTTTTGATCCAAGGGAATAATATTTCTCCGACATGTGCCTAACAATGAATAATTTTTTGTTATTGAATTTATCGAATAAAATGATGAGGACTGACACTTCCAGACAGTACAACCTTTCTTTTATTATTATTTGTTAGTAGATACTTTATATTAAAGAGGAATTAAGTACTGCAGTTAAAGACTTTTTACGAAGGAATATTCAGTTTATATTTCCTTAAGATGTGTCACTGACAGTATATAGTTGTACATATGGTGTTATGAGTGTATATTATTAAATACAGAAATATTTACATGAATATTAGTATCTGTAAGTGTAACAATAATTTACATTCGGTTCAAATTTTTTACCTCTTCCCGTGAACTATCGTCAATGACATACAGAACTGGACTGGTTTGAACTAGAAGAAACATCAGATTTCTTCCAAACAATAGAAGGACCCGTTGTTTTTTTGGATTCTGACCCCTCCGTTCTGGAGGAGAGCCCTTTTTTTCTCCGCGAGGGCAATCTGATTTTTTTAGAGGAGAAGGTTGTTACCAGAGGAGAGAAGAGGATGAATGCTGCTGATATCCTTTGTTTGCGGGATAGACATTTTTTGGAGCGACACGAGAAAAGGGAAAAACGTCGCCATATTTGCGACACCGACGCCGAATCCAGAGGAGTCTTCGATATCTACAAATGATAAGTTGTATTCCAGTTGTATTCCTTAGGCATTTAATATATAAAAGCTTTTAATCAAGACATATTTGTCAATGTGTTTTTTAATGAGTTTTAATTTATTCTTTCTCAAACACTAGGCTAACGTAACATTATTTTCAAAGTAAGTGCCATTAACATGAACGCGCACGGCAATATCTTGTATATGTACAAGTAATGTAGTGTAATTTACGATCAATATGTAATGTACTAAGAAGAATATATATTTTTAATTGTTATCCTCTATAATATCAATAACTTAATTAGCTATCTAATCCGCTTCTCTTTTATTTCGGTGTCTTAAATTTTCATTAGTATACCATTCGTTGTTGCTGTTGTATTTTGATGCCATTTTGTCAACCTAAGCACGATTGATCTACACGCTACTCTTATTAAGTCAAAGGAGTGCACCTTTCGTTTTAACGAGCACTGAAAGTGTGACAGTACAACTTTTGTTCAAGTGGATCCTCGTAATTTAGAAGTATGAACCAAGCAGAAGACCCATAGGCTTGGTCTGAAACCCCAGAGGTATTTCTTGAGAACTTGGAGGACATTGTGATCAAGAACATATTTTACATGCCCCAGTTACCTTTAACGAACACGGCGGATCGAAAGGCGGCTCGGGCTCCGAACCTGCAGCCATCCAGTTACGAGTTATCCAGTTTTGTTCAAGTGGGTCCTCGTAATTTAGAAACAGGAATCAAGCAGAAGACCCATAGTCTTGGGTTGCCACCCCAAAGGTATTGATTGAGAACTTGGACGACATTGTCACCAAAAACATATTTTACATGCCCAGTTATGTTTAACGAACATGGAGGTTCTTAGGCCGGCTCGGGTTCCGAACCCGCAACCATCCAATTACGAGAGCATTGTCTTTTCCATTTGCGCTACCGTGGCTGAAACCACTTGCAATCTAAATAAACAATTCTTCTCATAACAGGAACCTGAAAATATCGTAACATACATCTTTTAAATCATGACGCTCAAGTAAATTTATAATTTTCTATATTTTGCATAACTCTCTACATATGGTACCATATAAATATTTACACATCGTGTCCTCATTAGTGCTGCTTTCATAGATTGCAATTTAGAAAAAATTAAACCTCCGTCATAGTAGATTTATTTGGTATCATAGTAGATTTATTTGGCATGTAAATACAGTATTGTGATGTAAAGCTTTTTAATAGGAAAACCTACTTATCATGATTTTATGAGATGTACCTAAAGAAAAAGTAAATTATAGCAAGGATAAAAAAATCATAAAATGCCGATGCAAATGACAAAATTATAAATTGTAGCAGATATGGTGTATTTTAAATAATTAACCTATATCTCAGCTGAAGAAAAATAGTTAATCCCGGAACACATAAAAATTCTACAAATTATGTTTAAATGTTCATATGCATTAAACACTAGACATTAATGGATTAATAACTAACTATGAATTACTATCAGATCTCAGTCTATAGTCAAAATAAATATTTTGTTATCTTGATTACTACTTGAAGAAACATTTTAAATTCCAAGAACTTGTTTTCAATAATCTAATTTACTATTCCTTTTCAGTCAAATCAAAATTTCTCTTTCACAATTTTCCATGTAACTTTTAGATGGAAATTTCTACATAAATTCCTATCTTGTATGGTTTTTATTTTTAAGACGCCTTTAAAGCTTTAGGTAAAATGTTTCTAGTCATTAAATTCTAAGTACTTTCATTTCAGAAATCTTTGGAATATCACTACAAAAGATACATTATATGATAGAATTTTATAATGCCCGAGGAAGCAGACAAAACAGTTGTATAGCACTAGGAATAACAGAGAACATTTTCTTATCACTTTGTACCAATAGAGAGCCTTTGAACAAACTCTAAAATCTATTAAACGTATATAAACCAAACAAGACGTTTTGTTAATCCTATTTAACAAGTGTCAAAAACATATACTATTAAGACATCATCATATATGATTTAAAATACATTAATGCCAACTGCAGAAAGAATATGGAAAATTATAAGGGAACAGTGTTGCATATAGTAATCCTTTTCTATATGAATTCTTGTTTCGGGAGATTTCAAATTTACTGGATGAAACAGCAATGACTTATATATCTAGACAGACAATATGTCAAACGGATGAATTCCAGTAGCTCTTTGTTCGAAGGTACAGTTGAATCATATAAGAATATAAAATAATCCAGGAATTTTTATTAGAAAGCTATATCTATTTAAAAGTGAAAATATATGTGTATGCATAAATATGTGTGTAAAAGCATGTATAAATGACTATCTCTATTTAAATCTCAGTTGCATTAGAAATATTAAGTGACAAAAATGTGTAACGAAAAAGGGTGTGACGGGATCTGGTACATATACCATAAATATAGCCAAGAATGTCGCCAAGTTATCAAACTGGCGTCATAATTGCTTCCTTTCGATAAAATAAATGTAGTGCAAAGGAAAAGGGATATAAAAAGTTACATGTTTGCATACTGATACGTGTTTATTTGTTTAGTTCACGTTGATTAAAAGGGCCTACCGGATAAAAACATTCTTCTCTATTTAGAGTATATAGTAATAACAGTGCAGAGTGGCTTGCGCTACGTGCATTGTACACCTCGTTCCAGACATGGGGATAAAATAGTTACAACCTTGACGTTCTCTAAAAAAACAAAGTCAGTATTTTACACTAATAGTTTCGTTAGTTTCTTTGGAGTGCTACGGGCTACTATATTGCTCACGAGGACTAATTAGACAGGAACCTACTTCTTCAAGCCGATTCTGAACGGCTGCCAACAACCATGAATGGGATTAAAACCCGCAAACTCCGGAACCAAAGAGCAGTGCTCTACTAATCAACCATCGTTCGGCATTTACACTAATTGATTGTAATAAGATGATTTCAAGAAATAGGGCAAATTTTCAAATTATGACAGTTCTAGCTTTAGTTTCAAATGGAAGGTCAGTTTATTGTTTGTCTATTAGCTGTTGTAAACATGAAAATGAATGGGAAGGGCATTATAGTAGTTCGTGACGTTGCGACAAATTGCTCTATAGATTGTCATGGTACTCCAGTTAATATAGGAAAATCCAAAGTATCATTGGCCGAGCGATGGCCAATTGGTTAGGGTGCTGGCCTTTGATACCGGAGTTCGTGGGTTCGAATCCCACAGTGGCATGGATGTTCGTAGCCGTTCGGAATCGGCTTTAAGTTGTAGGTCCCGGTCTCATTAGCCCTCGTGTTGCAAAAAGTAGACCGTAGCACTCCAAACCAAACCAAACCAAAGTATCATTGCTTTTATTGGGAATAAATTAAAGAAATAACATCAACATGTAGAGTACATTCTTCATACTAACGAGATCTTACTTTGAAAATCTAATAATAAACATATAAACTGAGAAACAATTAAACTTGAGACTTTTCCAGCTTAATTGCAATTAATCTACCATGGAGTGAATATATTGCTTCTACTATGAACATCCAATACAAAAAACGCTGATAATTTCGGCAGTTACAGATCAAAAACATTTATTTGATATCAAAGCAGCTGCTTCTAATGAACTGCATACTCTATAGCTTCAAAACAATTAAAGAGGGGCAAGTACGCAATTCAGGTCGTTCACAAACACCAAAACAATTTAATTCTAATATTTTAGTACTTTTTGAAATATTTTGTTGGTGCCAATCTCAGTTTCCGAGACCAACGGCCCTGGGGTGCAAAGCATATGTTTCGGTTAGGTGGTCAACCTTAGTGGAACCCCCAGTGTTTAGTTCTCAAGACCAACTGAAGGAATATAGTCTGACTGAAAGAATATAGTCTGATCCCAGTGGAAGGAAGGTCTACCCACTGAAGGAATGAAAGGCTGAGTCGTCAAATGCTACTTAGACGAGGCAATTTCATAAGCCGGAGACAACTTATTTTAAAATGACGGGTTATGCGTTTCGTTTTAGAAGAGTTTTAGAAGGTGATAGAACAGTTTTTAGCTCAGAGTGGATCCTCACAATATGAATGCAGGAAATAAGCTTAGCCTATCACATCCAGAGGTATCGTTTGAACTTCGAGATAATTGTGAATACGAAGACTATTTTACATATCCCATCCGCATTTAGTAAACAAGGGAGTCTACAGTCTCCTCTCTTAAACTCACACTCTCCAGTTACATTTTGACGTCTTGAATGAATGAGCTAGCAGTCCCAATACTTTGAAATCTAGAGACGTTTTACGAGTCCTCACTCAATATACAGTATACTCAATATACAGTACAATACACAGTACGACTTTATTTCCCTGCGTATTGAGTAACTGGAACAAATATATACAAAAACTAACCAGGTAGTTTCTATAAGCAAAAGCTAAATATACAGTACACTCAGCATATACTCACAGTAATATATATGCTGTGAGTATATGTATATACTCTCAGTATATACATTTACTCACAGCAATATACAGTACACTCAATATACAGTACAATACACAGTACGACTTTATTTCTCTGCGTATTGAGTAACTGGAACAAATGTATACAAAGGCTAACCAGGTAGTTTCTATAAGCAAAAGCTAAAAAACAAATAGATGTAATCTCAATAATTTACTAATAATAGAGGTACTTTAATAATAGAGGTAACCTCAATGAAGCATTGTCCTAATACTGTTACTATTTTGGTGTAATTTGCAACAACATATTTATGTGAAAGTATCGTTTTTCCACATATGGGACAAAAAGAAAACAAATATAGAACTCGCTAATATATATTACAGTATACGACTGCAGATAACATCTATAGGGTTATATTTTGATTGTTTGCGTAAAACTGTCAAGTATATGCAATTCCATACTCACGATGACGTAAATGTTGATGACTCCAGTACGAGTTTTTCTATTATTTAGATAAATAAAATATAATGCAAATTTTAATCTTAGCTGCATCGTTTTTCTTCATTTTTAATATTACAAGTACCTATATGTATAACATTTGACTTTCATATACTTTTGTAGAAAGGTATGAAAGTTCCACAAATATAGCTACAAGTATGCCAATGTTTTAAAAGTTTGAAGACAATTGTATTAATGTAAAGACGATTAATTAATAACTATTAACAGTTAAAAATACATAAAGAATGTTCAATATATGCATTAAAATATAAGACTTTTATAAAATATTATTACTCATTATTTATAATTTTTTTGTATATAGGTATAATAATTATACTTAATATAAAATGCTGCTTAATTAATATATCTTTTTCCATATTTTTAATTGTCATTCACAATTCAATGAGACAGAAACATCACATTTTCAGTCCAATTTTCTCCAAATATCCACTGTCATCTTAAATTTAATTAAATCCATTTCAAGTTAAATTGTTTAATACTTTTAACTGTCCCCTTTGAGAGATTTCTAATTACATTTTTCGTTTATTCATATTTGGTATATGACTATATAAAATGACATTTAAAGTTAAAATGATGTCTGTAAAATAAAATATAACATTTTATGTTTAACTTTTTTAATTTACTTTCTAACTGTGATATTTAATATTAAATAATTATTTAATCTTTTGTTTTTTAACAATTTAAGACATAAATTTAAATGTTCTGGAATCAAAATATATGCTGATAAAAATACTCAATCGTGTTTTAATAATGGTCAATTACGGCGGTTCAGCAAATACACCTACATGCTTGGCGAGTTACCCGTCTCCGGTAATATTTGTTTAAAAATTTAGTATATTTCGGGGGCAAAACATTGCGCCAAATAAATATGTATACCAATATAGCATTGACTGTTGCAGTGTATGAAACCCAGAATTATCTTGGTTCATTGAAACAGCTTTCTTTTAGCAACTATCATTTTGTGATACCTGTGCTCCGAAATGATGTTCGAGAATGCACTGGTTACAGAAGTAACTTAGTGGAGTGCTAGTAATATCTGTTAAAGCGCACTAACCACAAATAAGGAAACAAAATTGAATAGTGCATTGAATACAGCATACAAAATAGGTCTGAGAATAACACTCTTAGATTTATATTTAGATTTTTATGAATAAAAAATCCAAGCACATTTTAGTAACAAAGCGGAAGGATAAAGTTGATTACATTGCTAATTCTGTTGGTGAAATAAATAAGATTAAAATATATACATATTCTAAAATAAGCTGCATCACTTCTTTTTTCTTTCATTACTATCACATGCATCTATACACTGTCTACCAATAAGTATTTGGACACCTGTGATAGAAAAGAAACACTAACTTTATTCAAAATCAATAGTTGGTAGAGCCTCCCCGACATTACATCGTGACAATTACACACCGTCACAATTACAGCGTGAACCCTCCGGGGCATACTTTCCACAAGTCTTAGTATTACAGCTGGTTGTATTGTCTTCCACTCGGCTTGGAGTAGACATACAATTTACTTCACCCATTTTGGCAGGATAGTACACCCTTTAATTCGTCGATCCAACTCGTCCCAGATGTTCTCGATAGGGTTCAGGTCTGGGCTCTGGGTAGATCAGTCCATTCGATGATCTCCATTGTCACCATACCTAGCCTTGGTTAATCTCGAAATATAACAACTGGATTTGTCTTCCTGAAAGTAACAGGGGTTAAATCCGTAAAACTGCCACAACGTAGAAAGCACTTTGTCATCCAAAAAAGTGCAGTAGGCATCGGCTTTGAGCTTACCATGAATGGGGACCACGGGTCCCAGTCCATACTAGGAGAAACAGCCCCAGGCCATAATTCCATATCCGCCGAACTTGACTCTTGGCACAATGCATTCTGGCAGGACACGTTCTCCAGGCAGACGCCAGACCCATGCCATCCGAACGCTAAAGGGGGAACCTTGATTCATCCCTCCAAAGAACCCGTTTCCACTGATCTAAGGTAAAATTTCGATGTGCTTTGCACCACATTAACCGAGCAGCGCGATTATACTTTGTGATCAAAGGCTTATGGGCAGTAGCACGACCATGAGAACCAAGCAGATGTGCTTCATTACGGATGGTAGTCTTTGAAACAGTACTCCCGGATGCCTGTTAAAACTCCTCGTTGATGACGGTCGTCGGTTGGATGCGATTCTTCCGAATTTCTCTGGACAGCCCTCGTCGTTATCAATCTCCTAGTGTCGTTCATCTGCCGACTCGGGGTGCATTCTGACAATCACCGTTCACCTTCTACTTCTTAAATACATAGGCTACTGTCGATTTTGGGTACTTCAGATATGTCCCTTATAGATCGGCCACATTTTTGATACCCGATAATTATACCTTTCTCTAAATCAGAGATCTCCGAACTGCGCGGCATCTTGCATGCAAATAAAGCCGATTCTGTTTCCTACACGATGTATATCGGTGGCGGCCGTGACGTACGTCAGGACCGCAGATATCGTCATTTGCATAGATGTCCAAATACGTATTGGTAGACAGTGTATAATGTAATTAATATCTAATTTACATATTCTTTTGGGGACAGGTATATGTCATATAATGCAAAAGTGGAAATCTTAAAAGTTTGAATGTGATTGTCACAGCGTATATAACTGTTGTCTATGGGCTATAAGGAAAGTGAAGGCTAATAGGAAATGTAAAGAAAAAGTAAACATTACAATGATTTAATAATAAAATAAAACCCCAAAATTAAACGGCTTTATATATTAGAAAGTGTGCATATATTTCCATCGTACTAGTCAAAAGATATTATATACATTTACTGATAATATTGAATTTCCTTTATAGTGTTTCGAGGAAACATGATATGAATGATTAATAAACATCCACTTTCTGGAATAACAAACTCCATATACACATGTGCCTTCAGCTTTAAAGAATCATTAAAGATTAAAAGAGAGATTTCCGTGACGAAGAGATGTTAAACATTACACTAACTTGTTCAAATTTGTATAACAAGATTCTATTGAATTAATTAATAAAACATAATCTTTCTGGAGTTATGATGGACATTTTAAGATTTTGAAATGATTCTGGTTTTCTACTGCAAACAAACTGTTATTAGTAATCTTAAAACACAAAAAAAAGATTCAACTATTTAATTTACACGTCTTAATTTAATTAGTTCTGAAAATGCTTAACATTAGAATGATATATTGTGCAACGATTTTAAGTGAGAAAATTTTCTTCCCTTTTTTTAATTTGACAACACTGTAATTACAAATTTTTAAAAAGTCACACAACATGATTTCTATATACGTATTTTTGCTGCACTTAAGCTTATTTTAATTAAATGTGTTGTGCAATCTTATAATTATGCAATAAAGTGGGCAATTAGATACTATCTCAAATATCACTATCCTTTATTTATTTTAAAATAATATTTTACACTATAAATTCAACAATGAATAGAAAAGTATGCACACCTTACCTCGGGAAAATACTATTTATTTTAGCATTAATAAAATATAGTTGTTAATGAAATAATCAAACTTCAATTAGTTAATAACAAGAACAAATAGAACTACATCAATGTGGTAGAGTAAAAAACCTCAAATATACATCTCTGCCTTTTCTGTATATGTTTCAAGCAATATATGAATTGGAAGCATTTTATATAATGCTTAGAAAATATATAAAATGTTTGGATCTCTTTGGTCAAAGTCTTGAAATGTTGAAAGTTTTATATACTTCTATCTGCTTGGAAAAGCATACATATTCCTCAGGCCTTCCATTTGAGGGTTAAAATGTCCATACTTCGTTCAGATGGTATCATGGATATCTATAGAATATCCAGAATTGATGTTAAAGTGCATATTTTATGTAATTTTTACCGTTAGAGTATATATAATCTAGAGGATATCCTATTCGATATTCTCTATATATACGCAGAGTCAATTTCGTGATGTCTGAATGACATTCTGGATGTTAACATGATGCCCTTTGGGTGGCTGTTAGAAAAGACAATGTTTATAATATTTTCGATATTTCTTGCTTTGCCTAAGAAACGCCAAGTGTGTTTTATATAAAGTCTATGCATTGTATAGAAAACTGCTAGTATTTTGTTCGTAACACATACGAATTCTCATTTGTCAGGTACCACAGAGCAATCCTGATCTAGAAAACTGATTGACTGACTGACCATGTATGGTGGTCTTTTAATTTAAAATAAACTGAAACCCGGTTAAGGAGTTTTCCAATATTGAAAGAGATTTATACTTCTTAAACTGAAAAAGTTGAATACTTTAACTTCTTATTCAGGAAAACGTCTTAACAGGAAAAATGCAACTTTTTATGAAAGAAAATGGCTTTATAAAAATGCATTGTAAAACCTATTTTAACCTCGTTGGAATTTAATTTTTCCTCTAAATATAGTCTTATGGACATGAAAGTCTGTTTTAGAATTGAAAATAAATTTACCATTTGTAATCTAGAATACATATTTACAAAACACCCAAAATAATAACCTTAATCAAAGATAATTTCAAATAGTTTTAACTTAAATAAAATATTCCATACAAATATACTAAAATAAACTAGAAATAATACGAACATATTAATTTACCTTAATTTTTATATAGTCTTAAGTTCTGTTTTATTTCTTTGCAAAACATTTATTCATATAGTCCATACACTGGTACAGTCACCCCTGTCTGAAATGATTTATGAAAAGGACAGAATTCCACTTATCAAAGTTTGCAGATGCTCTGCCGTGCAAGCAGAGTGTTGAAGCATTTTAATTTCCTATAAATGTCATTTTAATAAAATGTTGAAAATACAGGCTGTTTCATATGGAATGGGACAAAAATAACAACACAGTGTGACTGCCGTCATGGATTTATTTAGCTGAAAAAAATTTATTCTGCAACTACAATTATACACGTTTTATTCGGCAACAGGGGAAAATTATCAAATAACAAACTCGCCCCTAGAGTAGCTGTTAAACAAAATGTCGTCCATGCAGGCAGTCGAGATCACCAGATCTAACACCCTGTGATTTTTTTCTCTGGGGTTTCATAAAATACAAGGTGTTTGTGCGTCCACTTCCTTGGGACTTTGAGGAACTGAAGTAGGCGGGTAACTACAGTGTTTAACTCCATCCCAGGGGATATGCTATCACGAGTGTGACAGGAGCTTGATTACCGTGTAGACATTTGTCGTGTCACCGGAGGGGCACATATTGAACTCCTGTTGAAACTTGAATAAATGTAGTTTTGTGGTAAATTGGAATTTCATAAATATATTAATTACGACGTTCATAATCATGTTTTCTTTTAGTCCCATTCAATATGAAACACCTTGTATTTCTATTGTTTTACTCTAATATCATTCAGCTTTTCCACAAATACAGGTTATTCATAATTTAATATCCCTACTTTAAAGTTGTCTTCAATCCAAACCACTGTTTAGAAAGTTATGAAATGTTATGTTGGACGGTATGGAAGATGGGAGTTTGTTGGATCGAATAAAAAAAAAATAGTTCAGAATTTCACCTACAGAGAACTTTTTTGGTGAATTACACATTTGGTTAGCATTTAGTGAAAAAAAGGATATTGTCACGAAGATTCAAATGAACACACCGTTTAACTTAACAGAAGAATTTATTGAAGCTAAGTAGCAACTCGCAACTTTACAAGATCGAGAAGTTGCCTACAACTAGTGGGTATCAGCTTTTATACCCGAACAGAATATTCGAGAAATAACTAATTTACATATTAAAGAAAGATCTAGAATGCTCAAGAACATAAGGAAACAATAAATAACATTTTTAAATTAAAAACCCGTACTTTGGATAAACCGCCATGACAAGCATCGAACCCACAATTTTCGAGTGGCGTGCTTTGACCATTCGGCCACAGAGCTCGTTGGTTAAGCTTCTTTATGAGCTATTGCTCCTTTCTCAAAAAGACAACGTCTCGCTGCTATTTAGATCTGGAGCGTGTCAAAGGTCCCTTGTAAATTTATTTTGACTTCTCTTAGGGAAGAACGACACCTGGATTTCGTCCATCTTCACTGTCGGTCTGCTTCGTCGGATCATGCTTCATACGTAAAACCTGGACAACGTCTTTTGATTTTCTTTATCAGGAGGCAGGATCGAAATCTTGCACTTCATAGGTAACGTCGGATAAACGGCGTAACACTTGATAGGGACCAAAATACTTCTTTAAGAGCGTCTCTGAAAGACCGACCTTTCGACTAGTAAACAACTACTACGACTTTTTACTAGTAGACAAGTTCAACAGAACTGATAACAGCAACCATTTGATATCGTATAGCATGTCCGACAGGTGACCACAGTGTATCCGGAGAAATATATCGTATCCTGAAAATATATTTCGAAATGCTGTCTTTCAGATCAGGTATAGGTCTTGGTTTTTCAAGTTTGATTAGTTGTTTCAAATGCCCCCGAAGCCAAAAATAACATGGGGTGAGGTGTGGAGATCGACGTGGTCCCAGATTACGAAAGTGTCGGCTGATGATACTTTTTTCTGTATAGTGATTTTTGAGAACAGAATTATTAACAGAAAGGCTAATGGCATTTTTAACAGAACATTATTAACAGAAAGGCTAATGAGGAGGAAAATAGTGCTTGAAAGGTACTGGCGTAATGACTACACTTTTTAACTAGAGTAAATGTTGTCTAAATCTGTAATTCATCAAAAACACCACCTGGTGATGGAATTTCGAAACTATTTTTTGATTATTATTATTCACTCAAACAAATTCCCATCCTTTCATTACTTCTTACGCAACATTTCATAATTTCTGAACTTTAGTTTCGACTGTAGATAGCTTTAAAGTAGGGAAGTTTAATTTTGTATATCATTTTATCTTTGGTAAAAGATTAATTCAGCCTAGCAATGTAAATTGAAGCTTAGAACAAAACAAAACTTTTTGAGCAGGAAAATGACTAAAAGTAAAACTTCTTAATCAAGGATGTTTGTTATTATAGATATATGTATAAAATTAGGATCAGAAAACCCGAACGGCTTAAGAAAGAAAACTTCTGAAACGGGTACAGCTTAAGCGGGTTCCACATTACATTTCATGAAATGACTAAACATTTGCTTCAAATTTAGAATCCTCTTAAAGTTCTTGTAAATTTTCAATTCTCAAATAACAGTATGCTTTGTTTTATGAGGAATCGAAAAATAGCTGTTATAATGAAGAATTTCCAGATCTCAAAGATACTATGTTCTCTGAAATGATTTCATTATATATCTCATTTCGAAATACTTTCCAGCTGTTACATAAAACTGAAATTTCCTAGTCTATACTGCACTCTTACATCACCATCAAATTAGCAAGAATGCCAAAAATAAATCGTATTTAGTTTAAAGTTTTTGGTCCGATTCTCATCTCAAACTAGAGAGGAGTTATATTAGTTTGATCTCTCTAACTTTTGGAATTCTGCATAATCCGAAACTATAATAAAATGGAGATTCGTTGTTGAAAATTGAGCATCAAGGAACATTTTAAATGTATGAAATTCAAAACGTATTCACG
>CM063511.1:117080343-117107843 GCA_032207245.1 Pardosa pseudoannulata
TTGTTTTACTCAAGAAACATAAGTATGTATTTTCTCCGTAAGAGATAATAATGAAAATATACCCAGAAGGCCTTTTAAATGTTATTTGTTGTTTGAAAATTTGAAGAATTTTCATAATTCTTAATTTGTCACACAATTTGATAAAAACTTATGATATTAATTTCAAATTCTTAAAATGAAATTAACATCTTACAAGAATTAAATAAATTTAAATCGCATGTTAAAACTTTTTCTGACATGCCATTCATTTAAAGCATTTTTGACACTTCTATATCGAAACGCTCCTTTGGTGAAAAAAAATGTAAGGTTAACATTTTAGGTGACAGACAATTTAAAATATCCTTTGACATTTCGTCCCGAAATGAAATAAAGAAGTTATATTTAAAGATTATTAAAAAAATACATTTTTACTTTCAAATGATTTCAAACTATTCAAAATTCATACTGTTGCAAAATATACTATTATAATTCGAGCGTCTTTATACTCACAGCTTGACGATTAATTGTTAAGGAAGAAATATTGTTTAAATAAGCACAGGCAAGATTAAGAAATGATGTTACGTAGATATTTAACATGGGTGAAGTTATATTTATCATGCTAAATGATACAGATTTTACCACATGGGAAAGCGGTTAGTAAAAAAGTAATATATTTCTCCTTTGAAAATTTTTGGGGTCATAAAATAATGTTATTTATTGATAAAAGGGCTATTGAAGAAACAGTTCTAGTAAATATATGTGTACCAATATAATTAATCAAGGGAAGAAAGAGATAAGATAATATATACAGGTGTCTTCAGGGAATATTGTCGCCATCTTCTTTCAAGATGTAGGTCCCTGTCTCATTAGGCCTCGTACCTCAAAAAGTAGACGGTAGCACTTCAAATCAAACCAAACCTCTCTCAAGATGTTCCTTTCTTTTGGCATGGCTCTGTACTGTTGCCAATCCCAACCAATATGTTCCTTTACTCCAACGCAATCTTTCTGGACAATGACAAAGTTTATGAGCATACAAACCATCCTGATGTAATATTGAAGAAACAGTTCTAGTAAATATATGTGTACCAATATAATTAATCAAGGGAAGAAAGAGATAAGATAATATATAGAGGTGTCTTCAGGGAATGCTGTCCCCTTCTTCTTTCAAGATATAGGTCCCGGTTTCATTAGCCCCCGTATTGCAAAAAAAAGTAGAGCGTAGCACTAGAAACCATACCAAACGTCTTTCAAGATGTTCATTTGTTTCGGCATGGCTCTGCACTGTTGCCAATCCCAACCAATATGTTCCTTTACTCCAACGCAATCTTTCTGGACAATGACAAAGTTTATGAGCATACAAACCATCCTGATGTAATATTGAAGAAACAGTTCTAGTAAATATATGTGTACCAATATAATTAATCAAGGGAAGAAAGAGATAAGATAATATATAGAGGTGTCTTCAGGGAATGCTGTCCCCTTCTTCTTTCAAGATATAGGTCCCGGTTTCATTAGCCCCCGTATTGCAAAAAAAAGTAGAGCGTAGCACTAGAAACCATACCAAAACGTCTCTCAAGATGTTCCTTTCTTTTGGCATGGCTCTGTACTGTTGCCAATCCCAACCAATATGTTCCTTTACTCCAACGCAATCTTTCTGGACAATGACAAAGTTTATGAGCATACAAACCATCCTGATGTAATATTGAAGAAACAGTTCTAGTAAATATATGTGTACCAATATAATTAATCAAGGGAAGAAAGAGATAAGATAATATATAGAGGTGTCTTCAGGGAATGCTGTCCCCTTCTTCTTTCAAGATATAGGTCCCGGTTTCATTAGCCCCCGTATTGCAAAAAAAAAGTAGAGCGTAGCACTAGAAACCATACCAAACGTCTTTCAAGATGTTCATTTGTTTCGGCATGGCTCTGCACTGTTGCCAATCACAACCAATATGTTCCTTTACTCCAACGCAATCTTTCTGGACAATGACAAAGTTTATGAGCATACAAACCATCCTGATGTAATATTGAAGAAACAGTTCTAGTAAATATATGTGTACCAATATAATTAATCAAGGGAAGAAAGAGATAAGATAATATATAGAGGTGTCTTCAGGGAATGCTGTCCCCTTCTTCTTTCAAGATATAGGTCCCGGTTTCATTAGCCCCCGTATTGCAAAAAAAGTAGAGCGTAGCACTAGAAACCATACCAAACGTCTTTCAAGATGTTCATTTGTTTCGGCATGACTCTGTACTGTTGCCAATCCCAACCAATATGTTCCTTTACTCCAACGCAATCTTTCTGGACAATGACAAAGTTTATGAGCATACAAACCATCCTGATGTAATATTGAAGAAACAGTTCTAGTAAATATATGTGTACCAATATAATTAATCAAGGGAAGAAAGAGATAAGATAATATATAGAGGTGTCTTCAGGGAATGCTGTCCCCTTCTTCTTTCAAGATATAGGTCCCGGTTTCATTAGCCCCCGTATTGCAAAAAAAAGTAGAGCGTAGCACTAGAAACCATACCAAACGTCTTTCAAGATGTTCATTTGTTTCGGCATGGCTCTGCACTGTTGCCAATCACAACCAATATGTTCCTTCACTCCAACGCAATCTTTCTGGACAATGACAATTTTATGAGCATACAAACCATCCTGATGTAATATTGAAGAAACAGTTCTAGTAAATATATGTGTACCAATATAATTAATCAAGGGAAGAAGAAAGAGATAAGATAATATATAGAGTTGTCTTCAGGGAATGCTGTCCCCTTCTTCTTTCAAGATATAGGTCCCGGTTTCATTAGCCCCCGTATTGCAAAAAAAAAGTAGAGCGTAGCACTAGAAACCATACCAAACGTCTTTCAAGATGTTCATTTGTTTTGGCATGGCTCTGTACTGTTGCCAATCCCAACCAATATGTTCCTTTACTCCAACGCAATCTTTCTGGACAATGACAAAGTTTATGAGCATACAAACCATCCTGATGTAATATTGAAGAAACAGTTCTAGTAAATATATGTGTACCAATATAATTAATCAAGGGAAGAAAGAGATAAGATAATATATATAGAGGTGTCTTCAGGAATGCTGTCCCCTTCTTCTTTCAAGATATAGGTCCCGGTTTCATTAGCCCCCGTATTGCAAAAAAAAGTAGAGCGTAGCACTAGAAACCATACCAAACGTCTTTCAAGATGTTCATTTGTTTCGGCATGGCTCTGCACTGTTGCCAATCACAACCAATATGTTCCTTCACTCCAACGAAATCTTTCTGGACAATGACAAAGTTTATGAGCATACAAACCATCCTGATGTAATATTGAAGAAACAGTTCTAGTAAATATATGTGTACCAATATAATTAATCAAGGGAAGAAAGAGATAAGATAATATATAGAGGTGTCTTCAGGGAATGCTGTCCCCTTCTTCTTTCAAGATATAGGTCCCGGTTTCATTAGCCCCCGTATTGCAAAAAAAAAGTAGAGCGTAGCACTAGAAACCATACCAAACGTCTTTCAAGATGTTCATTTGTTTCGGCATGGCTCTGCACTGTTGCCAATCACAACCAATATGTTCCTTCACTCCAACGCAATCTTTCTAAACAATTACAAAATTAAAGGTGTGACAAAACACTTTTCTGTACTTACAAAGCACCCTGATGTAATATTTGAGATATATTTCTAGTAAATAGATGTGTAACAGTATGATTAATCAAAAGAAGACAGAGATAAGAGAGAGCTGCCAGTCAAAATTTCTTAAATATTTAACAAATCAAGCATAAACTCGCGTACCATTTTTTTATAACTAACCGTTTCAAACAGGCTGAAATACATGTATATATTTCAATTTATAAACAACTCAACACTTAATCTTTAAAATTATATTTCCATTCCTTAACCCTCTAGAGTACACGCTCGAATTAACTCGAGCGTGCTAAACTGGCCAAACTGTGCACACTCGAGATAATTCGAGAGGCTTTGTACTTTATGTTGCTATAATTTTTCACACTCGAATGCAATCGAGAATTGAAAATAACAGCGTGAAAGCAAAAAGAAAACAATAATTTTATTGATATTTATCAACTACATGGGATTGTGAGCTATAACACTTACTTATTATAAGTATTATATATATATATATATATATATATATTCTAAGTTCAATGTTCTAAATTGTGTTTTTTACATTAAAAAATTGACTTTATTTGGCCGACCTTTTTTAAAAAAAATTGTACATTAAGGGGTTAAAGATGAGTCACCTTATCATTTCAGATGAAGAAATTTAATTAACATTCTGAACTATTAACTAAACTCTATACTTCACAAAGTGTTTTAATCTACTTAATTGCTCACTTGTTCTATTTTAAATTAATGTAGACTAAATATGTTTTCACATAATGTCTACTATAAATAGATATTTAAATTATTACTTGCCAATTTTTTTTGCTTGTAAAAAAACCTTGTTTTTATATGGAAATTTAAAGTTAATTTAAGCCTAATGTGTTTCCTCACCCATTAAATTATATAAGTCATTCGAGATAAGTTTTCATAATTTTAATAAAAATTAAAAAACATGCTATTTTGAGCCTCGCTAAATATTAGAACGTATAATTACTCTCATGAATAGTTTAAAATGCATCTTAAATTATTTTTCTTATTGCTTTCTATTTTTCTATATTTTTCTATGATCAGTATGTTTTGTTAGCAGGTTTTCATTGTTTCGCTGTATTCCCCACCCTGTAAATGCCCAAAATATAATGACATCTTAAAAATGGTTTCTCAGATTTGTAGAAAGCACTTTAGTAAATAATTTTCAGAAACTTAGATTAGACTGGATAAAGAAAATAATGTACCTGAGATATTTGAGTCTATTATGCAATGAACAAAAGTGTTTCGTACACTGATTGTTGCACAAACGGGGTATTGGATTGAAGTAAAAATATGTTTTCATATAACAAAAAAAGATAATTAATTTTTAGAACTAAATGCATTATTTCTTTATAAACTCCTGTTGTTTTCATAACTTCTCGCTTGATTTGCTCAAGGAAATATTTAAATCAGTAAGATTTCCTACGCAATATGAATGCATTGTCGATAACGTTGTTATATTCGTATTATTAAATTCCCATAGGTATTAAATTATCTACAATATTTAAGCCTGGATTGAACTGAATGTACGTAAACGCTGTAATACTTTTTGAGAATATAATAAGAATATAGAGGAGATTTCTTCAGATATCTGTTTAATAGAATCTTGGTCTGAATTGTGTTAAAAAAATAGGATGGAACTGAATGTATGAGGATGTTGTAAAAAGTTTTCAGTATATTTAAAATATAGAAGAGTTTTCTCGCATTATCTGTTTAAGAAGACCTTTCTTTAAAATCCATTAAACAATATTGTCGAACTGAATATACGTAAATGCTATAACAAATTCCCAGTATCTATAAAAGCTAGAAAAGTTTAAGAGTTATTTTGATTTGGAGCGCTACAGTCTACTTCTTGCAACACGAGGGTTAATGACACCGGAACTTACTGTTTAAAGCCGAATCTGAACGGCTAAGAACATACATGGCATAGTGGGATTCGAACCCACGAACCGAAGGTCAGCACCTTAGCCAATCGACCATCGTTCGGCGCACTGTTGGTGCGGAACTAGGATTGTATAGTGTTAGAGTAATTGGATAGAACTGAATGTACGTAGATTCTATAATAATTTTCCTGTGTATTTAAAATATAAAACAGTTCTTACATATTATCAGTTTAAAAGGAACTTTGTCTCAAGGCTACTAAAACAATGGAATTTAACTATATGCATGCAAATTCCCCAGTATATTCAAAATCCAGAAGAGTTTTTTTTCAAAATATTTGTATAAGAGGAATGTTTTTCAGTACTGATAAAAGAATGGGAGAGAACCGAATGCACGTAAATGCTATAACACATTTACAGTTTATTTAAAATTTAAAATTTTCTCATATTATCTGTTTAAAAAGAACTTTCTCTAAAAGCTGTTAAAACAATATTGTAGAACTGAATATACGTAAATGCTGTAACAATGTCCCTGTGTAACAAATAAGCCTAAACTGTGACGTAGTTTACAGCGCCTTTTATAGAGTATACCAAGAAAGAACTGAGTTCAAGGCTTGCTGTCGACCGGTATGGACGCGTACTGCAGAATTCCTGTTCCATTATGTTTATTTCTGTTTTGTGTGTAAACGTTGATATTTTGTGGAAATAAATTTTTGTTAAATTAACCATGGGCATATTTTTTTATCACACCAATATATTTAAAAGGTAGAAGAGGTTTTCTAAAATTCTCTGTTTAAGAGGAACTAGGCTTTTATAGTGTTAGAGTAATTGGATAGAACTGAATGTACGTAGATTCTATAATAATTTTCCTGTGTATTTAAAATATAAAACAGTTCTTACATATTATCAGTTTAAAAGGAACTTTGTCTCAAGGCTACTAAAACAATGGAATTTAACTATATGCATGCAAATTCCCCAGTATATTCAAAATCCAGAAGAGTTTTTTTCAAAATCTTTCTTTAAGAGGAATGCTGTTTCAGTGCTGATAAAATAATAGGAGGGAACCGAATGCACGTAAACGCTGTAGAAAATTTCCAATTTATTTAAAATGGAGAAGAGTTTTCTCCTATTATCTGTTTAAGAACTTCTCTAAAAGCTATTAAAACAATATTGTAGAACTGAATATACGTAAATGCTGTAACAATTTCTTAATATATATAAAAGCTACAAGAATCTTATCAAAATTCTCTGTTTAAGAGGAGCTAGACTTGTATAGTGTTAGAGTAATTGGATGGAACTGAATATACGTAAATGCTGTAACAATTTTCCACTAATTTAAAATCTAGAAGAGTTTTCTCAAATTCTCTGTTTAAGAACTAGGCTTTTATAGTGTTAGAGTAACTGGAAGGAACTAAATGTGTATAAATTCTATAATAATTTTCCAGTATATTTAAAATATAAAACAGTGCCAACATACTAACTGTTTAAGAGGAACTTTGTCTTAAGGCTGTTAAAACAATGGTATTTAACTATATTCATGCTAATTCCCCGGTATATTTAAAATTCAGAAGAGTTTTTTTCAAAATCTTTCTTTGAGAGGAATGTTGTTTTAGTGCTGATAAAAGAATGATAGGGAACCGAATGCACTTATAACGCTGTAACAAATTTCCAATTTACTTAAAATAGAGATGAGTTTTCCCATATATCTATCTAATACTAACTAAGCATGTGTCGTGTTAAAATAATGCGATGGAACTGAATGTACGTAGGAGCTGTAAAATGTTTCCAGCATAATTATAGTCTGAAAGAGTTTTCTCAAAATCTCTGTTTAAATGACACTCTGCCTTGATAATGTTAAAACAAAAGGATGGAATTGAATAAACACAAACGATATAACAATTTTCCATCATATTTAAAATCCAGTTGACATTAATCAATTTGAAACTTGTCTGAATCGTGAGAAAAGAGTAGTAAGGGTATCCATATGCAAAATTTTCTTCCATACGCAAAACAAACTATATAAAAGCAACGTTTGTTTTTTACATGTAGTTTTAACAATAAAAATAATATTATAAATATAAACTAAAAACATTCACTTTTAATTCCTAAAACTTTGTTAATGCTGATAATAAAATAAATTATTTTATGTGCTTTTGTGTTCCGTACTGTATAAGTTCAATTTTAGTTAAATAGGATTTGTTAACTGGTAAAAGTTTATAATTAAATCATTCCCCAGATTTATTTAGTATTTTGGGAATTCATAAACGTATAAGATTAATACATCAGTCTATGTAGCTCAACGAGTGTAATATTTATCATTCTCCCTGCAAATGGCCGTGACAGTTATGTAAAAGTCCGTGTTCATCTGTTATACGTTTACAATCTTATCAATTAATCAACTAATTGTAATATTACAGTCATAGGTCTGTTAATTAAAACTTTGAAGTGTATTTCAATTAAATTAAATTATTCAAAACAACACATGTTTAGTGCAATAATTCATATAAGGTAGTCTAATTATTCAGAAGGATTAATATTTCAGTTATATTTAATACTCGAATTTCAGATTTGACATCTTTTACAAAATGTTTCCGTCTATTATTTCAAGTGAGCTCTTGTATTTTTAATTTCATGCATCCATGGGTATTGCTGGGAATAAATCTTGTCTATAAAACTACACATGTATCGGTATATTTGTGATTGATTAACAGCACATTGATAATAGTGTTTACTTCAGATTTTTGAAATAGTTGTAACAGTTCTTTGGCAATACTTCAGATTTATTTTCGAGTTGTTTACACTATATAGTTACCTGTAGTGTTCCATAATTATTTTCTTCTAACCATAAATGTTTTCTAATTGTAATATGTTTTAAAATGTTGGTATTCAGAGGGTTTTTTATCCGATTTACACTCAGATTATTGATATGGTTCATATGCTTCGATATCGTATAGAGTTTTTTAATATATTGTAGCGTATACGGGTTCTAAATGATTGATGCCACAGAGAAGTAAAAAACTTGTAGAGATTTGTTTACAGATCATAGTTCTAATAATGTGAACCGTTCTTTTTTCCAGCATATTGTCACAAAGATTCGAATAAACACACCGTATCTGAAGTATATTGTCACTAGTTGCAACGATACAATTAGGATCAGTGCGTTATTATTTAGATAAATGAAATAACCTAAAGTTATTATGAATTAGTAACATCACTTTCTTTCTTTTACATTATCATTATCACTACCACCTATTGTATAAATCATTTAATATCTAACCTTCATTTAGTTTTGTTGATAGTTTAACTGTCTAGGGTTCCACCAGAAGGACATATAGTTCCAAGAGTTCCATTTGTAGGAAAATATGAAAGATCACTGCACTATGCGAAAAAGTAACTTCCTGATTATCAGTTGCAATGTGGGTTTTTCATCTCCATTTAACTATACTGAAATTGAAGATAAACTACTGTTATGAAAAACTGGAATACTAGGAGCTGAGAGATTTTTATCTGAATCATCGAAATTAACCTTGGTATCTTCCTCGGGCTTCAACTCAATATATTCAGTAAGAGCGGGCTGTGACCACTTAATAACCAAGGGGGTATCATGCAATAGATCGACTTTCCCTAAGTTACTTGAGTAAGACTGCTTTCCTGTCGATTTGATCGTTCATAAAACCTCTAAAAGTTCTTTGTGATTCCTCGAGTGATATTGAGTTGTTTTTCGACGAACTTGACCCGTTTATTTGATTAAAAGTTGTTCGCCCAAGATTGATTTAATGTCCTCTTCGTACAGGTAGCACAAAGAACCTAACAGATTACTGCACTGGATTAGTTCAATAGCTGTGGTTGTTGTCCTGCTTTCGTTCAATATTTCGGTGGTATCTATGACCATCATGTCCTTTGGAGGCATCTACGGAAAGTTCAGTTGCTACACTATGAATTTGATGTACCTAGTAATTGAGTAATGGTACTAGAACTTCTCCTCAGAGAGGGCTGGTAGGTTTACTGTCCTTCAAAAAACACTTATGGTGTAGTATCGAATACGGCTTAGACTGTAAGCTTATCGAATACGGATACGGGAGATAATTCTGATTAACTATATTGAAATTGACTGAACACCGAAGACCTTTCAAAATTTTTAAGAGAGTTTTATGCAATTATAGTAAATACTGTATCTACAGCTTTCTCTAAGCTTCTTAAGCATCTAAGTTTCTTGTCGTCAATTTATTTCCTTAATATAGATAATCTCGCCAGACATGTTTTTTTAAACCAGTGGATTGGATGTAAATACACGATTAAATATTTTTTAAATAAATCATTTTATGCATTCTTTGTATTATATTTGAACGATATAGTTCCTGAATACTGTAAATTCTCATAAATAATTTCGTATTAATTGAATTAATTTTTACTTTATATATTTTATTACAATTTTCTATCAATTGCATTTCAAAAATTAAGTCCTTTTTCCTTTTAATTCTAATATTCCTTCAATTTTAACTTTTCAGCGTTTTTGGTAGGTACTGCAAGAAAAAAACTCCTCAAATTTGAAAATGAGTGATAAAAAGTTTAGTTTTAAATTTAAATGTTTGATAATAGCTAAAGTGAACAGAACTTTCATCATAGTCTTAGTTCATTTTTTTTATTTCATTCTGTAATAAAATTTCAGGTAAAACGATGCATTAAGATAATAAATCTTGAGACTTCCATTAGAAAATCTTCTTTGTCAGTATTAATACTTTATAACTATTTTATGAAGAGAAAGTTAACTAAAAGTCTGCTCATAAATGTCAAAAGGAATATACAGTGCTCCCTTAAGTTCCGCAAAAAACTTAATTTTATAGCATTTCTCCTTTATGTCTTCCGGAATATATTTGTTAGTGTATATATATTAAACAGCAGTCATAAAAATATTTCTAACTCAAAGATATTGGTTGAAGACTTTCAGTTTCATCTGCATATTTCTTGCGGGACAGACAGTGAAAGAAATATGAGCCTTCAAGAATTCGATAAATCTCGGAGATTTCTTCAAATACATTTTACGTGCTTTTGCATTTTATTTTAAGCCTGTAACTTTTTCTAATAGTAATGGAAGATTTACATAGAATTTTTGATAAGATCAAACAAACTTTTATGCTTAGGAGTAATAAATATTAGATTCTAATTTATGAAATACTTTTTATATTAGGATTTGATTTGTATTTAATGATCTTTAAGTTTGGATGGTTGAAGGAAATAAGATAAATATAAACCTTTAAGCATTCGATAAATTTTAACATTTTTCAAATATATTTTTCGTGGATTTACATATTATTTTAAGCCTGTAGTTTTTTATAACATTATTGCAAGCCCTACATAGATTATTAAGACCAAGTGAAATTATAATTTAATAATTTAATAATTTCAGACAATTATAATCCTTCAAGCATTCGATAAATTTTTAACCTTTTCAAATACATTTTTCGTAGTTTTACATTTTATTTTATGCCTGCAGTTTTTCATAATAGTATTGCAAGAACTACATAGATTATTAAGACGAAGTGAAATTAAAATTTAATAATCTAATAATTTAGGACAAATATAAAACTTCAAGCATTCGATAAAGTTTTAACCTTTTTCAAATACATTTTTCGTGGTTTTACAATTTTTTTAAGTGTGTAGTTTTTTATAATAGTTCTGTAAGTCCTACATAGATTATTTAGACCAAGTGAAATTATAATTTTATAAGTAATACGTATTTGATTTATATAATATATGAAAATTATAATTTTAAATATGGGATTTAATGTGATTTAGTGCTGATTAAGTTTTGATAGATGATTGATATAAGACAGATAAAATCTTTAAGAATTTGCTAAACTTTTAAGATTACTTCAAATACATTTTACGTGCTTTTGCATTTTATTTTAGGCCTGTAACATTTTCTAATAGTAATGGAAAACTTACATAGAATTTCTGATAAGATCAAACAGATTTTTATGTTTAGGAGTAATAAATATTAGATTCTAATTTACGAAATACTTTTTATATTAGGATTTGATGTGTATTTTATGATCTTTAAGTTTTGATAGATGAAGGAAATATGACAAATACAAAACGTCAAGCATTCGATAAATTTTTAAAGTTTTTCAAATATATTTTTCGTGGTTTGCATTTATTTTAATCCTGTAGTTCTCTTATAATCATAGATTATCATAGATTATTAAGACCAAGTGAAATAATAATTTTATAAGTAATACGTATTTGATTTTGTTATATGAAAATTAAAGTTTAAAATATGAGATTAAATATGATTTAGTGCTTATTAAGTTTTGATTGATGATTGATATAAGACAGACAAAAGCTTTAACAATTTGATAAACTTTTAAGATTGCTTCAAATACAATTTACGTGCTTTTGCATTTTATTTTAGGCCTGTAACTTTTCCTAATAGTAATGGAAGATTTACATAGAATTTTTTATAAGATCAAACAAACTTTTATGCTTAGGAGTAATAAATATTAGATTCTAATTTATGAAATACTTTTTATATTAGGATTTGATGTGTATTTAATGATCTTTAAGTTTGGATGGATGAATGAAATAAGATAAATATAAACCTTCAAGCATTAGATAAATTTTTAATCTTTTTCAAATATATTTTTCGTGGTTTTAAGCCTGTAGTTTTTTATAACAGTATTGCAAGCCCTATATAGATTATTAAGACCAAGTGAAGTTATAATTTTATAAGTGATACGTATTTGATTTTGTTATATGAAAATTATATTTTTAAATATGGGATTTAATATGATTTAGGGCTTATTAAGTTCCGATATATAATTGATATAAAACAGATAAAACCTTTAACAATTTGATAAAATTTTAAGATTATTTCAAGTACATTTTAAGTGCTTTTGCTTTTTATTTTAGGCCTGTAACTTTTCCTAATAGTAATGGAAGATTTACGTAGAATTTTTGATAAGATCACACAAACTTTTATGTTTAGGAGTAATAAATATCAGATACTAATTTACGAAATACTTTTTATATTAGGATTTAATGTCTATTTAATGATCTTTAACTTTTGATAGACGAATATTAAATAAGATATATATAAACCTTCAAGCATTCGATAAATTTTTAACCTTTTTCTAATACATTTTTCGTGGTTTTACATTTTATTTTAAGCTTGTAGATTTTTATAACAGTATTGCAAGCCCTACATAGATTATTAAGACCAAGGGAAATTATAATTTTATAAATAATACGTATTTGATTTTATTATATGAAAATTATATTTTTAAATATAGGACTTTTTATATTAAAATTTGATGTGTATTTAATGATCTTTAAGTTTTGATAGATGAATGAAATAAAACAAATATAAACCTTCAAGTATTCGATAAAATTTTAACCCGTTTAAATACATTTTTCTTGGTTTTACATTTTCTTTTAATCATGTAATTTTTTATAATAATATTGCAAGTTCTACATAGACTATTACAACCAAGTTAAATTATAATTTGATAATTAATACGTATTTGAATTTGTTATATGAAAATTATATTTTTAAATATGAGATTGAATATTATTTAGTGCTTATTAAGTTTTGATAGATGATTGATATAAGACAGATAAAACCTTTAACAATTTGATAAACTTTTAAGATTGATTCAAATACAATTTACTTGCTTTTGCATTTTATTTTAGGCCTGTAACTTTTTCTAATAGTAATGGAAGATTTTCATAGAATTTTTGATAAGATCAAACAATTTAAATTAGAATCTAATATTTATTACTCCTAAACATAAGTTTAGGAGTAATAAATATTAGATTCTAATTTATGAAATACTTTTTATACTAGGATTTGATATGTATTTAGTTATCTTTAAGTTTTGATATATGAATGAAATAAGATAAATATAAACCTTCAAGCATTCGATAAATTTTTAATCTTTTTCAAATACATTTTTCGTGATTTTACATTTTATTTTAAGCCTGTAGATTTTATAATAGTATTGCAAGCCCTACATAGATTATTAAGACCAAGTGAAATTATAAATTTATAAGTAATACGTAATTAATTTATATGATATATGAAAATTATATATTTATTATTATATTATTATTATATTATTATATTATTATTATATTATTATATTATTATTATATTATTATTATATTATCATATATTTGATTTATATGATATATAAAAATTATATTTTTAAATATGGGATTTAATATAGTTTAGTACTTATTAAGTTTTGATAGATGATTGATATAAGACAGATAAAACGTTTAAGAATTTGATAAACTTTTAAGATTTCTTCAAATATATTTTTCATAATTTTACATTTTTTAAAACCCTGTAATTTCTTAAAAAAAAGTTATTCAAATCCTGAATAGTTTGTTAAAATCAAGTAAAATTATATTTTTAGGAGCAATAAGCATTGTATTTTATCATATTAAAAGGATATTATTTAAATCCAGATTTTAATGAGATTTGATAATTATTTAATTATTATTATGTTTATAGATGATTTAAATAAGAATAATATAAACCCTCAACCATTCTATAAATATTTAAACTTTCTTAAAACACATATTTTTAGGCATAGTTTTGTATTTTATTTGAAGTCCGAATTTTTTTATAATAGTAATACAAAACCTATACAGTTTGTTAAAACCAAAAAAAAAAAATCATAATATTAAGAGTGAAAAATATTTAATTTTGTTATAAGAAAATGTTATTTTTAAAACTGGTATTTAATGCGAATTGATGATAATCTAATGCTTATTGAATTTTGAAAGATGAATAATTTAAGAAAAATATAAACCTTTAAATATTCGATAAATTTTTTTAACTTCCTTCAAATACATTTTTCATAGTTTTATATTTTGTTTTAATACTGTGATTTTTATATGCAGGGTATGCAAGTTCCAGATACCTTGTTAAAATCAAATAAAATTGTATTTTTAGAAACAATAAGCATTGTATTTTATCATATCAAAAGGATATTTTTATAACCAGGATTTAATGTGATTTAATGATTTTTCAATTATTATTAAGTTTATAGATGATTGAAGTAAGAATAATATAAATTCTCAAGCATTATATAAACATATATGCTTTCTAAAGATACATTTTCTATGATTTGCATTTGATTTATGTCTGTATTTTTTATAATTATAAGACCTATACAGTTTGTTAAGACCAAGAAAAATTATAATTTTAAGAGTAATAAATATTTAATTTTTGCTATATGAAATTTTTATTTTTAAAATTGGGATTTAATGGGATTTGATGATTATTTAATTATTATTAAGTTTATAGATGATTGAAATAAGAATAATATAATCCTAGAAGAATTATAGAATCATTTAAGCTTTCTTAAGATGCATTTTTCTAGGTTTTACATTTTAAGACTGTAATTTTTCAATTAGTAATATAAGAACTATACTGTTTGTTAACACCAAGCAAAATTATAATTTTAAAAGTAATAAACATTTAATTTTGTAAAACGAAAATGCTATTTTTAAAACTGGGATTTAATGCAACTTGATGATATTCTAATGCTTGAGATTTAATAGATGATTAATTTAATAAACCTTTTCGTATTCGATAAATTTTTAATCTTCCTTCAAATACATTTTTCATAGTTTTGTATTTTGTTTTAATCCTGTGATTTTTTATAATAGTGATGCAAGTCCTGCATACGTTATTAAAACGAAATAAAATTATATTTTTAGGAGCAGTGAGCATTGTAGTTTAACATATAAAAAGACCATATTTTTTGATAACCAAGCATATATTTTGAAAACCAAGATTTAATATCCATTGATGATTATTTAATTATTATTAAGTTTATGGATGATTGAAATAAGAATAATATAAACTCTCAAGCATTATATAAATATTTAAGCTTTCTTAAGAAACATTTTTTCTAGGTTTTACATTTTATTTTAAGTCTGATTTTTTTAATACAAAACCTATACTGTTTATTAAAACCAAACAAAATTATAAGTATAAGAGAAATAAATATTTAACTTTGTTATACGAAAATGTTATTTTTAACACTGGTATTTACTGAAATTTGGTGATAATCTACTGCTTATTGGGTTTTAATAGATGATTATTTTAAGAAAAATATAAACCATAAAGTATTCGATAAACTTTTAAGTTTCATTTAAATACATTTTTCCTGGTTTTATATTTTATTTTATTCCTCTGATTTTTATAATAGTGATCCAAACACTATATAGTTTATTAAAATCAAATGAAATTATAGTTTTAGAAGTAATAAACATTGTGTTTCATTATATAAAAATGATATTTTTAAATCCAGGATTTAATGTGATTAAATGATTATTTGATTTGTTTATAGATGATTGAAATAAGAATAATATAAACCTTCAAGCATTCGATAAACTTTTAAGCTTTTCATATTAACATTTTTCATGGTTTTGCATTTTATTTTAAATTTTAAATTTTTATATTAATAATGCTAGCCCTACATCAGTTATTAGGATCAAGCAAAGTTATTCTTTTAGAAATATTAACTATTAGATTTTGTTATATGAAAATGCTACTTTAAAAATCGGGATTTAATGTGATTTGATCATCATTTAATGATTAGCATTAAATGATGAGCATTTAATGATGAATTGATAGCTTCCTGAAATAAGGAAAATGAATCTTCAATCATTTGATAAATTTTCAAGCTTTCTTCAAATACATCGTGCTTTCTTATTTTCAGCATGTATCTTTTTTAATAGAAATGCAAACAGCCAAATGGTTGTTTCATAAAATCTATGAAAGTTCCATTTTTGGAGTAATACGATATTAGATTCTATAGTAGGAAATATTATATTACATAAATATTATATTCTAATATATCAAAATTACATTTTTTAAAACAGTATTAAATTCGATTTGTTATGTACTGAATAATCATTAAATTTTGATAAATGATTTCAAAAGGAACAAAATATTTAAATTCAAAATAATGCTTACATTTTTATATATGAATTACTTATTTATTTTTAAATAATTGTATCATTCTTTTTCTTATACAAACAAATCGAATAAATTATATACTTATATTGATAATTTAAAAGTTCTTTAAACCTTTTTATATTGACCGTATTTATAAATACCGCTTCAATCAAACACCTATACATTAATATTAAAGCAATTTTTCCTGACAGTACTCGCAAGGACATGAACGATGCAGTTCCTATAGCAGAAAAGAAATGACAGCACCAATCAGGAATCCTTTTTATTCTCATAGGAGGGATTTTATAACTGGCGTACTGAATTCGAAGGTCCTTTTGGGGTAGACTTGATACACGTTGTTCAATTGAGTAAATTTAGGGGTTTATTACTACTAGTTTATTACTATAGTCTTGTAGGTTATTTGGAACTATTATTTTTTAGAGACTTTTATACTTCGCAGGTAAGCATTTCATTTATTTTATTCATAATTTAATGTTTTATTTTCTATCACAGAATCAAAAATATATGTTGGTACTAGAAAGTACCAGCTGCAAAATTAACCTCTAAAATACAGTAAAAATTAATTTTCTTTTTTCTATGATTAGTCGCCGTTAAAACTTATCTAATGATGCAAAATTTCAGTAAGAAAGTTGATGGTTAATTAATTCAGGATATAAAAGGTTAACAAAAATATTCAGTATTTTAAACTTTTTTTTTCAAAACAAAGTTTTAGCAAAAATTCTATATTTATGCAAGTCGAAGGAACTCGTTAGAATTGTGAAACTCCGATTGTAATATTGCCAATATTATGCGAAATATATTACTTCCTTAGCCAAGTTTTCTTTCATCATATTTCTGAGCACATTCCTTTGGGATCAGAGGAGTGTCTCTTATACTAAAAACTGTCTCTAATTATCGATTTATTTGTCGGTATGTATTGCACCCCTAAAATTTCATTGCGATTATGTCCGCTATATCTTTCAATGTGAAAAGAAATGCACACTGTTTATGTAAGGTCCACAAAACTATTTTTAGAGAATTTATCCTTCATGCCTTCCTTCCCCCTGGAGACACATCTTCTTTAGGTGTGTATGGGTTCCATGTACCCAGGGTACCTGAGTGATTTTTTCTTTGCGATCTTCCTGGTAGTCTCGAGCTTACCTCTGTAGAGTTTGCTCCTTACTGGGTTGGACCACATGAACCTCGAATTATGATTGACCTCTTGTAGGTCAGTAGCATCTTGGTAGCTAATATGGGTTGCTGTTGTGATTCACTGAGATCAGCAAGTTGCTAGTGTATGGACTAAAGTCTAGTTCAACTTAAAACCAAATTCTCTTCATGCATTCCTTAAGATACTAATGTAATATTAATTATTCCCTTTATTGGTTTTAGTTAGATGTTTTTAACCCTTTTAGTACCGTACAACGATATACCGTCCCCGCAGTTTTTGCGAAAAGTCTCAAAAACAATATATGGTTTAGTGTATGATGGTACCTTCTCTTAAAACCACGACAGAACCCTAACTAAAGATAAATTCATGAAACGTTATAAATAGTTTAATCGAATTTCGAAAAGGATTGAAAACTTGTCTGTATGTATTTTGCTTTTTATTATAGTATATGTTATCTGATACCGTCCCTGAATGTATATAAACTAAATCGATAAGATAAAAATTCGACACGGATTTTTTTCTTGTGACCATAAGGGCAATATTAAAGCTTTATTCTACTTAATCCATACAAAGTTACAAGTAACCAAAGCTGTTTTTTAGGTGTTAATACTATTTGTAAACGGAAATTGATTTTCTTTTCATAATGCATTATGTTTTGCCCGAATTTTTCAGTGGTTATGGTAATGGGCTTCTCCCCGTTGAATTTGGGATCGATTTACGAGTATGGAGACCCCTGCTATGGCTCTACGATTCTTAAAGAAATATACGCAGGGATCCCATTATATATAAAACCATGCTCAGAAGAGATTCACACTGTAAAGTTAAAATAAAACAACTAGATCTAGACACAGGCATTTATTTAAGATAATGAATAAATGAATGATTTAAGCATAATGGAAACAATAAATAAATATCATCATAAACAAACATCAGAACCCTCGATGAAACCAAGCTTGGTGCTACTGACACATTGACTCTTATACTAAAAACATCTGTATAGGCAGACAACATATACAGATATTTGCATATTTACAAAGATGATGTGTTGCCACAAATAAAACTACAATAATTATAAAACTTTATAAATATCAATAGAGATGAATGAATTCATCTCACAATATATAAAAATACATTACAAAATTTAAATTATATACAAGACACTATTTACAATGATGCGTATGACGTCAATCTTTGGCAAATTGCGTGATCACCAAACGAGTAAGTATTGGAAGTATATGTGTGTTGTCCCCTCATAGAAAGTAGTGTTGACAGACTACATGTTCTCCCATAATAAAATGTTCAACAAAATCTGTGGCATTGTAGAGCCCGATGTCAATAAAGGCAAGTGCCCCTTGTACTGAAAAGGATAATAATAATGTATTACATTTCCGTTATTTGTACGATTTTCAAGAAATGTTGAAATACAGTTGATGTTAATTTATTTCTTTTAAACTTTTCATGTGTTGCTATTTGATATTTTTTCCTAACCTAGGCATACTCATTAAATTCGTTTGGTATTTTTCTCACAGATACTATACATTGTTATGTCACTAAAAGGGTTAAATTATAAGGTATGTTTAATACAGTATTTGCTTGGAGAATGTATTAATTAATTTTACAAAATTATTATTCTTTCTTATCATTCTTAATAATTTTATAAATTCCCCACTTAATCATTTATTGTAATTGCATGCCTGAGGGTTTATTTCAGCATCACTTTTTCCAACGTTCTTTATCTGATATGTCCCTTTGCGGGTGCTAGCAATCATAAAGTGCTCTCCTTCCTCACTAAAGTGCTTCTCCTTTTATTAGTAAACTTATTTTCCCGTTCCCATAAGGCTCTTTCGGAAATTTTACTGGTTCCTTGTTCATACCTAAAAGCATTGGAGTATCATTTATAAGAGAATTGTGGAGACAATCAGACCAATACTTTCAGGTTAATGGAAATATTAATTATATAGTGAAAATCGTAATTGTAATTTTACTATAAAGATCTTATTCAGATCTTAATCAGATCAATACTTTCAGGTTAATGGAAATATTCATTAGTGAAAAACGTAATTGTAATTTTACTAGAAAGATCTTAATCAAATCTTAATCATATCAGTATTTGCAGGTTAATGGAATTATACATTATTTAGGGAAAAACGTAATTGTAATTTTACTAGAAAAATCTTAATCAGATCAATACTTTCAGGTTGACGGAAATATTCATTACTAAGGGCCACCCTCACCAAAGTCTTTTAATGGCTAACCACGATAAATCTCTGTTTTTAAATGAAGAATTGCGTCCCACCATTGGTTGGCGACGAGGATTTATCGCGGTTAGCTGTTAAACCACATTGATGAGACCGGTTCTTAGTGCGAAACGTAATTGTAATTTTACTAGAAAGATCTTATTTAGATCTTAATCAGATCAATACTTTCAGGGTAATAGAAATATTCATTATTTAGTGAAAACCTTAATTGTAATTTACTAGAAAGATCTTAATGAGATCAATACTTTCATGTTAATGGAAATATTAATTATTTAGTGAAAACCTTAATAGTAATTTTACTAGAAAGATCTTAATCATATCAATACTTATAGGTTAATAGAAATATTAATTATTTAGTGCGAAAAGTAATTGTAATTTTACTAGAAAAACCTTATTTAGATCTTAATCAGATCAATACTTTCAGGTTAATAGAAATATTCATTATTTAGTGAAAACCTTAATTGTAATTTACTAGAAAGATCTTAATGAGATCAATACTTTCATGTTAATGGAAGTATTAATTATTTGGTGAAAACCTTAATTGTAATTTTACTAGAAATATCTTAATCAGATCAATACTTTCAGGTTAATAGAAATATTAATTATTTAGTGCGAAACGTAATTGTAATTTTACTAGGAAGATCTTATTTAGGCCTTAATCAGATCAATACTTTCAGGTTAATAGAAATATTAATTATTTAGCGCAAACCGTATATGTAATTTTACTACAAAGATCTTAATCAGATCAATACATTCAGATTAATGGAAATATTAATGATTTAGGGAAAACCGTAATTGTAATTTTACTAAAAATATCTTTCTAAATAACTCATTAATTCCCACTGTTTTTATTTGAGAACACTAATGAAAAATTGCAGAAGACCTTTCTTTGGGTATTTTTTTTGTGTGTGAGTGTGTGTGTGTGCAGATAGACGGTAAACCTTAAAACTGTGGTCTTCAAAATTATGAAACTTCTCACCCTTTTGATCATTTATAAGTATTACTATGAACAACCAAAAGTTTATGTCCCAAGAAATTAAAAATTTCGCTTTATTTTGGAGAAGATATAGGTTAACGCATAAACCAATGGTCAACTTGTCAAACTTCTAAGCAACCGGATCGTTTAAAAATCCCACTGTCAGCTTCTACGACGTTCTTTCGGAAATTTTAATGGTTTGCTCTTTCATACCTAAATGAATTCGAGTATCTTTTATAAGAAAATTGTGCAGCTATACAATCAGATTAATTCTTCTTTTTCAGTGCCGCATAAGCCCAGGGTGAGCAATTGCCTTGCTTAGAATTAATTGTATTCCAAACAGCCCTCTTCTGGGACAGACTTATCCAGTTTTTAACTATGAGGACCTACAGATCTGATTCAAGTCCCTCAATCCACAGGATCCTTAATCTTCTCCTTTTTCGGGCTCCATCTGGATTAGCATTGAAAATCTTTTTGGAGGCTTGACGAACTTCAGTTCTGTAATTCCATTTTTAATGAAAAATTAAAATCCAATTTTACTAGAAAAGTTTTTTTAAATAAATCATTAAATCCCAGTTTTCTAATTTCAGGACAATTAATAAAATAATCCATAGGACATTTTATGGTTTCTTCAGGCAATTTTTCATTTTAGTGCAGATATACGGTAAACCTTAAAATCAGTGGTCGTCAAATTTATAAAGCTTCATAGCATCCATATCATCTTTAAATCTTACCGTGAACAACCAAAGGTTTTCGTGAAAAATTGCGTTGTTTTGAAGAAAGAGAGATATCATTTAAACCAGTATTCACAAAGCTTGTCAAACTTCCAAACAACTAAATAAATCCTACTGTCAGCTACTACGAGACTCTTTCAGAAATTTTAATGGTTCTATGGAGACCCCTGCTATGATTCAACGATTCTTAAAGAAGTATCCACAGGGATCACATCTTAAATAAAACCATGCTCAGAAGGGATTCATACGGTGCAGTTAAATAAAACTACTAGATCTAGACACAGGCATTTATTTAAGATAATATAATGAATGACGTCGAGCTCTGGATATCAAACTGAACTAATGTTACAGAAGTTTAAAATACTGAAAGTACATACAAGTTATATAAACAAACATCAACACCTTCGATGCAACCCACTGTCCCACTGGCTCTTATATAGGCAGACAACATATACATACATTACAGATATTTGCATATTTAAAAAGATGTTGTGTTGCCAGAAATAAACATACGATAATTATAAAACTTTACTCATAACAAATATCAGTACAGATCAATAAATTTATGTTAGAATAATATGTGAAAGTACATTACAACATTTATACTATTTACAAGACACTATTTACTTTTAAGACTGACGTCAGTGACAAAGATTACGTCAACGGCCTTAACCCTTAAAAATTCTTAATTAGATATTCTTGGACATTTAATGGGAATCGTTTATAATATTACCTATGAACCTTATAAATGTGAAAATTAATGAAAACAAGTATATCAGGAGTTGTAGATCTGAGCAGTAGTTTAGCTGTAAAACCCTCCCCCTATAAGGCTTGAAAGTAATACTTCCATAAAATTTAAATTACCTTGAAAAAATAATGAATAATTATCATTAATATTGTGCAATAAATATATGAACCATTTATAAGTGTTGTTTCATGTAAATACTTTTATTTGGGATTATAAAAGACGAAAAATATAATTTCTGATTGTTTCAAGCAAAAGAAGTTTAAAAGTTTATATTTGAAAGTGAAAAATAAATTATGTAATTTGCTAACATCTATAGATAGTTGTCAACTAACATCTATAGATAACATCTATAGAGAGTTTGATAAGTGTCAAAAACATAAAAAATCTATAAAGTCATTCATATATCTTTAAACAGAAGAGTAAAAATAATTCTAACAGCTGGTTTCTCTGGGAAACGACTGTTCTTTAAAGGGTTAATCAGAAATGATGCGTATGACGCCAATTTTCGAGGATTCAAAACGAGACAACGATTTTAGTTCTTATTGCGTAATCACCACAGTTCGCTCGTTTATGTACCTAAAAGCATTCCAGTACCCTATATAAGAGTGTTGTGTGAGACAATCATATTAAAATTTCAATTTAATGAAACTCTTAGTTATTTAGTGAACACCTGAAATCTAATTTTAATAGAAGGTTTTTTATAAAATCTCATAAACACCCAGTGTCCTCATTTTAGAACAATTAATAAGATAATAAGACATTTTATGATTTGTTTGACTTATTTATTTTTAAATTTTAGAATATATATACGATAATCCGTAAAATTGATACTCGTCAAATTTATGAAGCTTCTCTGCATTCTAATCATTTTTAAATTTACTTTGACAGAACAAAAGTTTTTGGCATAAAAAATTAAAAGATGGGTGCTTGGATGTGTGTGTGTGGAGATGGATGGTAATCTTTTAAACCAGTGGCCGTCTGTAATCAGGCAAATTCGATCTCTTATAAAATAATTAAAATTTCAATTATGTTACGAAAACGAAAATGTAAGCACTGTAAGGCACTATAGAGTTTTAATGCACCATTTCCTAAATGATTGAAATGTAGCTTTTGACTATTTAATTTTATACTTTTTATTTATCAGATAACAGAATGTATTTTGACAGTACATTCCTTAAAGACCGTATGTGGGTTTTATAGAAATCTGTATATTTTTTACAGATTTAGTTTATTTTTCCCTCACATACTCTCTCTCTCTCTCTCTGCATATATATATATATATATATATATATATGTGTGTGTGTGTGTGTGTGTGTGTGTGTATGTGTACACATGTATGTATAAATATAGATATATATATATATATATATATATATATATATATATATATATATATATATATATATATATATATATATATATGTATAAACATGTATTTGTATATGTATGTATATATATATATATATATATATATATATATGTAAGTATACATAGATAGATAGATAGATAGATAGATAGATAGATAGATGTCAAATTTTAATAAAGGGTTTAAGAATTAAGCGAGTTATAATTTAAAATAGTTAGAACTCATTAACGATAACGTAAACTCAGAAAGACACACCCTCGAGCTGAACTACACAAAGCAAAGAAGCAGACGCGGGAGTAGACATAGGAATTTGCTTAGGTAGTAACGCCAAAAAAGACAGTTCTGAACGGGAACTTGGGTTGATAACATCCTCCACTCTTGTCGCTACAAAAATATGAAAACAAAGGATATCTAAATGGCTTAGCCATAGACAGAAGGATTACAATAAAGACTTTTTATATATGAAATCAATTGTGCCTTCCATGCGTTAAGTAATCGTCTTTTGACTATTTACTTTTATACTTTTTATTTATCAGATAACAGAATGTATTTTGACAGTACATTCCTTAAAGAGCCGTATGTGGGTTTAATAGAAATCTGTATATTTTTTACAGATTTAGTTTATTTTTCCCTCACATACCTCTCTCTCTCTCTCTCTCTTCATATTTATATATATATATATATATATATATATATATATATATATATATATATATATAAATATATATGTGTGTGTGTGTGTGTGTGTGTATATATATATATATATATATATATATATATATATATATATATATATATATATATATATATATATATATATATATATATATATATATATATATATATATATGTATATATATATATATATATATGTATATGTATATATATACATATATATATATGTATATATATATATATAAATATATATGTATATATATGTATATATATATAACTGTATTACTTATATGTAATTCTATAACTTATTCTTTTTATAGAATTCTTATTTAAATACAGAGTATAATACACAGTGTATAAATAAAGGACAATTTATGTGAAAAATGTAAAACATTTACATTCATCACATTTGGCATTTCTCATAAAAATGCTTATGCAATGTACATTTACGATTTTACTGCCTCGTTAATAACTTATTCCTCAAACTTCTTTCGTACCATGTAATCCTTTTTCATCGCATTTACGTGCTTCTCAAGAACGTGAAAATCTGAAATCCACACATAAACCTTTAAAAATTATATTGTGTCTTATTTACACAATTTCTACCTCTTACGTTTCCCTTTCTTTATTTTAACACTACACTACTGAATGTATCCAGCATGGTGGCATAAAACATTCAAAGATATTCAATCCCCCTGAATTTAGTATGTTATTTTCAGCTGCAGCTTTACATCTGCAACCCTAACTTCCATCGACGGTGGAAGATTTTATGGCTCTTTGTCTTTAAAGCATACCGCATGCATTGAGGCAGATGGTTTTTTTACGACAGGAATATCTAATCCATGGTATCATTCTTGGAAAATTTTTGCTGCAGAGTGTCTTACGATAGAAGGTTTTATGAGTTATTTTGAGAGATAAATGTATACAAGAATTCTTTTGGGATTTATATCTAAGATTTAATATCTTTTTACAGAAATTTATAATGGGTTAGGTATTTAATAATAAAGAGAGGATTAAACTGGGTAAGAAAATATTATAAGAAATTCCCTCTTCAACTAATTAAAAATATCCGTGTATAATTGTAAACTGTTGGTTACAGAAATTCTATTTACAACTTTTAAGCATTGAATATTCATTTAACCTTTATTGAATTTTACCTTCTTTAAAGTAATCTTTAAAGTAATTCTTTTAAGAAATCGCCATAATATTTATTTTGTTTACATTTCGTTTTGCAGCATATAACTATCCCAATGAGGCAATTATTTCAGTTAGACGAATCATTTCTCAACCGGGACAAAAACTCTATTAAACTATAGTCACATAGAAAAATGTCCTATTTTCAAATACAGGTAGATTTATCATGATCTAATTTCGAATATTACACACGCACATATACGTGTGTGTTTGCAAACCTCTGTCACTTCCCTTTTCTCTTGGTGAATTTTCTTTATTTACTACTATTCGTACTAACCAGTAGGCTACCGCTAGATGGCCAAATCAGAAAAGTTTAGGTTTGGTCTTGGCTATATAAGCTATTCTACAAAACTCACTGTATTTGCTGGTCTTTCCTAATGACCCTCAAAAACACCTGCGATTGGCTAACAATATTGTTAACGTTTCTAAAAACAATAGATAGCTTATCTGAATACCTAAAGAAAAAAATGAGTTTCAGAACATAGACCACATAATGCTGTAGATAAATAAATCATTAGTTTTTAAAAGAGTAGATTTAATATATATGTAATTATTTTTACTACTGATATATTAATGAATAAATATATTTATTTGATAATAGCAACTAAGTTTCGATTTCAATTTCAAATCTATTAAACAGTCAAATAACAGTAATATATATATATATATATATATATATATATATATATATATATATATATATATATATATATATATATATATATATATATATATATATATATATATATATATATATATATATATATATATGTATGTATATATATATATGTATGTATATATATATATATATATATGTATATATATATATATATATATATATATATATATGTATATATATATATATATATATATATATATATATATATATATATATATATATATATATATATATATATATATATATATATATATATATATATATATATATATATATATCTGTGTGTGTGTGGGTAGGAATTATTGCATTAAATTTGATATGAGTTGCAGGAGGAGAGACAGCATATGGAAATGTTTCTACTCTCCATTACAAGAAGTAATATTGTATATTATTAAAACAAATTTTGCTACATCATTGTGTAAATCTACTTACACGCATGCGCACAAATAAACTCACATGCGTTAGAACAGGAGAATTTAAATAAAAATCTAAGTGAACTTGTGAAAATGTAAAAAAATTGCATTCAGCAAATTTAGCATTTCTCATAAAAATGTTTATAATATCTACATTTCCGATTTTACAGCCTCGTTAATAACTTATTCCTCGAACTTCTTTCGTACCATGTAATCCTTTTTCAGCGCATTTACGGGCAACACAAAAATGTGAAAAGCTGAAATCCACACATAAACTTTTAAAAATTATATTATGTCTTATTTACACAATTTCTACCTCTTACGTTTCCCTTCCTTTCTTTAAACACTATACTGCCGAATGTATCCAGAATGGTGGCATAAAACATTCAAAGACATTCAATCCCCCTGAATTTAGTATGTTATTTTCAGCTGCAGCTTTACATCTGCAACCCTAACTTCCATCGACGGTGGAAGATTTTATGGCTCTTTGTCTTTAAAGCATACCGCATGCATTGAGGCAGATGGTTTTTTTACGACAGGAATATCTAATCCATGGTATCATTCTTGGAAAATTTTTGCTGCAGAGTGTCTTACGATAGAAGGTTTTATGAGTTATTTTGAGAGATAAATGTATACAAGGATTCTTTTGGGATTTATATCTAAGATTTAATATCTTCTTACAGAAATTTATAATGGGTTAAGTATTTAATAATAAAGAGAGGATTAAACTGGGTAAGAAAATATTATAAGAAATTCCTTCTTCAACTAATTTAAAATGTCCGTGTATAATTATAAATTA
>CM063511.1:117110343-117142843 GCA_032207245.1 Pardosa pseudoannulata
TGAATTAAAACGATGTTCACGTAAGTTGTTTTGTAGATTAAAGAATAACCAAAAGTCACACATAACTATATCAAGTGAATACGGCGTATGTTCTGTCACTTTAATTTGTTTTTGTTTAAGAAACTCAACTGTTAATCCGGCTGTATGCGAAGATCCATTGTCATGGTGAAGCATTAGTCCCCTAACATTCACTCCTTGTAGAATTCGTGGAAAACATTTAGTGGTATACCAGTTTGCTGTTACTGTGTTCTATCCTTCCAACTTGATGGCTTTAACCAATACCGTACTTCTGAAGAAAGCGGCATACATCACTTTTTTCAGTGCGCTTTGTCTTTTCACCATTGTAGGCGTGAGATCATCTTCAAAGACCCATACTTTGCTTTCTTTGCTTTCTTGGAACGTCAAAAAACGGTATGTACGTTTCATCACCCGTTACAATTTTAGAAATTGTGTGGTAGCCACCAACATTTAGCAATTTAAGAGTTTCTTTATTGATTCTGACAAGCTCCCCTTTTTAGTGTTCAGTTGGATTATGGGGAACCCAACGACAAACTACTTTTTTCATATGTAATTTTTCATTAATAATTTTGTGTATGGCTACGGATCCAGTGTTAAGTTCCTTCTGTATAATTTGATAGGTACAGCGATTATCATCCATTAACATTTTTCGTATGGCAGACACATTATCCGGGATTACTGCCGACGGCGAACTTCCTGTGTGTTCTTCATCCTGAAGAAAATTGCGACCTCTGCTAAATTCTTTATACCATACGAATACAGTAGCACGAGTTGGAGATTCACCACCAAATGCCAATTGCAACCTTTGAAAGCATTCTTCTTGATTTAATCCTGCTTTAAAATAGTAGAAAATCATAGCGCGAAAATGTTCTTGCGTCAACTTTCAAAGTAACTCTCGTATGTATGTATGTCAGGCATAAGAAAGTCATAGATCCGATGATCTCTTGATAATGCCTTTTTTTTCATGCATATTGCACAGTTTAACAGTCAATCATCCGCCATTGTAGCCTGTGAATAGCTTCCACAGTCTAACAAAGAAGCCACACTCAGCAAATGTTCATGCAGCAACCCTTTCTAAAGACGATCTCTCTGAAACCTTAAGCTTCATGTACTTTTATATGAGTTATTAAAGATTCATGCTCCTGAATTAAAAGAGAGCTCTGCATTTCTGCTCTCATACCCCTAAATTATTAATTTTACGTTTTCAAACCTGACATATATTAGGCCAAGGGTGCACTCTACGTGGGAACTACTCTGCCTTTTTATGCTCTTGGAATTTTTTCATTCACCACCTTTTATCCTGACATATCCACTGTGAATTTTAGTCGTTTATTATTTAGCGGTACAACACAGTCGTTTTTCTGTTTCTGTATACTTATTTTCGATAATACTGTGTTATAACGCACTTCAAAAATATATATTATAAAAAAATCTAAAATGTAGTTTAATATCAAATATCTATTAGACTCAAAACTTTTAATAATGAATCTATTGAAAAAACATTGGATTTCTCATTTATTTTCTGGACCTTACTGATCAGTATACTAAATAACTGTTATTATGCAGTGGTATTTCTTATTGATTAAGATAATAAATGTATTTTTTACTTTGTTCTGGAAGGGGTGTACCATATATGATATTATAATATAACTTCTTTAAAGCAAATATAATAACGTCAGACGAAAGCTTGGTTGCACTTTTTTGTAATCTTTTTCTGTAAAAGATTGTTTTCACGAAATTTCAGCGATTTAATATCATATTGTGATGTATAGATTACACGTGGCAATTTCAGTTTGATGATCAATGGTAAACATATTTCGGAGGGAGGAAGTGGAGTCCATATTGAAAATGCGTGCAGTAATTCGTTATTTGTTTTGTTTTCTTTTTTTTAATTTTTTGGAGGCCTAGATACAACTAAACTGAAATGCTACTGAAGTGTGCGGTGATAAGAAATATCACATGAATTTGTCGGGAAGTTAGTCAATATGTTTAAAAATACACAAACTAATATTGACGACGCTGAGAGAGGAAAAACCATCATCTACAATCACGAGACTCTCCACCTTTTGACTTTTTGACGTTTTGATTTCGATGTATTTGGTCTCAAAAAAGGAACTTTCAAAGCAATATTATTATTCGGATAAAAAGGTGAAAGCAGCATTCTTAGAATAGTTATTGGGTGTTGGAATGGGTTTCTTTGCAGAAGTCAATGAAAAACTTGCCTCTTTACTCTTTAAATGTTAAAATAACTCACCATAAATAACAAAATAGTGACGTGAAGCAGCAACCTAAAAAAGGTTATTGGGTGTTTAACTGGATTTCTTTGCAGAAGACAATAAAAAACTTGCGCCCTAACTCGTTAAATGATAGAATAACTCAACACAAATAATAAAATAGCGAGGTGAAAGCAGCAATCTAAGAATGGTTATTGCGTGTTGAACTTGATTTCTTTGCAGAAGGCAATAAAAAACTTTCACCCTAACTCGTCAAATGATAGAATAACTGAAGACAAATAACAAAATAATGACGTGAAAGCAGCAATCTAAGAATGGTTTTTGGGTGTTTAACTGGATTTCTTTGCAGAAGACAAAGAAAAACTTACGTCCTAGCTCGTCAAATGATAGAATAACTGAACGCAAATAACAAAATAGCGAGGTGAAAGCAGCAATCTAGGAATGGTTATTAAGTGTTGCACAAGATTTCTTTGCAGAAAGCAATAAAAAAGAACTTTCAAAGCTATATTGCCACTCGGATAACAAGGTGAAAGCACCAATCTAAGAAAAAATGCAAATACTTTTAATTAAATCTGAAACAAATATTTAATTTAGTTAAGACACAAAATATTTTTGTTTATCATTTTAAAGATTTAAAAGGTAAGTCCACAAAAACTTTTAATATTTCTAAAAGGAGAAAAACTTGACTAAAAAACTGACTTTCTGAACGAAATATTTTAATAATACATTATCGATTAATCATTTCAGTTTTAAATTAAAATTTTATATCTATTAATATTTAAAAGTGAGCATAAGTATATATATATATATATATATATATATATATATATATATATATATATATATATATATATATATATATATATATATATATATATATATATATATATATATATATATATATATATATATATATATATATATATATATATATATATATATATATATATTATATATATATATATATATATATATATATATATATATATATATATATATATATATATATATATGTATATATATATATATATATATATATATATATATATATATATATATATATATATATATATATATATATATATATATATATATATATATATATATATATATATGAATGACACAGACGAATGGTTAAGGCATGAAAGACATATTTCATTTCATATATAAAAACTTTTTATCGCAATCCTACTTTCCATGGCTATGCTATTTCGATAATCCTTTGTTCTCATATTTTGCCTCGACAAGCGTGGAGGATGTTATTAATCCGAGTTCCCGCTCAGAACTGTCTTTATTTGGCGTTACTAAAAGCAAATTCCTATTCCTTAAGCAAATTCCTATGTCTACTTCCGCGTCTGCTTCTTTGCTCTGTATAGTTCCTCTCGAGGGTGTCTTTTACTCCTATTACGTTATCGTTAATGAGTTCCAACTATTTTTAATTATAACTTACTCCCTAACTAGTCAAAGGATAAAGTAACTGGACACAAATAACAAAATAGCGAGTGGAAAGCAGAAAATCTAAAAGTGGTTACTAGATGTTGGACGGGATTTCTTTGCAGAAGGCATTGAAAAATTTGCCGCAACTCGTTAAATGTTAAAATAACTGAGATGATATCGTCAAAAGTATATTTTGCTGGGAATATTAGTAATTTTCGCAATTATTGATTCTGTTTTTTTTTCTAAATTTGTGGAATTAACTTTTTAACTGACCTTTGTTTTTCATTTCTGCAATTAAATATTTATGGGTATGGACAACTAATACATAACTTCAAAATAATACAAATTTGAATTAATATATAAATTATATTTCTTTACGACTAGTAGGTATAAGATATGGATAGCAATTTATACAGACTGAATCCTTTTTTTGAAATCTTTCAATTCACATTATCAGTTTTCAATTTGCAAAAATAATATTACTAAAATTTTCAAAAATTATTCCACGTTAGAAAAAAAATTAAACACTTTTTCGTTCCTTTTTATCTTGCTATCTTTTAAAACAGTAAATTTAATGCTGCCTAAGTCACATTCATGTCAAGTAAATGCTTTATAATTCCTTGAGTGAATTTAATTCAATTTTCCAAATATCCAGTTTCTCTGTACGCGAAACTAATTAAATAGTATTAATCATATTTAAATTTTTAATGTTTTTATGAAGCACCGATTGCTCTTTTGTAATTAAAACCTTATATTATTACTGAATATAAAGGACAATTACCTTTTTTCACTTAAAGAGTCAAAATTAAAAACAAGTCAATTACATCTTCATTGTGTTTAGATTGTAGCCTGATATTCTTTTTTTTCTAATATTTATTCTTTAGCATGAAAATAATTAAATACCAATTAAATTTTTAACTTCAAAATACTTAGACTGTAGTTTTTTATTGGTATGTAACTACATAGAATTTACCCAGGCTTCATTTTATTGCAAAAAGCATTTTGTTTATTGTAATTAAGTAGCAATTTTGGAGATTAAAATTTATATTTTTATTTAAAAAATTTATAAAATTCAAATGGGAAATTCTAGTTAAATTCCCATTTTTTATTTTAGCTTCAACGTACTTTTTCCTAATAAAACATTCATATTCATATTCATTAACGATAAAAAAAGATATTTTTTAAAAAATTCACATATAAGTCATAGAAACATTCGTTTCAATTTTCTCCATACTCATGGAGAAAATTATATCGATGCATGTATAAGATCTGGAGAGCAATTTATACAGACCGAATCCTTTTCTTTTAATCTTTCCCTTCATATTATCAATTTTCAATTTGCAGAAATGATATCACTAAAATTTTCAAGATTTAGTCCACATTAGAAAAAAAATTAAAAACCTCTTCGTCCCTTTTTATCTTGCTATCTTTTAACAGTAAATTTAATGCTGCCTAAGTCGCTTTCATGTCAAGTAAATGCTTTATAATTCCTTGCGTGAACCTCATTCAATTTTCCACCTATCCAGTTTCTCTGTAGGCGAAATTAATTAAATAGTATTAAATATATTTAAATTTCTAATGTTTTTAAGTAGCATTGATAGCTCTTTTGTAATTAAAACCTTATATTATTACTGAACAAAAAGGACAATTTTCTTTTTTCATTTAAAGACTCAACATTAAAAACAAGTCAATTACCTCTTCATTGTTTTTAGATTGTAGCCTGATATTCTTTTTTTTTCTAATATTTATTCCTTAGCATGAAAATAATTAAATACCAATTAAATTTTTAACTTCAAAATACTTAGACTGTCGTTTTTTATTGGTATGTAACTACATAGAATTTACTCAGGCTTCATTTTATTGCAAAAAACATTCTGTTTATTGTAATTAAGTAGCAATTTTGGAGATTAAAATTTATATTTTTATTTAAAAATTTTATAAAAACTAAATTGGAAATTGGAAAAAGATATTTTTAAAAAATTTTACATATAAGTCATAGAAATATTCGTTTCAATTTTCTCCATGAGCATAACAATAGCACCGATATTCATGAAAAAAAAATGAAAAAATGGGAAATTAAAAGACGAATGAACTAAATAAAATCTTTATTTTTGATTTTTAATTACAAAAAAGCATACTTTTTGATAAAAAAAACAATGCAAATACTTTTAATTAAATCTGAAAAAAAATGTTAAAAAATTTATTTAAGACACAAAATATTTTTGTTTAATCTGTTTAAAGTTTTAAAAGATAAGTCCACAAAAACATTACATATTTCTAATAAGAGAAAAACTTGACAAAAAACTGACTTTCTGAACGAAATATTTTAATAATGTATTTTCGATTAATTATTTCGTTTTTCATTAAAATGTTACATCTATTAATATTTAAAAGTGAGTATAAGTATGTATATATATATATATATATATATATATATATATATATATATATATATATATATATATATATATATATATATATATATATATATATATATATATATATATATATATATATATATATATATATATATATATATATATATATATATATATATATATATATATATATATATATATATATATATATATATATATATATATATATATATATATATATATATATATATATATATATATATATATATATATATATATATATATATATATATATATATATATATATATGACACAGAAGAGTGGTTAAGGCATAGAAGACACATTTGATTTCATATATAAAAACTTTATTGTAATCCTTCTGTGTATGGCTATGCCATCAAGATAACCTTTGTTCTCATATTTTGCCGCGAGAGATGTGGAGGATGTTATCAGTCCCAGTTCCCGGTCAGAACTGTCTTTTTTTTGGTGTTGCTACCTAAGCATATTCTCATGTCTACTTCCGCGTCTGCTTCTTTGCTCTGTATAATTCCGCTAGAGGGTTTTTCTTTCTCCTATTACATTATCGGTAATGAGTTCCAACTATTTTTAATTATTTTTAGCGCCCTAACTCGTCAAATGATAGAATAACTGAACACAAATTACAAAATAGCGAGGTGAGAGCAGCAATCTAAGAATGGTTTCTAGATGTTGGACGGGATTTCTCTTTAGAGGGCTTTGAAAAATTTGGGCCCCAATTCGTCATATGTTAAAATAACTGAGATAATTTCGTCAGAAATTAGATTTTGCTGGGAATGTTAGTAATTTTCGCAAATATCGTTCCTGCTTTGTTTCTAAATTTGTGGAATTAACTTTGTAACTGACCTTTGTATTTCATTTCTGTCATTAAATACTTATGAGTATGGACAACTAATACATAACTTCAAAATAATACAAATTTGCATTAATATATAAAATATTTCTTTACGACTAGTAAGTATAAGATCTGGATGACAATTTATACAGACTGACTCCTTTCTTTAAAAACATCTTTACCCTGATATTAACTGTTTTCAATTTGCAGTTATAATATCACTAATATTTACAAGAATTCTGGATAGCAATTTATACAGACTGACTCCTTTTTTAAAAAAAATCTTTACCCTGATATTAACTGTTTTCAATTTGAAGTAATAATATCACTAAAAGTTTTAAGAATTATTCTACGTTAGAAAAAAATTAAAAACCTTTTTCGTTCCTTTTTTATCTTGCTATCTTTTAACAGTAAATTTAATGCTGTCTAAGTCACTTTCATGTCAAGTAAATGCTTTATAATTCCATTTTTCTAATATTTATTCTTTAGTATGAAAATAATTAAATACCAATTAAGTTTTTAACTTCAAAATACTTATACTGTCGTTTTTATTGGTATGTAACTAAATATAGTTTACTGAGGCTTCATTTTATTACAAAAAGCCTTCTGTTTATTGTAATTAAGTAGCAATTTGGGAGATTAAAATTTGTATTTTTTATATTTATATCTGATGATCAGTTGTAAACACATTTCGGAAGCAGCAAGTGGCGCCCATATTGAAAATGCGTGCAGTGATTCGTTTTTCGTTTTTTTTTAATTTTGGGGGGCGGAGCTATAACTAAAATGAAATTCTAATTAAGTGTACGGTGATAAGAAATACCACATGAAGCTCTCGCGAAGTTAGTCAATAGGTTTAAAAATACACGAACAAATATTGATGACCCTTAGAGAGGAAAATCCATCATCTACAATCACGAAACTCTTCAACTTTTTACGTTTGGATTTCCAAGTATTTTGTCGCAAAAAAGAACATTCAAAGCAATATTACCAATCAGATAACAAGATGAAAGTAGCAATCTGAGGATGATTATTGGGTGTTGGAATAGGTTACTTTGCAGAAGGTAATGAAAAACTTTTGTCCTTACTTGTTAAATGTTAAAATAACACTAATAACAAAATAGCGACGTGAAAGCAACATTTTGAGAATGGTTCTTAGATGTTGGAAGGAATTTATTTGCAGAACACATGGAAAAACTTATGCCCCAACTCGTTGTATGTATCTGATACCTGAGAAAATTTAGTCAAAAAATAGATTTTGTTGGGAATATTAGTCATTTTCGCAAATATCGATCCTGTATAGATTCTAAATTTGTAGAACTATTTTTTAAACTGACCTTTGTATTTCATTTCTGTCATTAATAATAAGTCTGGACAACTAATACACAACTTCAAAATAATTCAAGTTTGCATTAATATATAAATATATTTATTTACAACTAAGATCTGGATAGTAATTGATACAGACCTCTTTTAGAAATCTCTTCCTTCATATTATCTGTTTTCAATTTGCAGAAATAATATCACTAAAAGTTTCAAGAATTATTCCATATTAGATAAAAAAAAATAAAAAACGTATTCGTCCCTTTTTATGTTGTTATCTTATAATAGTAACTTTAATGCTGCGTAAGTCACTTTCATACTGTATAAATCCTTGCGTGAACCTAATTCAATTTTCCACATATCCAGTTTCTCTGTAAGCAAAACTAATTAAATAGTATTTAACATATTTAAATTTCTAATGTTTTTACGAAGCATTGATCGCTATTTTGTAATTAAAACCTTATATTATTATTGAATAAAAAGGACAATTACCTTTTTTCGCTTAAAGACTCAAAAATAAGTCAATTACTTCTTCATTGTTTTTACATTGTAGCCTGATATTTATTTTTTTCTAATATTTATTCTTTAGCAAGAAAATAATTAAATACCAATTAAATGTTTAACATTAAAATACTTAGACTGTCGTTTTTTTATTGGTATGTAACTACATAAAGTTTACTCAGGCTTCATTTTATTGCAAAAAGCATTCTGTTTATTGTAATTAAGTAACAATTTTGTAGATTAAAATTTATATTTTTATCTAAAATATTATAAAAATCAAATGGGAAATTCTAATTAAATTCCATTTTTTATTTTAGCTTCAACGTAGTTTTTCCTAAAAAAAATTCATATTCATTAACGATAAACAGAGATATTTTTTTAAAAATTCACATATAAATCATAGAAACATTTGTTTCAATTTTCTCCATTAGTATAATGCAATATCACCAATATTCATGACAAAAAATGAAAACAAATGGGAAATTAAAAGATGACTGAAATAAATAAAATCTTTATTTTTGATTTTTAGTTACAAAAAAGCATACTTTTTGATGAATAAGAAAAAATGCAAATACTTTTAACTAAATCTGAAAAAAAATGTTTAATTTAGTCAAGACACAAAAAATTTTTGTTTATCTATTCAAAGTTTTAAAGGATAAGTCCACAAAAATTTTAAATATTTCTAAAAAGAGAAAAATTGGACTAAAAACTGACTTACTGAATGAAATATTTTAATAATGCATTTTCGATTAATCATTTCAGTCTTCATTAAAATGTTACATCTTTTAATAATTAAAATTAAATATAGGTATGAAGATATAAGAAAATATAATATATATAATAAAAAATATATATATATAATTTTACAAATATTTAACAATGACACATTTATTTCATATATAAAATATTTTTTATGTTACATTAAATATTTTTCTAAAAATAATGTTAAAAATTTCTCAGAATGTCTTTTTATATTTTATAATTCTTTATGTCTATTTCTTTCTATCTGTATAAATATGTGTATATTCTTTTTTGTTATATTAATATTTTTAATTATACTTGTATTAATTTTAAATATATAAAATATATGACACAATATGAGCGAGGTAAAGCAGCAATCTAGGATGTTTAGATATTGATATTATTTCTAAAAACTTCTCTCGTATGTTATGATGATATCATGTTCTATTTTTGCGGATATAGTATTCAATATCGATCCTGTTTTGTGTCTATTGTAGGTTAACTTTTTAAGTAACTTTTGTATTTCATTTCTGCTAATATTATGATGTCCTAATACCTGCTATACATTTTTTAATATATAAATATATTTCCTAACTCGTCAAATGATAAAATAACAGACTGAACAAATAACATATAAAAAAATCTAGGAATGGCTATTAGATATTAGACAGGATTTCTTTGGGAAGGCATTGAAAAACTTGCGCCCTAACTCGTCAAATGTTAAAATAACTGAGATGATATCATTAAAAAGTATATTTTGCTGGGATATTAGTAATTTTGGCAAATATCGATCCTGTTTTGTGTCTAAATTTGTAGAATTAACTTTTTAAGTAAATTTTGTATTTCATTTCTGTCATTAAATACTTATGAGTATGGACAACTAATACAAAACTGCAAAATAATACAAATTTGCTTTAATATATAAAATATATTTCTTTACGACTACTAGGTGTAAGATCTGGATAGCAATTTATACAGACTGAATCCTTTTCTTGAAATATTTCAATTCATATTATCAATTTGCAGTTTGCAAAAATAATATTACTAAAATTTTCAAAAATTATTCCACGTTAGAAAAAAAATTAAACACCTCTTCGTTCCTTTTTTATCTTGCTATCTTTTAACAGTAAATTTAATGCTGCCTAAGTCACATTCATGTCAAGTAAATGCTTTATAATTCCTTGTGTGAACCTAATTCTATTTTCCACATATCCAGTTTATCTGTAGGTGAAACTAATTAAATAGTATTAAACATATTTAAATTTCTAAGGTTTTTTCGAAGCATCGATTGCTCTTTTGTAATTAAAACCTTATATTATTACTGAATAAAAAGGACAATTACATTTTTTCACTTAAAGACTGAAAATTAAAAATAAGTCAATTACTTCTTCATTGTTTTTAGATTGTAGCCTGATGTTCATTTTTTTCTAATATTTATTCTTTAACAAGAAAATAATTAAATACCAATTAAATTTTTAACTTTAAAATACTTATACTGTCGTTTTTATTGGTATGTAACTACATGGAGTTTACTCAGGCTTCATTTTATTGCAAAAAGCCTTCTGTTTATTGTAATTAAATAGCAATTTTGGAGATTAAAATTTATATTTTTATTTAAAAATTTTATAAAATTCAAATGGGAAATTTTAATTAAATCCCATTTTTTATTTTAGCTTAAACGTACTTTTTACTAATAAAAAATTCATATTCATTAATGTTAAACAGAGATATTCTTAAAAAAATTCACTTATAAATCATAGAAACATTTGTTTCCATTTTCTAGATGAGTATAATACAATAGCACAAATAATCATGAAAACAACTGAAAAAATGAGAAATTAAAAGATGACTGAAATAAACAAAATCTTTATTTTTAATTTTTAATTACAAAAATAGCATACTTTTGATAAATAAGAAAAAATGCAAATACTTTTAGTTAAATCTGAAAACAATGTTTAATTTAGTTAAGACACAAAATCTTTTTGTTTATCTGTTTAAAGATTTAAAAGATAAGTCCACAAAAACTTTAAATATTTCTAAAAGAAGAAAAACTTGACTAAAAAACAGACTTACTGAACGTAATATTAATAATGCATTATCGATTAATCATTTCAGTTTTGAATTAAAATATTACTCTATTAATATTTAAAAGGGAAATATAAGTATGTATGCTTATATATATATATATATATATATATATATATATATATATTATATATATATATATATATATATATATATATATATATATATATGAAGCAGCCGAGTTTTAAGGCATGAAAGACACATATGATTTCATATATAAAAACTTCTTTATTGTAATCCTTCTGTCTATGACTATGCTATTTAAATATCCTTTGTTCTCATATATTTTTATTTAAAAAATATATTATACATATTTTTATTTAAAAATTTTATAAAAATTAAATTGGAAATTCTAATTAAATTTACATTTTTTAGCTTCAACATACTTTTTACTAATAAAAAAATCATATTCATTAATGATAAACAGAGATATTTAAAAAAAAAATTCACACATAAGTCAGAGAAACATTTGTTTCAATTTTTACCATGAGTATAATACAATAGTACGGATATTCATGAAAGAAACTGAAAAAATGTGAAATTGAAAGCTGAATGAAATAAATAAAATCTTTTTTTGATAATGAAAAAAAATGCAAATGCTTTTAATTAAATCTAAAAAAATTGTTTAATTTAGTTAAGACACAAAATATTTTTGTTTATCTGTTTAAAGATTTAAAAGATAAGTCCACAAAAACTTTAAATATTTCTGAAAAGAGAAAAACTTGACTAAACAACTGACTTTCTGAACGAAATATTTTAATAATGCATTATCGATTAATCATTTCAGTTTTGAATTAAAATTTTACATCTATTAATATTTAAAAGGGAGTATAAGTATGTATGCTTATATATATATATATATATATATATATATATATATATATATATATATATATATATATATATATATGACACAGACAAGTGGTTAAGGCATGAAAGACACTTTTGATTTCATGTATAAAAACTTTTTATTGCAGTCCTACTGTCCATGACTATGCTATTTAGATATCCTTTGTTCTCAAATTTTGCCACTACAAGTTGGAGTATGTTATCAGTCCGAGTTCCCCCTCAGAACTATCATTTTAGCGTTGCTACCTAAACAAATTCCTATGTCTATTTCAGCGTCATCTCCTTTACTCTGTATAGTGTTACTCGAAGGTTTGTCTTTCTACTATTACGTTATCGTTAATGAGTTCTATTTTCATTTATAACTCGCCTACTTCTTGACCCTATTTTAAAACCTGACACACACATATATATATATATATATTCGTTCTTTTTACAAATCCATGTAGTTTGTTGTACACTCAATAAACTTTGCACGTCACTTCTTTAAAATTGTTCAAATAATAGTGTCACGTAGATAGTCGCAAGATAGACAGGAAATTCAAAAATCAAGAAAGTGCAGATTCTCTCTATAGAATGTTTTAGTAACATATTTTTATTTAAACATTTTGGTTTTCAATTCAAATATTGTATCTACTGATGTAAAGAGTCTCTGTAGGTAGGATTTATATCTCATGTGAACATGTACAATAGATATACATATATATATATATATATATATATATATATATATATATATATATATATATATATATATATATATATATATATATATATATATATATATATATATATATATATATATATATATATATATATATATATATATATATATATATATATATATATATATATATATATATATATATATATATATATATATATATATATATATATATATATATATATATATATATATATATATATATATATATATATATATATATATATATATATATATATATATATATATATATCTTTAGCATAGTTAAATAATTTAAAATTCCAATTACATTCTGTAATCAGCTTTTTGCAATTATATACCCACCTTATATTCTTTTCTATAATTAGGTGAAATTTCCTTTATTTTCCTCAATTTTATATTAACCTGCAAGTGAGTTCAAAATCAACAAGCAAAGTCAGCAGTAAGCAAATCTCTTGTGAATAGCTGCCACCGTATGATCATAAAGGTCACATTATTATCCGCTTTTTGGTTGTAATCTGATTTATTCTATGTCTGATTTATTCTATTTCTTGCTTCCAAATTCGGGAAAACCCTCACTTCCAGATCATAGTCGTTCTTTCATCCTAGCTGTGATTTTCAAATGTAACCGTGTAGCCACCTGCTCACGAACTTGACTCGTCAAAATAGCATTAAAAACAATAAAAAGTTTATACTAAGATATTTTAAATTCTATCGCGTACATAAATATACTTTTATTAATTTAATGTTTTAGTTTTACTATTGTCTATCTAAGCATTAAAAACTAGAAAAGTTATAACAAAAAGAAACATAACCAAGTATTCTTTAATATCAACTTAGTGCATAAGAAATCTATATCCTCAATATTATTTTTGGTATAGCTTGAGTACAGTTGTAAATGTATAATACATTCATTGTTAGGTTTTTGTTTTGTTTTGTTTGGTCTAGAGCAATGTGGGCAAATACTTTTAAGCGCGGGCCAAAATGAAATGTTCAAAATGTCTCCCTGGCCGGAGGACTATACCGCGTATGCTGTGCACACGCGAAAGTTTTGGGTGGAGTTTTTTCCCTGCCCAAGACATTATTTGACAAAAACACTATAAGTATCATTTTAAAGCATTTGGACAGAGAAATTTGACAGTTAATAAAAGATAATAGTAATAATAAATTATCTTAGGTGTATATGCGATCAATTTGTGCCTAGTAAAATATGTCACTTAAATTTTAAAGGAATATGACCCATTATGATAAATTAATGGTCATTAAATAAATCAATTAATAAAAGATTTTATTTTGATATTTATTTATATCTTAACGATACAAATTTTTATTTTGATCGTAGTTGTTACATTTTTATATTTATATTATATTTTGTAACTATAATAGTAAATATAATTATAAAAAAGACAAACATCAAACGTTAAAATAGAATAGTTTTTGTTAATGCGAAAAGTGAAATCTGGCATGTTCATTTGATATTATTTTTTCAAAATTTGGATCCAAATGATTTGTAGCAATCTTTAATACCGAGTGTAGATTTTCGTCAGTAATTTGTGATCGATATTTATTTTTCGTGTAAACCATTAACGGAAAAGTTCTTCCACAAATATATGTTGGACCAAATAAAACTAGGTATTTTTGAGCATAGTTCAAAAAAATGTTTGAAATGTGCTGTATTCAAATCTTCGTAAAACACACTCAACTAGTTTGAGTGAAAATTTTCTTTTAGTAAACCCTAGACTCTAGAGTTTTGCAACTGAAAGGCTAATGATACCGGGACCTTTTGCTTAAAGCCAATTCCGAATAGCTATAAACAAACATCTCACAGTGAGATTCAAGCCCACGACTCCGGTACCGAAGATCAGAGACCTAACCATTCGGTCATCATGCTGCCCATTTACTATCAGACATATTACATCATAAAATATAATTTTGAAAAAATATATAGCTAACTAGACTTAATTAATCATCTTTATATGAAAGGGTTTGCATTAAAACTTATATTTAACTTTTAATTAATTTGACGTGCCTTTTGATTGATATCTAATTACAATATTCGAATAAACTCATTAGCTAATTGGTTGAAACCATTTATCAAAAATATTTCTCAGTCAAATGCATTTTGATCTTAAAATTAATTAACCCGAACTTTTCTCTTTGCGCAAGAATAATTAATATATTTTATTGCATAAAACTAGAAAAAAATGCTTTATTTTTACAATTTGTATTTCTCTGATCTATATTACTTTCATTTAACTAAATCCGATTTCAAAGTACTTTACCTATTACCTTCTCCACCTGTTGATTTCTCTTGTAGATCTCATTTTATTTAATTGATTCAATACATTAACTAAATGCTTACAATAACACTTTCTTATATATTTTTTTATATAACTGAATCGCCTCATTACAGCTATGAGCATTATTATATTCTCAACACGAGAGAAAGCAGTAATTCAAGTATTTTAAAGACTAAAATTCAGGGGCATTTCCAATTCGTCTGTTCCAGTAGCATTGAAACTTTTCGTCAATATACAGAGTACACGTGAAGATAAACCTTTGTGTGGGAATATCACATAAAAAGCAAAACCAACATATTTAAGACGCAAATACATAGAGATTCTAAGCAAAAGACATTTGACTGAGAATGAAAGGGAATTTATTCAATTCGGTTTTTATTTCTCAATTTTTCAAAACAAAAAAATAGAGCAGTAGAGTAGATTTTAGAAGTATGGCTTATAGCCGTATCCTGATTTTTTTTCATATTTTTTAGGGTAAAGGGATAGAAGAAGTTTTTTTTTTAAATATAGATCTTAAAACATATTTCTGGTACTAATCCAAATTAATTATGAAATTTCATTCTACTCTGTTCTATATTATTTCGATTATTAGACAATCCAGGAACAACCATAAAAACCTTTGAAAAGATTTTCTTGTTTTCTCTAATCTAAAATTTTAAAGTATTTTATTTCGTTTTCTCGGTAGTAATTCTTTTTCTATTGCAAACAGATAAGTAACTCCGAGTCTCTTCAATTATGACACATTTCCATTTTTCTGTAAATTTTTCTTTCATACAAAATTCTGCACATAATCATTCGGCAAAAACATGTTTGGCTTTAAACGACTTAAATTAAGAATACCTGTTTTATATTTAATACTCCCATAGCATTTGAACCTGTTTTAAACTCATGCTGGTGAATACAGCCGTAAATGTAATCCCTGTATACATCCAGATTAAATATAATATTAACAGCACAGATTTTTTTATTCCTTGTTCGAAGTAAAAGAAATACTGTAAATTACAGTGCTCATGTTTCAAAAAAATGTTCTTTTGGGCCATGCCGAAATACGTTTTAACAAGTTTTATTCTTGCTACTGTACTATGAGAAAACTATGATTTTGAATATTTTTTTCCAATTCAGGCACATACCTTTCTGCCAATACAAGGTGTGGAGCTGTTACCAATTTCGCACCACCCAAAGTGCACGAGTAACTTCAGGTATGCTACGGACGGGAGTAACATTACCCCCGCTAGGTCCTCGTAATTTAAAAGCAGGGATAATTAGAATACTCCCAGTCTTGGTCTGCCATCCCCAGAAGTATAGTTTGCGAACTTGGAGGACATTGGGACCACGAACATATTTTACCTGCCCATAATTTTGAATATTTAAGTGTTTTATTTTAAGCAACAATGTTTGCATTACCACAAATTTTGACTTAAATCATACGCATGTCTCTCGCATATCTTAATAATTTCGTATAAAATTATTAGATATGGGATGTTAACAGATTATTTTGAGGTATTTTGTAACGACTAGATGTTCACCTTCCTTTTGGCTATCTGCATTCCATATAACGGGAAATTTCAATATATCGTAAATTAAAACAATAACATTCGGCACCAATAAAAAATAACTGAACTCTAGAAGTGAACGATTAAATATGAAATGTTAAAATCGTATTTTGAGGTGTTTTGTAACATCCAGCTGTGCATCTCCCGCTTTGATTTCTATTTACATTCGAAATAACGCATCTCTGGCAGCGTACGAATAGACATTAAATACTAAAAGTTGATACTGAGATGTTTTGTAACATCCAGCCTTGCACCTCTCGTTTTGATTACTATCTTCATTCAATACAACGATAATTGTTTTCAATATATCGATATTAAAACAAAACGTTCGGCACCAATATGCAGTAACACGTCTCTGGCAGAGTATGAATAGATATGAAATGCTATAAGCTTAATTTTAGGTGTTTTGTAACATATAGCTGTGTAACTCCCTTTTTTATTGCTATCTGCATTCCTTACAACGAAAAATTTCAATATATCGCAAATTAAAACAACATTCGGCACCAGTACGCAGTAACTGAGTTCCAGCTGTGTACGATTCGACATGGAATGTTAAAAGCTTATATTGAGGTGTTTTGTAACATCTAGCCATGTAACTCTCTTTCTGATTGCTATCTGCATTCCATATAACTAGAAATTTCGACATATCGGATATTAAAATAATAACGTTCGGCGCCAGAGAGCAGTAGCTGAGCTCTAATCGATGAGTAGAACTAAGTCACTGTTGAATTAATATAAGCTAATGTAGAATACAATTTTACTTATTGAGGAATTAATATTTTATAAGTTTCTGATGTATCAAAATATAACAATTTAGCAATTACGTAACTGTTTACTTTATCAAAGGATTAGAAGATCGTATTTCCCGTTTAAATAAAATAAATTTAAAAGAAGTGCAGCTAAAAAAACATAGAAGGCATAAGGTGTTTTACTCATATTTTATTTCTAAGATATTTAACCTTTGCAAATCTAAATTTATTGCCATGCCAATTGCAACTACATATTTTGTTCTCCTATAAATATCCCATACTCCTTTTAAACTAAATATTTAATTATAGTTTTCAAGAGTCTTTTTTTAATTCTTATCCGCTATGTGGGGTATATTTTTGTCCTTTAAAAAAATATTGGTATTGTTATCTAGACACCAGTGTCTTAAAAAAGGTAATATAAGCACGCAAAAAAATTTAGTGATTTATTTCAAGCTTTAGAAATACTGAAAAAATATTCGATGATCTTATTACTTAGAAAACCATCTATTTAATTAAGTACGAGATTTACAGCGAAGAGAAAAAGGATAACAGTTATAATGTATCTTTAAAAAACAAAGTTTGTGCAGATCTCTTTACACTAAAGAATCAATATTCAATTTCAAATATAAAATCTATTGTCAATAAAGTTTAGTCATTTATCTTCTGATATTTAATTATTTCGATAAATATCCTCAACCACATTTTATTTTTTCTTGTTAAATAACAGCTTGAGAAATTTAATTAATTATTGAGATCTTTAACTATTCTCGCAGTAAAATATTTGTCTTTTCAAATATAAAAAAATATTTGTCTTTTATATTTCAAAGAATGATTACCTGATTACACTGTAAGGCATGTTGCATATTCTTAATGCAGTTTAATTAAAATAGGAATAAAATTGTAAAGCTTTAACCTTTCGTGCACTTTTATAAATTTTTTAGAAGGTATATAATGTTATAAAAACTATCTTGCATTAATGTATCTACTAGAACTATAGTTCATTAAACATTTTTCTTTAAAAATTCGTGTTTCTACATTTTCACTATATCAATTTACCTATTCATGAAATCTATATTTGAAAATTGCTTAAAGTATCACTACAGGATTGGTTATCAATAAAAAATAAAAATTGGAAAGAGAATTATTTTTTCTATTAGTGCTGGTTTATCGTTAGAGTAAAATAAAATGTTATATTAATTAAAATATATGGCTTCATAAGTACTTCATAAGAATTTTTAATTAAGAAATATATAGTTAAACGAAATTATACTAGCTTTCCTTTAAAAAAGCGATGTACATGTATTAATTATATCGAATATTGCAAATAGTTTTCTGTGTGAAATTATTTTTAATAATATTTAAAGTCAATTGATATTTTTATGCTATGAGTCTCAGAGATATTTGCAAATGAAAAACATGAAATAAGGCTTTTTAAAATATTTTTTCAAATTAGTATAAGCCATTAAAAAATGGTAGTTTTACATGTTATACAAGTAGATTCAATACCAGGACGGCAAACTGACAGAAGTTCTTTGATACACAAAGAAGTTTCAAATGCACATAGAAATACAGGGTAAAAAAGGCTTGAAGAAGTTGAAGAAGAAGTCATTTACGCAGTCATCTCGCTTCAAGTCAATATTTGAGAACTGGTTTATGCTTCAAAATGAAAAGTTATCAAAAAGTTCAAAATCTATTAGAGTTATGGTCAAAGTGTACGTGTGGAAACGGGAAGAAAGAAAATGAGCTAATATATTTAATAAATGACAATAGTTTAAAAATAATCATTCATTTATTAAATGAATTATAATAATTTAATAAATGAATATAACCATATGATAGTAAAAAAAAGGCTTAGGCCAAAAAGGCCTAGTGGTTTAGACTGTGGAGCTAGAATACCATAGTTCCAGGTTCAAACCTGGCAAACGAACTTCACATCTCCCATGAAAATGCAGGATAAATCTGGAACCGGGATGTACTTTTGCTGCAGGTGGCAAAGGTAAGTAAAGAACAGCAATATACTCTTTATATGGTCAAAATTATACTTTTTTATAGTCAAAATAGAAATGAATCTCCAGAGGGCCATTGCAAACGGATTACAGCTGTCGAGGTAGGTGGTGCTTTGAAAGATATCAGTAACAATAACTTCTGCTGTATGTAGTAATAGAAACACTTAACTCTTGAAAACATTTAGGGAGATACCCTCCAATTTAACGAGAATCATTTAGAAACACGAAAAATATCCAATATCGAAAAGAGAACAGGGTTGTACTGGAAAAAGAGTAATAGCGAAGGAGGAAGTGAGTTGGACGTTCTTAACAAGGGTTTTATTACCAAACACAGCCCCGTCTAGATAGGACTTTAACACACTACAGGTACGTAAGCATTCAGTCTGATCACCTGCACCAATTCATGTCCATTATGCATTCCGGTGGACTTATGGAATTCCAGCAGGACAATGCGGCACCTCGCAATTCCAGAATTGCTACATAGGGTCTTCAGGAACAGTCTTATGGCATTAAACGCTTACTCTGGCTACTGAAATCCCCAAATATGAACATTATTGAACATATCTGGAATACCTTGCAACGTGCTGTTCAGAAGAAATCACCACCTAGTACTCGTGGATATTTATAATTAGCCCTGCAGGATTCATGGTATCAATTACCTCGAACACTACTACAGACATTAGTCGAGACCATGCGACATCGTTTTGTGGTACATCTCCATGTTTGCAGGAGCTCTACACGATATTAGGCAAGTGTACCAGTTGTTTGTTTTTCTCTTTAGTGTATGTGGTTTAATTGTATATGTCGCTTCTGATATGGATATTCGTAACCGTTCAGTATTAGATTTATGCAGTGGGTACTGGTACCTCTGCTTAAATCTAATCTTAGTACCTCTCTTACAACAAAACCGTAGAGCTCCAAAATAAAGGACACCTTAATTATTAGTATAGAAATCCTGTTAACAATAAAAGAAATAAAAAAATGAAAATTGTTTCAATTTTTAACATTAACAGTTCAAGAATTTTAATTTTAATAACAAAATTTACACTAATTGAAGTATATATTGTTATACATAAGTACATATATCAATACAACAAACTACATGAAGCTATTAATGAACAGTTTGTTAGCTCAAAACTAAATTATATGAAATCTGGAAAGCAAGTTTTAACTGAGAAATTTACGTTAAAAAACATTTTTAAATTATTTTAAAACTATTAAGTAAAAATTGTAAAATTTTTGTAAAATTTACTTTTTAGTATAACCAAGGAAATCTCATTTAAAAATATTTACAACATCAAAAATATTTTGTTTATTTTTAAAATGCTCATTGCAAACTAATATTTTTTATTTTATTTTTTTACGTTAGTATACTGCTTCAAACAATTGAAGGATATTGTAATTCATATATAAAATAACGAAATAAGCGAAATTTATTTCTATAAAATGGAAGAGGATAACTGCAAAAGCAACTTATTCTCATTTCATAACTTCGAAGTATGCGAATTTTCAATTTGGTATTATAATTTAGCCCAAATGTTTTTAACTTTTGAAAGGTACTATGTCTCCTTAAATTACATACGAATAAATATAAATTGATTATCTGTAACTTTCCTTCCATTTTAGATGTGTTAAAAGTATTGCTATCAAAATACGAAGAAATATAAAAAAAAATTAATAAAAAATTTTGAAGATTTAATATTTCTGGAGTCTAATTCAAAAACTTCTAAAATTATCAGTAGTTTTACAAATGTATACAAATACTGAGGTCAAAGCACCAGAAAGCTTTTATTTACCATTTCTTACTTTTATAGCATTACCCTAATCAAAAGTTTTACGATTATGGCGAAGTTTTACGAGGATATTTAACTCTCATAGAAGAATTGGCCTATAAGATCCAAACGAATGTTTTATCCTACACGTAAGAAGGATTGGGGATAAGCTGATGAATTCCGCAATTTTTCGAATATGCTTACGTCTTCTTTAACACGAGAAAGAGGCTGGTTTTGTATTAAATTAATTGTGTAGTTTGATTTTGTCATGTTTATTTCTTACACATTTTATAGGGCATCTAATCTCAAAATATAATTTTCAAAATTGGGGGAATAAATAAGAAGTAAAAACTGTTTGTAAGGAATCTTAAAATAGTGAGGTATTTTCAATTCTGTTACGTTTTCCAAGATTGGAGGAAATTTATTACGTCTCTTTCCTGAAGCTTGTTTCGTTTCAGTTTTAATCATTTTATATTTATCTCAAATCCCTTGGTGTCGTGTAGTGATCTTCCGAACACCTCATTTACACAACATAGAGCAGTTATTGCTTGTTGCACAAATTTTAGTATTTATCAATTTGTTCATTACTTGCTTTGTAAAATATTTTTCTCATTGGTCGTTCGGGAGGGTGTTATATAGTGATCTTCCAAACCCCTCATTTCCACAACATAGAGCAGTTATTCCTTGTATCACAATTTTTAGTACTTATCTATTTGTGCGTTACTTTGCTAAAATATTTTTCTCATTGGTCGTTCGGGAGGCTGTTATATAGTGATCTTCCAAACCCCTCATTTTCACAACATAGAGCAGTTATTGCTTGTGTCACAATTTTTAGTATTTATCAATTTGTCCATTACTTTGCTAAAATATTTTTTTCATTGGTCGTTCGGGAGGGTGTTATGTAGTGATCTCCCGAACACCTCATTTACACAACATAGGACAGTTATTCCTTGTATCACAATTTTTAGTACTTATCAATTTGTGCGTTACTTTGCTAAAATATTTTTCTCATTGGTTGTTCGGGAGGGTGTTATGTAGTGATCTTCCGAACATCTCATTTGCACAACATAGGACAGTTATTGCTTGTGTCACAATTTTTAGTATTTATCAATTTGTCCATTACTTTGCTAAAATATTTTTCTCATTGGTTGTTCGGGAGGGTGTTGTGTAGTGATCTCCCGAACACCTGATTTACACAACATAGGCCAGTTATTTCTTGTAACACAATTTTTAGTATTTATCAATTTGTTCATTACTTGCTTTGCTAAAATATTTTTTTCATTGGTCGTTCGGGAGGGTGTTATGCAGTGATCTCCCGAACACCTCATTTACACAACATAGGACAGTTATTGCTTGTGTCACAATTTTTAGTATTTATTAATTTATGCATTACTTGCTTTGAGTTTGCCTGATCATCATTGAGGAGTGTAGGCTTTTGATCACTTGGTTCTTGCCATACTGTTCAGGGGTTGAAGTGCATAGCTTGTCATCATGTGTGGGCTATTTGGAGGAGTTTTGCTCATATTTTATCAATTGACTGGTGTTTCGTGCCTTTTCGCCAAAGAAGCGATTACAGCTGCTCTCTATGTCCCCGGGTGATGATATCTTTGACCAATGGGGTGCTGCCAGTTGGCGAATTGCATACTATTTGCTTGGAGTGCTCTTGCCGCAAAAGTGAACGGTAGATTCTCCCCATTCGTTTTTTTTTTTATTTATTTATTTATTTATTTATTTATTTTGAAAAGGTGCATTTTTCGTTGGAGCCATTTTTTGTGGATTCATTTCCTATTTTTTGGATACATCATCAGAGAGATGGGTAAGTGTGTTCCCAATATATTGTAACTCATTTTGGTTGCTTTGTGATATCTCATAAATGTGTCATAATGTAATTTTAGTGTCAGTATTAATTATTGCACGTGCTTTCCTTTATTATGGATTTCACTTTCCTTGAAGTTAATCACTGGCCCCATTTTGATTTGGAACTTGAGTGTAACCTCTATACTAAAATACCGTAGATTATCACACTTGGCACTTTTTGCCATGATCCTTCTTTAATAGTTGGTTAGCTGCATATTTTTTTCAGCCAAAATACATCCTATTCATAAAACTTAATCATAAAGACAAAATCGAAATGTCTGCTTTAGAAATGCAAGTTTTTGGTAACAAATTCTTTGCCGGGTTTTTGTTTTTTACTAATCCTAGAGCTTTGCAAATGGAATAAGTAACATAAATTACATTTTTATGCATTTTTATTTAATTTTGCAATCTGTTCTTTCTTTAATCTTCAACATTTTCTTAAATTCCCTCTACCCTACTGACGTCAATTAAAATCGACCACGAACCTATTTTACTTGCCCAAACCACCATTAATGAACACAAACAATGTTTGGCCTACTCGAGCGTCGAACCCGTAACCTATGGTCATGATTTCAATGCCGCTACCGACTCAGATAACGGTTTTAAAACATAAAACAAAATATATTTGTTGTAATGTATTTACAACACAAACACGTTAACAAAAGGGAACAAGTTCGTTAACAAAACGGAAACATTAAAAATATAATACCTTATATTTGATCTAAAGCATTTATTATGTGCGCTAATTATTTACAGACATTATTTCTGGATTAATATATATATATATATATATATATAACATTCATTACTCGACGTTTATCATTATACAACAATTCATTACAATTTTCTTTTTGTTTTTATAAATTATTCCTTATTCAAAAGATTCTGAGACCCAAGGTAATAATTATGAATAAGATCAAGTTTACTCCAGTAATTACAGAGGAGCAAGCAGGGGCTGTTAATTGGCTATACATCGATACGGGCGTTTGGGCGTACAGAACATCGGTTAGGGCGTGCAGGCAAGGGTGTCCAGCAACCCTTGAACCCCGACTTCAACTCCTTTTTATCCCTATCTTTCACAAATCATCACCTGGGTTTTAAAGCCCCTTTTTTCTTTGCCAATCACTTGTTGATAAAATTTTCCTACATCTGCACCCCCTTCGAGCTTGCAGGTGGGCTAATTAAAATAGCCCCTTTTGTGAAATCTGACATTATTTCTTAGCCCCTGCCTCCATAACTCACGGCTACATCTCTATCTGAGCTTGACCGTTACACTTCTGCCATTCCGTGATCTATAACTCCTCCGGAGGGGTCCTCGCTAAAACTCAACAGCTGCACCTAAATTCGTCTTGGAAATTTATTCCACAGCTATGTATACACGTGGGGACCATCATGGGAAAGTACATTTGTACAATATTATTGTTCAAACGCGATTCATTCTTTTCGAAACACCCTCGAAACTCAAAAGTATGCAAAGTCTGATAATAAAAATTTGAACTCGCTAATTGTACATAAATTTACACAAACTGTTTTTTATGTCACGTATTTTTCTTTCTTCCAAGCTATCACATCTCAGATTCTCAAACTTATTTCTACCTCTTTAATCTGTGCTCAAAAATTCCTTTTCTACAAGATTCATTAACTTTCGTTTCATATAGTAAAAGTTTAACTTCAAACGAATTAAAAATTTGAATACATTAGAAACATTCTTGAATTTATCATTTCTCATATTTATGTACCTTTAAAAACTACACCTTAACTATTCCTAAAAGAATAAATTTTGGTGCTTATTGTAATTAATGTCTTGTTATTAATGTTAAGCTTTTAAAAATAAGGTAATCATTTAAAACGAAGGATTTCAGTTATTCTCGGAAAGCCTTTAAAATATCAATTTAGAATAATAAAAAAATAGTATTTTTAAACATATTTCCCTGTAAGCAACATTGGGTTTTTTTTCGGTATTTATTATTTTTAATATTTTCATCTGGAATAGTTCATTGAATTTATTTATTTCTAATATTTCACTTCCACAATTGACGTTTGTCATGCCTATTTTTATTTCTAACGAGGAAGAGGTTTTTTTATGTAATTTAATACGAAATGAAAAAATAAACAAGATATAAAATGTATAAAAATGGGGTAAGTTTACTTAATTTATATTTATTTTTTAAATATGTTTCTATTAGCTTGAATTACTCTGTAAATCATTACTACCATTGTCAACAGAAAGGGGCCATTATTTTCAAATGATGATTGTTTATGCTTTCTGTGAAATGCCAATTATTACGAAAGTAACTTACGATTATTATTTTAGAATTATATTATACGTAGTTTTATACTTAACACTTAAGGTAAAATGTATATGTTCTACTGTACATTTAGAGTATTTTAATTACCTAAAATATTTACAGTTAATAATTCTTATTTTCTCGTATTTAAAAAGATTTTTAATATTATCGTAAAGACTACATATCACATGTCCGGCATTTAATCTTTTGTCAACATTATTTATTTATTAATAATTAATTTTCTTAAATCTATTTATAGCAATACAATACATTTAATATGACATTTCTTTGGGGTAGGAGAGGAATAATACAAAAATATAACAAAAAAGTATTTAATATTGCTGTAATAAAATATAATAAAATGTATGTTGTTGATACATGATATCCATGCAGACTTATCACAAATATGTTTTTATATCAAACAATATGTTTTTTATTCTTATTTCGTGAGGTAAATTTCATCAGAATTACAATTTCAATATTTCTTTAAAGGTTTAAAGTTTTTTCGATTCTGTAAGTCAGGATAGTTGAGTGGATAACAAGTACTGCCATCTGGCGGTATTCATCAGCGTTTATAGCTTAGAGACTTTTTTTTTTCGTTACTCAGATATTTCATTAGAAGCCGAAGGTTTTGTTGATTATAATGTTTCCTTTACTCCGTAATATTATATAAAAAAAACTTATAATTGTAAAATCAGGTACAGAGACGCTAAAAGAATATATAATACATTGAATACTTTACAACGCATTGCATTATTAAGAATTACTAAAACATATATTAGTGTTCCCATAGACGCTATTACTATACATACGATTGGTTAAAAAATACGAAGAACATATGATAGGTTTCACTAGTGTTTGGGGATAAAAAAGCAATGCTGTACACTGATGATTAAAAAATATTAGATAAGTTAGGATTTGCATTTTTTATAGTAAGGGATATAATTGTATATAGTGTACAGTACAGGGCAAGTGCTCACAGTACAGTGTTCAAATTCGAAGTGCTAGCAATTGCCAAAGTTGTTGACTTTGTACTAGCAAACAATATTGATGAGGTCTATATTAAAACTGATTCTTTATCGACCTTGTAGGCCTTGTCAGGTTCTGGTAGTTGTCCTTTAATTAAGGATTTAAGAAGTAAAATAAGTATTCACCTTACTTGGGTTCAGGACCATGTGTTTGAATAGTATGAAGAATACGTAGATAGAGTAGCTAAGGATGCCACAAGAAGAAACGAAATAGATTTTGTTGTAGGGTACTCTACAAGGCAGGTAAAGATTTTATTTTTTAAAGATGTCCTGCAGCGGTAGCAGAACGATTGGAATAACGGCGAGAAGGGGAAGTAGGTGTTTGACTTTTTTCCAACTGTCAGCGTTTGGAGACTAGAGAGCAACTTCTACATAAATCAGATCTACACAGGTCATGATGCCATTCCCATACTTTAAGATCGTCCGTTTGGAAAGTCAAAGAATTATTGGTGTAGTGATCGGGATGGTTCACTACATCATTCGATTTACCATTGCAGGGAAATTGATCATATCAGGTCGATATGGTTCAATAACAACTATGTTAATATATCAATTAAAAATTTATGTTTTACTAAGTCCAAACAAAGGCTTTTAGAAATTATAGAACATTTCTTTAAATTGTCTATGGATATCATAATATTATAATTGTTTTTATGTTATATTCGATTATATTATTTAACATGCCTTTTGTAATAAAGAACGGTTGGCTCCCGAGAGATGTTTCAGTAGATCCAGTTTGGTGATCTGGTTCAGTCAGTCTTTTTCAATATTTGGTTAGGAAAATTGTTACTTTTGTACTGACTATGATTGTTGTCCCTACAATTAGTCATCTTTTACTTACGGCTTCGGCTGGGTAGGGTGTACAAGCCGATTGCTATGTACCAGCAAAATAATGCAGCTATAAAAAATCTAAATCTTTCACTGTAAATAATAATTATATTGAGATTTGTTCGAGATATAGATTAGAAATTACAATCGAAAATGGATTGTAAATACTCTATATCTGACAACTGTTAATCATTGCTGAGTTATACAAGTTACATACTTACAAGCGTACGTTGTCTGAAAAATTAAAAATGCATTCAGGGAAAGTCAAAATGGATATTTCTTGCACGTACGTAGTAAAGATAAACATTTAAAGTAGTCAAAATCTACTCACGCATGATTAAAACGAGTCTTTAGGTTAAAGTCTGAAGACTTATATTTATCCCGGTCACAATACAATACAGCTTTAAATTCAGATTTTTCCCAACTTTCACTTTTTTAAAAGCAAATTATAAATTTTATATCTTATGATTTTAAATTTTATTTTCTTATTAATTATATTTATCTATGCATAATTTTCATTATTACATAAATTTTCTATTTTATAGTTTAAACTTTTTAATACCGGATTGACAGCTATATCTTTTAATGGATTCTAGACGTAAAGCTTTTCATACTTCATTCATTTTCAATTCCAAGTTCCAGCTCCTTAATTTAATACTAAATAAAGAATCTCAAAAACAGGTGTATATTTCTATGCTTATTGTTGATAAAAGATTTTAGCATTTGGTTTGGAAAGCTTCGGCCTTCTTTTTTATAACACGAGTAATAATGATATCAAAACATACTGCTTAACACCTTTGGCTGTGGAATATATTTGAGAAAAACGTGCCAAAAATGTAAAAAATAAATTTCTCTTTAATTTTATATATTATTATCAACAAAATATTAGAAATAGATTTTGTTCAAGTTACACCAAAGTAAATCAAATGACATAATTTTCTGGATAAATATAATAAATTACTACAACGATGTTATTACCTATATCAACTGTCAGGAATGCCAAGTCCCTCAGATTCCTTGGAATTTTACAAATCTTCTACAGTATCCTATAAATACCAAAAAATGGCACGAAACTGCTGAACTTTTCTCTGGAAAGTACCTCTATCTATTGGATAAATGGAAATTTAAATATTATGTATTGACCGAATAGATTTCTGTTTTCAAGAAATTGAAATATCTTGCTTTCTCTTGCCTGATCTTAGGTGGGACATTCGAAAATTGGCACAATTGTCACTTCCAACTGTTTTAAAATTTATGTAGCTTTTAATAATTATTTGAACTGTATATTTCACTGGCAATTATCAATCTCAATCACTCAGAAGCCACTGCGGTAAAACTTTGAAACCAAATTTCAAGGGAAATTTGTTTCTAATACTTTGAATTAAAACATTTTCGTGTATAAATTTCATAAGAATATTATGTAAGTGATTTTTACAAAGAATAGGATATTATCTAAACAAGATAAAAGATTAAATTTAAAAAAAGATATTAAAAAAAGATTTTAAACGTTTTATTTCTGAGAGATTCATAAAGTTTTGTTAATTGAAAACAATTTCATTTCATAAATCTAATTATTTGGATACATTTCTCGATCCAAACAATTTTGATTTTAATGAGTTTTAACTATGTTTCTTATTTATGAGTATACGTCATAAAAAACGGAATAAAGAAAAGAGATCAAAAAATAAACTTTTCAACTTTATGTATAAAAATTTGCACATCCATCGATACATCTGCAGCTAGATTTTTTTAAAAGTAATTAGCTATATTTTATCCAAAATTCTACAATAGAAAAATTGCTAAACAAAAATGTGGATCAGAAAATTCCCCTGAAACGTTGGTTAGCCATAAATGAGGTGAAATAAATAGCTTATTATTTTGTCGAAAGTTGGTAGAAAACATACAGTTAAAGAGAATAATTTGAGAAAACTACTAGGAATTTTCTTTTAAAAAAAAGATTTCGTTTTAAAATGTGTTTCCAAGGTAATGATTAAAAAAAAACTAGAAAAGTTTCAAAAGAAGGCTTGGAAGGGTTTCAGAATTTTTTTAATTATGGCAACTTGGTAAAATAAAAGTACGCTGATGTTTACAAACTTACAAGTCTTAAAAAAATGTAGGTGACATGAAAAATTTTGACGGAGCTCTAAATTTAATCTTTTTTTAAAAATATTAGGCTTCATGGTTAAAAAGTAAAATTTCACAGAATGGGTGAAAAACATGTTCAGTATTAATATTTTATACTTGTGTGGGATAAAAGTCTCATCTATACGCGATGCATTTGGATATAATTAAAAACCACGTTACGACAAATGTAATATTACAATATAATGTAAATTGTTAATCGTATAATTAATGCATTACTAAATTAACACATTGTGTGCGGGTGCATTTCGCAGTGGAATTGTACCGGGAGCGCTTAGTTATTCAGTAAAATCTCAATAGATCGAAAATTATTTAATTTTTTAACCAACTTTTCGTATTTTATATTCAAATATACAAAAGAATATACATACATATATATATATATATATATATATATATATATATATATATAATATATATATATATATATATATATATATATATATATATATATATATATATATATATAATATATATATTTATATATATATATATATATATATATATTTATATATATATATAATATATATATATATATATATATATATATTTATATATATATATATATATATATATATATATATATATATATATATATATATATATATATATATATATATATATATATATTTATATATATATATATATTTATATATATATATATATATATATATATATATATATATATATATATTTATATATATATATATATATATATATATATATATATATATATATATATATATATATATATATATTTATATATATATATATATATATATATATATATATATATATATATATATATATATATATTTATATATATATATATATATATATATATATATTATATATATATATATATATATATATATATATATATATATATATATATATATATATATATATTTATATATATATATATATATATATATATATTTATATATATATATATATTTATATATATATATATATATATATATATATATATATATATATATATATATATATATATATATATATATATATATATATATATATACATATATATAATACATAAATATACATATAATATTTTCGCAGGGATAAATAAACAGTTTATTTTAAATCTAACTTAATTTTTTAATTAACATTCCCGTTCTGTGGTTCGCATCGACTGATGCAAAAACTAGTTTTTATTTGTCTAATTTTTCCAAAATCTATGTAGTAGACAAGAACATTCGGCTTCGTTTTCCTGTATATACCGTTATTTTTGTACCCACAAACCATGTTGTTACACTAACCCGTACTAGTGCGTGACACGCGCACGAGTATTAATTGTCAAAAAACGTACTAGTACTTGCCCCGCATATGCAATGTGTTAAAATCTGCTGTTGCTAAGCCTCCTAGTTTAGTAAATTTTAACAGTTTTTTAAACTTATGTCATTAGGAAGATAAGTTTGATGGGAAGAATAGGTTTTGACTCTATTTGAAAAACTACGATCCACTCCTTTTCCCATTCAAGACTACATGAGGCAGAACCTCCTACATGAAATCTATTATGGCCCACGTAAAAGATCCGTGCCAAAGAAGTTTATGAACTAAAGAACCCCAGTATACAAAAGCAGTACTCTTCAAGATCAGACTTGGAAACGGAACTGGAAAAGAAAATGAAGAGTGATTAAAAAGTAAAATATGACAGAAATAAAAGAAATAACAAGTAAATTAACACATTGTGTGCTGGTACATTTCGCAGCTGAATTCTAACGAGAGCGGGCGTTTTGTGCGTAAATTTAGTTATTCAGTTAAATCTCAAAAGATTAAAAATTATTTAATTTTTTAACCGACTTTTCGTATTTAATATTGAAATATTTAAATAAATATATAAATATAAATAACAACCATAAGATTTTTGTAAACAAAAAATATATTTTTAGTGGGTAAATTTATAATAATACCGTTTGTATGAAAATTTAAATAGATGTAGTAGTATATAATTTTAATTTTTTCGAATTATATATAAACATCTTTACATTATGAAAAATGAAAAGAGCAATCATAAAACTAATAATGTAAAAACTAGTTTTTATTTATCTAAATTTTTCCAGAATCTATGTAGTAGACAAGAAAATTTGACTTCGTTTTCCTATATATACCATTATTTTTGTACCCACAAACAAACCATGTTGTTACACTAACAACGGTTAATCATTACTGAGTTATATAAGTTACATACTTACACTTATACGTTGTTTAAAAAATTAAAAATGCATTCAGGGAAAGTCAAAATGGATATTCCTTGCACGTTGCACGTACGTAATATCGATATTCATTTAAAGTAGTCAAAACGAATTCACACATGATAAAAATGAGACTTTAGGTTGAAATCAGAAAACCTATATTTATACCGATTACAATGCAGATTCAAATTCAGATTATTACCGAATATCACTTTCTTTAAAGCCAATTATAAATTTTATATCTTGCGATTTTAAATTTGATTTTCTTATTTATATTTATATATTCATAATGTTTATTATTATAAAAATTTTCTATTTTATTGTTTGAACTATTTAAAACCGGATTGACTGCTATATCTTTTAACGGTTTCTAAAAGTAAAGCTTTTCATACTTTAATCCTTTTAAATGTTAAGTTCGCGCTCCTTAATTTAGTACTAGATACAGAATCTAAAAAAGAGGAGTATATTTCTTTGAATATTAATAAAAGATTTTGGCATTTGGTTTGTAAAGCCACAGGCTACTTTTTTATAACACGAGTAATAATGAGACCATAACCTACTGCTTAACACCTTGGCTGTGGAATATATTTGAGAAAAACTTCCCAAAAATCTACACATTTTATC
>CM063511.1:117147843-117162843 GCA_032207245.1 Pardosa pseudoannulata
TTCAAATTTATCTCAAAACTATATTTATTCAAGTTTCTACACTTATTCAATATGTGCCCATCCGGTGACACAACAAATGTCTACACGGTAATCAAGCTCCTGCCACAGTCGTGATAACATATCCCTTGTGATAGAGTTCAACATATCAGTTACCCGCTGCTTCAATTCCTCTAAGTCCTGAGGAAGTGGGTGCACAAACACCTTGTCTTTAACTAAACCCCAGAGAAAAATCACAGGGGGTTAGATCTGGTGATCTCGGCAGCCAATGAAGACGTCAAATCCTGTGACACAGCACAGCCAATCCAGCGATGGGGTAGGCGTCTGTTCAGGAACTCACGTACGTTTTCATTCCAATATGAAGGACCACCATATTACTGCAAAATGAAATCATAAACAGCTGCCTCCAGCTGTTGGAGCAGCCAGTTAGAGAGTATGTCTCGATAAATGTCCCCTTTAATCGATTTTTCAGCAAAAATGGACCAGAGAAAATGTCTTTGCACTACAGTTACCGAGGAGGTTTTGGCATATTCGAAAACGCAGAACGCTTTCTCCTGCATGGAAGACATTTTGTTTAACAGTGCCTCTAGAGGCAAGTTCGTCATTCGATAATTTTTCCCTGTTGCCAAATAAAACTTGTATAATTATAGTTGTAGAATAAATTTGTTTCGCCTGAATAAATCCATTACGGCAGTTACACTGCTCTATTCTTTTTGTCCCATTCAATATGAAACACCCTGTATAAGCAAAACTCATAATTTACGAGAAATCTTTTATAAACTTTGAGTAAAGTTGTTTATTGCATACACACGTTCGGAAAAGAAATGTTTATGCCTGTCTAATGAAAATTCAAGAAACCATTAAATGCTTAAATCAAATTATAACTCTTTATTAAGATTTCTAAAAAATATATGGAAATGCATTTTTAGAGTTAAGCATTCCGAGAGAAGATATTCTGTACTTTTAAACGTTCAAGAACGTACCAACTAAATGAATTACGAAAGTGTATAGGAATTTAAATATCTGATTTGTAAAAATGTTCTGTTGTTCATGCCACTTGGACAAACTAAGCACGATTGAGTTTTATATAGTATAATTTACATAGAACTTAAGACTTGACTAGAATATGTAATCACATTCAATAAATTAAATTATATTTATACCTACCTATGTTACATTCTTTAACATTAAGTTTGTACCACTTTGTTGAATTGTCTTTCATAATTATTTTCAACAAATATAACAAGAGTAAAAACTTTTGATGTTGTATTATGCCACTTGATCAAACCAAGCAAGATTTCAGCCATACGTTTCTAGTATTAAGGCAAAGTATGTGCCTTTCGTTGTAATGAGCACCGTTAGGGTGAAGGAACTACTTTGCTCAAGTGAGCCCTCATAATTTATAAGCATGGACCAAGCAGGAGACTCATAGGCTTGACCTGCCACCTCCAGATGTACTGATTGAGAACTTGACGGACATTGTGACCATGAATATATTTTACGTGCTCTAGTCACCTTTAACGATCACGACGGATCTTAGGTCGGCTCTGGCTCTAAGCCCGCAACCCTCCGGTTACTAGAGCGTTGTCTTTGCCGACTGAGATACCGCAGTTCACATAAAATCTTTGACTACCATCATTTTTTGAAGTAAATTCTAACAGATAATCTCAGCGGAATATTACCTTTTATAGCGTTTATAGTACCATTCCTTACGTGGTTAAACGAGCTTAGGTAAAATACGTTAGGTGAGGGAGAAATGATGATGAACTATTATTATATGCTTTTATGCGTCATTTACAGAAATGATACACCAGTAAACTCTAGAAACAACATTTTGGGAAATATTTTATTACACACTTTCAGAAATAGTATTCAAATTCTATCAGGTAAGGGAACATTTTGGGAACATTATTTCTTAAAGAGTGTATTCTAACAGATATTCTTACTGATTGTCTTATGTAGTGTTTAAATTACACCTATTTACCCTTCAAAATTTTCTTGGTCACAAAACTTATTTTACTTTGTACAAGGAAGCAAAAAATACATAAAATCTTTAGCTTCCGTTTTTTTAAGTGGATTCTAACAGATAACCTTAGCGTATTATTGCCTTACATAATGTTTATATTACAGTTACTTCTTAAAAAAGTTAAATTATACTTTTATTTAATTTAATGCATAACATTAATAAAATGTGGCATTGCAATATTTTACCTTTAATGTATTTTTCCTGCTTTCAGTGAAGCAACAAACTCTGGAATAATAAAGTTCATAGACTCAAGCATGAATATCATATTTAGTTGTTTTCAACATATGTCGTACACGGAAATTCCAAATATAACTTTTCGAAAGCAGCTTATGTAAATGTTTATTTCTTCTTCAAATCTTTAACTAACAAAGTAAATCATGGAAGCTTAATTCTGACTGAGAGGGGATACCTCTCTCAAAAATATTTCTTTGTTTAAATTTTTAAGAATAACAAGGCATGGCGCTGGCGAAATAAGGGACTTATATACACGACGGATTTCTTTTATATCTGCATTTGGAGAACATGTTAAACTACAAGAAAGAAGTGTTTATGATGATTGCAAATGTCAGAACAGAACTAATATTTTGCTTATTATAGTGTCTTTCTTTGAAACAATATTGTAATTATCTTAGAGAAGTGTGTGAAATTGGGTTAAGTGCATTAAATTCTTTTAATTAGTTAATTATCTTTTAGAGTTTATGGATTTATGGGCCAAACTATAAGCTATTGGAATAAAAGAAAGTTTTTTTTGTTAAGTTTTGCTTCATTTTCAGAACAAAACGGTTGGAAATATGTGATACCTGTATTTAGTAAAGAAAGTAAAGTGTTTAAAATTTCTAAATTCAGAATAGAAACTAAGAAATGCTGTCGTTATAGATACATCATATAATTTTACTGTGTTTTATTTTAAAGTGTATATTTCTAGTTAAATTTGTCTCATATCAAGGGAATTATTGTGTTCATTTTTAGATCAATACCAAAGATTTTAATTTTAATATATTTGAGGAAAATATCCTTTAACTATTATTCTACAAAGTAGTGCAAACTTAATGTTAAATTATGTATAGAAAAGTAGATATAAGTTTAATATAATTTATTTAGTGTGATTATATATTGTTGCCTTCGCCTAAAGACAGCGGAATTGTTTTCATTTTTAAAATAATATGTATTTCTTATACTTGTTATCTTTGTTGAATATATCAAGTAACTATAAAAACATTTTCCAATTCCTTAAAGAGAATTTCACAAAGTTGTTACAAAAGTAACATTAAATATTGTATAAAAAGAACGGTATTAATTTAATTTAATTTATTCAATGTGGTTACATTTACACAAATATAAAGTTATATATAATTACACACGTATCAAAATGTTATTAAGAAAATGATTACTACAAACGTTAACTAAAAATTAATTCTTTCACAATTTTAGTGACAAAAAGAAAATATAAGAAAAATATAACATTTAACAAAGACTTTAGATTAAATATTTGGAATTTTCATTAATTGGAATTTCGTTTGCACTAGAATTTATTTTAAGACACCAAAATCCTGGGTTCCCGGGAAGTTGCAAAATTCTCAGATTTTCTGTAATACCAGAATTTTTTAGCTCATGTGAGTCTCTGGAAAGAAACGTGCAGATGCAAAGTCATTAAACTCATTGAGGAGGTCAGTCACCAGTACACTCTACAAACAACATTTTGGGAAGTATTTTATTATAAAATGTTAGAAATAGTATTTGAGTTCTCTCAGCTAAAAGAACATTTTTGGGAACATTATTTCTTCAAAAGTGTGTTCTATCAGATATTCTTACAGAAATATGCTTTTGTATACTGTTTAAATGACACCTGATTACTCTTCAAAATTTTCTAGATCACAATACATTTTTTACTCTGTACAAAAAAGAAAAAAATATATATACAATCTTTAGCTTCAGCTGTTTAATTGGATTCTAACAGATAATCTAAGTGTGATATTTCCTTACATAATGTTTATATTACAACTACTTAAACGAGTTATATTATACTTTTATTTAATTTAATGCATAACATTAATAAAATGTGCTATTGCAATATTTTACCTTTAATGTATTTTTCCTACTTTCAGTGAAGCAATAAAAGCTGGAATAATAAAATTTGTAGACGTATGCATGAATATCATATTTAGTGGTTTTCAACATATGTCGTACACGGAAATTCCAAATATAACTTTTCGAAAGCAGCTTATGTAAATGTTTATTTATTTTTCAAATCTTTAACTAACAAAGTAAATCATGAAAGCTTAATTTTGTCTGCGAGGGACATGTCCCTCAAAAATATTTCTTTGTTTAAATTTTTACGAATAACAAGGCATGACGCAGGTGAAATAAAGAACTCATATAGGCGAGGGATTTCTTTTATATGTCGGTGCGTGTACATTTGGTAAACATGTTAAACTACAAGAAAGAAATGTTTGCGATGATTGAAAATGTCAGAACAGAACTAATTTTTTGCTTATTATAGTGTCTTTCTTTGAAACAATAATTGAATTATTTTTTGAGAAATATACAAAATTACGTTAAGTGTATTAAGTTCCTTTAATTAGTTAAATATATTTTATATTTTAAGGTTTGTAGGCCAAATAATAAGCTATTGAAATAAAAGAAAATAACAAGTTTTTAAAACACATTTTGAATCACTTGATTTACAGAAAATAATGTTTGGTAATATGTGATATCTTTTATTTGTCGAGAAAGTAAAGTATTTAAAAATTCTAAATTTCAAAACAGTAAATTAAGAAATGTTATTTATTCATCATGTAATTTTACTGTGCTTGCATTTGAAGTGTACATTTCTGATTATATTTGTTTCAAATCAAGGGAATTATTGCGTTCATTTTTAAGTCAATATTAATGATTTTACTTTGAATATATTAGATGAAATTATCCTGTTACTATAAAATAATTATCGATTATAAAAAATACAAAGTGATGCAATATTAGTGTTAAATTATGCATAGAATGGTAGGTATAAATTTAACATAAGTTATTTAATGTAATTGCATATTGTTGCCTTTGCTTAAAATCAACGGAATTATTGTTTTCATTTTCAAACCAATATGCGTTTTTCATACTAGTTATTTTTATTGAAAATATTGAGTAACTATAAAAAATTATCCAATTCTAAAAAGAGAATTTCACAGAGTTATTTCAAAATTAACATTAAATATTGCATAGAGAGAAAGATATGAATTTAATTAAATTTATTCAATGTGGTTACATATTCTACATTAATATTATGTGATATACACAACATATATGTATAAAATTGTGATTAAGAAAATGATTACTAAAACGTTAACTAAAAATTAATTCTTTCAGAATTTTAGTGACAAAAAGAAAGTATAACAATAGTATATGAATAGTATAGTAAAGAATATATAACAAAATATAACATTCAACAAAAATATAACAAAATATAACATTCAACAAGTCCTCAGATTAAATCTTTGGAATTTTCACTATAATTTTTATAGCCGTTTTCAGTAGGTTTTATTTTAAGACACCAAGATTCTAGGCTTCCGGAAAGCTGCAAGATTCTCATATTTTCTCTATTACCAGGAATTTTTAGTTCCTAGGAGTCTCTGGAAAGAGACGTTCAGATGGAAAGTTACAATATATGACAAACTCATTGAGGAAGTCATTCACCAATACACTCTAAAAAAACATTTTTGAAATAAATTATTATAAATTTTCAGAAATAGTATTCGAGTTCTCTCAGCTAAAGGAACATTTTTGGGGACAATATTTTTTGGCTTGAATAAGAACTGGGTTCTCACGCCAACTTGGTGGTAATGGTTTAAGTGTAGTCTCCTAACATTTTCTCCTGATCTCATCGTATTCAAACAATCTGTATCTAGATTAAAATTTATATGATATTTGCACCCAACTCTCCTTGTGTAACTCTTTTCTTACATATTAAAAGTGCGCAATGCTTGAAAAAATTATATATAACAAACCATTAATGATTCCATTTGGCTGATTTTTAATAATTTGAAGCTGTTGCGTTTGTAAACTGCTAAGATGTTAATTTCCCTAAAATATTAATGTCCGGTTTTTAAGTCGTTTTCTTTAATTAAAATTATATAATTCCATTATGATGGCGCACTGTGCATTAATTAAAATCGCCAAAAAAGCAAGAAATGCAACATTTGGATGGATTACCTTTGTGTTTTAGTAAATATCGCCAATATTTTACCCAAATTTACCAAGGGGAACCCAATTAAGTAGTCCCTACTTTTTCAAAAGTGTGTTCTATCACTTATTCTTACAGAAATATTAAAGATTGTTTTGGGTAGTGTTTAAATTACACCTCTTTACATTTCAAAATTTTCTCAATCACAAAACTTTCTTTACTTTGTACAAGGAAGCAAAAAATATATCAAATCTTTAGACTCCCTGTTTAGGTGGATTCTATCAGATAACCTTAGCGGGATATTGCCTTATATAATGTTTATATTACAATTACTTCTTACTTGGATTAGTTACGTGAGATATTTAAATAATGGGTTATAATAGGCTTTTCTATATCCTTTAGAGAAATGAAACACCATTACAAACATCTAAAAGCAACATTTTGTGACGTATTTTATTATGAATATCTAAAATGTTACTGGAGTACGCTAAGCTGCAAAATCATTTTCGGGACACAAAAGAAAAAAAAACTACAAAATTTTTAGCTTCCGTTTTTTAACTGGATTCTATCATATAATCTTGGTGTGATATCTCCTGACATAATGTTTATATTACACCTACTTCTTAAAAGAGTTAAATTATACTTTTATTTAATTTAATGTATAACAATATTAAAATGTGCATCACAATATTTTACCTTTAATGTATTTTTCCTTCTTTCAGTGAAGCAATAACCTCTGAAATGATAAAATTTATAGACGTATGCATGAATATAATATTTAGTTGTTTTCAACATATGTCGTTCACGAAAATTTCAAATATAACTATAATTTTAGAAAGAAGCTTATGCAAATGTTTATTTCTTTGTCAAATCTCTGACTAACAAAGTAAATCACAGGAGCTTAATTCTGTCTGCGAGGGGATACCTTCCTCAAAAATATTTCTCTGTTTAATTTTTTATGAATAACGACACAACGCAGGTAAAATAAGGATTTTATATAGAAGAGTATATATTTTATATGCGGTGCGTGTGCATTTGGGAATCATGTTCAACTACAAAATTAAATGTTTGCAATGACTGCAAATGTCAGAAGAGAACTATTTTTTTACTTATTATAGTGTCTTTCTTTGAAACAATACTGGAATTATCTTAGAGAAACATGTGTAATTGCGTTAAGTGCATTAAATTCCTTTAATTAGTTAATTATCATTTAGATTTTAATGGTTTGTGTGCCAAACTAGAGGCTATTGAAATAAAAGAAAGTAAGAACTTTTTTTTTAAGTTTTATGTCTTTTGATTTTTAGAAAGTAAAGTTTTCGGATATGGGATATTTTTCCTTAGTGGAGAAAATAAAGTGTATAATAGTAAATTATGAAATGCTGTTGTTATAGATATATCATGCAGTTTTACTGTGTTTTATTCTACATTTGTCTCAAATCAAGGTAATTTTTGTGTTCATTTGTAAGTCAATATCAATTATTTCACTTTTAATATGTTAGATAAAAATATCCTGTTACTGTAAAAGAATTATCAGGAATGCAAAAACTACAAAACGGTACAAAATTCCACAAAATGGAGCAAAATTGGTGTTAAAAAAAGTAAAAGTATAGAAAAGTAGGTGTAAATTTAATATGATTTATTTAGTGCGGTTACATATTATTACCTTTGCCTAAAAGCAATGGAATTATTTTTTCATTTTCAAACCAATATGCATTTGTTATATTAGTTATCTTTGTTAAAAATATCGAGTAAGTGTAAAAAATTATCCAATTCTAAAAAGAGAATTTTGCAAAGTTGTTGGAAAAGTAACATTAAATAGTGTATAAAAAGAAAGGTATGAAATTTAATTTAATTTCTTCAATGTTCTTACATATTTACACAAATATTAAGTGCTATCTACAATATACATGTATAAAAATGTAATTAAAAAATTAATACTGAAAACGTTAACTAAAAATTAATTCTTTTAAAATTTTAGTGACAAAAAGAAAGTATAACAATAATTTAACATTTAACAAAGGCCTTAGATTAAATCTTTGGAATTTTGACTATAATTTTTTATAGCCATTTGCAGTAGGATTTATTTTAAGACACCCAGATTCTGGGTTTCTGGGAAGCTGCAAGATTCTCATATTTTCTGTATTACCAGAATTTTTCAGTTCCTGGGAGTCTCTGGAAAGAAATGTGCAGATGCAAAGTTACAATATATAATAAATTCAACGAGGACATCATTCACCAGTACACTCTAAAAACAACATTTTGGGAAATATTTTATTATAAATTTTCAGAAATAGTATTCGAGTTTTCTTAGCTAAAGGAACGTTTTTGGGAACATTATTTTTTCTAAAGTGTGTTCTATCAGATATTCTTACCGAAAGATTGTCTTATGTAGTGTTTAAATTACACCTGTTTACACTTCAAAATGGTACAAAATTCCACAAATTGGAGCAAAATTGATGTTAAATGATATATAAAAATGTAGGTTTAAATTTAATATGATTTACTTGGTGTGATTTCATATTGTTACCTTTTCCTAAAATCAATGGAATTACTGTTTTCCTTTTTAAACAAATATGCATTTTTTTTATTTTGTTATCTTTGTTGAAAATATCGAGTAAATATGAAAAATTATCCAATTCTACGAAAAGAATTTCACAAAGTTGTTGCAAAAGTAACATTAAATATTACATAGAAAGAAGGGTTTGAATTTAATATAATTTATAACAAATTAATAATTTAATAATTTAATTTAATTTATACTTTCAATCTGGTTACATATTCTACACAAATATTAAGTGCTATGTCAATTATACAAGTATTAAAATGTAATTAAGAAAATGATTACTAAAAAGGTTAACTAAATATTCTTTCAGAATTTTAGTGACAAAAAGAAAGTATAACAAATCTTTGGAACTTTAACTAAAATTTGTTAAAGCGATTTGCAGTAGGATTTGTTTTAGAAAACCAAGATCCTCGGTTCACAGGAAATTGTAAGATTCTCAAATTTTCTGTATTTCAGAGATATTTTAGTGCCTGGGAGTCCCTGGAAAGAAACCTGCAGATACAAAGTTACAGTATATAATTAACTCATTCAGGAGTTCATTTACCAGCACACTCTAAAACAAACAATATTTCATAACAAAAATGTTGGGAAATATTTTATTATAAATTTTCAGATATAGTATTCCAGTTCTCGCCGCTAAAGGACATTTTTGGGAACAAAAATATACCTTTAGCTTTATTTCTTCAAAAGTATGTTCAGATATTCCTACCAAAAGATTTTCTTATGTAGTGTTCAAATTACACCTTTTTACTCTTCAAAATTTTCTCGATCACAAAACTTTCTTTACTTTGTAAAAGGAAGAAAAAAACTATAGAAAATCCTTAGCTTCCGTTTTTTAAGTGGAATTTATCATATAACCTTAGCTTAATATTGCGTTACATAATGTTTATATTACAACTGCTTCTTACGTAGATTAGGTAAGAGAGACATTTAAATAATGGGCTATTATAGGCTTTTCTACGTCCTTTAGTGAAATGAAACACCATTGCAACCATCTAAAAGCAACATTTTGTGAAGTATTTTATTATGAATACCTAAAATGTTACTGGTGCACGCTCGGCTCAAAAAAACATTTTTGGGAACATTATACCCAAAAATTGCTTACACTAGGGATACAAAAGAAGGATGTAGCGAGAGAAACTTAGATTAATGATTCAATGTTCTTTGAAGAAATAGTTTCTGTGTACAGAGAAAATTATGTCAACAAACGAACTTTAGGACTCTTTTACATTCATATAATGATCTCATAAATATCAATTCTTAGTGTTGACTCCAACATTAATTTAAATAAAATAAACCAGAATTGATAAAAACGGTTTTCATATATTATTTCATGTGTAAGGCACTTGCGTAAATATACATTTTACTCATATATTTCTTTATTTAAATGCGAATTACAATCAAAAATAGAAGAGCAAAACTAAATGTTGATAGTTGCACTAAATTACTAAATATACAATTTCAACTTTCTACGGCTAATAACTTTTGAGTTAATCGTATTTAAAGCACATGCTTAAGTACGTATAGATGTCACGATGAAACTAGACAACATGAACTCAGTGATGTTTACTGTTTAAAAATTAAAAATTCCTTGTACAAACGTAGACATAATACTGAAATTTGTCAAAATTAATCCAGGTTGGGTTAAAATGACTATTGACTATTCGTTAAACTCTGAATTCTCTGAACTCTGAAATATTTTGGGATTGCAATGATTAATTTGTATTGTACAAGGAAATAAAAACAAAAATTAGAAAATCTTTACCATCATTTCATAAACATTGTTCTACCGGATAATCTTAGCATGAAATTGTCTCGTATAACGTTCAAATTATACCTACTTACCCTTCACACAAGGATTAAGTACGTGAGATATTTAGTTAATGGGCCTTTATTATAGGATTTAGTATGTCCTTTAGTGAATGATACACCAATATACTCGTCTAAAAACAACATTTTGTGAAATATTTTATAAATTTTATCTAGTAATCTATAAATTTTATATAGTGATCGAGTACATTAAAATAAAAAATAACATTTTTAGAAGAATTACATCTTTTTCTTGCACTATTTATACTAAATAAGGAGAAAATGGAAAAAAAATTAATGATGTAAATTTCTATGAAGAAACAGTTTTTACATGCAGAGAAAATTAAACCAACAAAAGAACTTTACGACTCTTTCACGTCCCAGAAATGAGCTCATAAATATCAATTCTTAGTATATCCTCAAACATCATTTTAAATGAAATAAAAATTACTGCTAAAAAGATTATTAATTATATTATTTCACGCTTATATTCTGCGCTATTGGTAAAGACTATGTTGTATTCAAAGATTCATTACTAGTTTAGATTTTCTAAAGTTTTGATGTGTTCACAAACTATATTGTGAAAGCAATGACATTCCAACTGAAAACAAATTTTTAACCTGAACCAAAATAAATTGGTTAAAAAGTTTTCGTCATCACGAATGTTGAGGTGTGATTAAATCTGGTTAAAAGCTCATATTTTATTATATAATAAATATGCTATACTTAAACGGTGGGTTTATCGACTCATTGTTGAAACATGTTTCCTGTTAAAAAAATGTATATATTACTATTTTAAACTGCCTATATACTTTTTTATAGCTTTAACACATTCTTAACCAGTTAATTTATTTTATCACTTAATTAATATGGTTAAAATAAAGTAATATTAGATCGCTTTCTAAATCACGTGATCACAGCCCATGATACAGTTGTTACTAGGATTTTTGCATCGTTAATATTTATTTAGACTAACCATTGACTTTCTAAGATGTATTTCTCTTTTTTTACCATTACTTTTTTATTATTTTTCTTGTCTGAGCACATAAACGTAGCCTTATTAGTTAACTCTCATAGAATCTATAATTAAAGGTTTTGAGTATATATTGTGAAGACCCCCCCCCTTTTGTTCAGAACACAAAAGACCGAAATCGGGTGATCTCAATTCCACTTGTTCCGATCCGACTACAATAGGGCGGCGACTCCGTGTCTGGGATGTTGACCGTTCGGTTCAATAGGCGTCACGCCCTTGTTCGTTTGCGGTAATGGTTCCAAAGGATTTCATGGAGAAGCCAGAATTGGAACAGAAGGTGGACGAGAATTCAACTAAAAAACTAGCTGTAACCTTAGCTGGAGTTTTCAGGTAACTGCAGTCATAACTGACCAAAAAACGGATGACGGGACCGTAACTGCCCCCAGGTATAAAAAGCCCAGAATTTTACGACTCTGGGCTTTTCGATATTTTTTACGGAGGAACTTTAACCTCGTGGAAGCTTCCGCGACTTTTGACCGGAGCCAGCTTTTTAGTGATTACGTTCCAGAGACTAGTCAAGTCCGTTCACATAAGGAATGGCAGGGTCTCGGTCACCGAACTGGGGATAGATTAGGTTTGAATTGTACTCTGGAAAAGCTTCCCCATTTGTGAGATTATTTAATCTTTTTTTTGACTGTGATCCTCGTGGTAATTTTGCCCAAGTAACAATCCTCTATACTTCTACTTGTTTTGGGACGATTAGAATCCCGTTTTATATATAACTGTATTTACTTCAGAAAAAAATAAAAGTGATTTACAATTCTATTGTGACTGTGATCCTTCTTCACGCAACTTCTCACTCAAGAACATTAAAGTCGTCACAGTATCAATTCACCGGTTGAGTGATGTTTTACATGCAATAAACAAAGAATCCAGTACTTTGTTCAGGCTGCCCAACAAGCTTTATATATGTGTATATATATATATATATATATATATATATATGTATATATATGTATATATATACATATATATTATATATAATATATATATATTATATGCATATATATATGTATATATGCATATATGTATATTATATATATATATATATATATATATATATATATTTATATTATATATATATATATATATATATATATATATTTATATATATTTAAAAACGGAGATCGAGAAAATGTTAAGTTTGGGAATAATAGAAGTGGGCAGTTCCGATTACGCTTCACCAATGATACTTGTGGAAAATGAAGGGCGGGAACCGCGCCCCTGCATAGACTACCGTAGGCTGAATGAAGTAATTCGGACGGAATATTATCCGTTACCGAATATCGAAGAGCGTGTAGAACTGGTCGCAGGATCGGATTTTATTTCGGTCCTCGATCTTGCCAAAGGTTACTGGCAAATACCGCTGACGGAAAAGGCCCAACGAATAGCGGCGTTTGTTACGGCGTTTGGGACGTACCGACCACTACGGATGCCGTTTGGTCTCAAGAACGCCCCCTATTTCTTTAGCAAATTGATGGCTGACGTTTTAAATGGCTGTGAAGAGTACGCGGTCCCCTATATCGATGATATAGCAATTTTCTCAAAAACCTGGGACGAACATCTGAGCCATTTAGACGATGTTCTGACGCGAGTGACGAAGGCGCAGCTGACAATTAAGTCTTCGAAATGCCGGTTCGCTCAGAACCATGTGAAGTATCTTGGGCATATGGTAGGAGGAGGATACCGGAATCCGGCAGAACTAAAGGTGCAATGCATCCGGGATTTCCCTCGTCCTGACACGAAAACAAAGATACGCGCGTTTTTTAGGGCTAACGGGCTACTACGCCCACTACATCCCAAATTATTCCATCATTGCCGCGCCACTAACGGACGCGTTAAAGGGAAAAGAGCGACGGGGTCAAATAAAATGGAATGAGCCGTCCGAGAATGCGTTCACTGCACTAAAAGAGGCACTTACGAAATCGCCGGTGTTGCGCGCCCCGAATTTCGAATTACCATTTATTGTCCAGACCGATGCGTCAGATATGGGAATCGGAGTAGTGCTAGCTCAACATATCGACGAAAAGGAGCATCCGATACTGTTTCTCAGTAGAAAATTCAATACTGCTGAACAGAAATATTGCACTACGGAAAAGGAATGTGCTGCAATTATCTTTGCACTAAAAAAACTACATTTCTATCTAGATGGGCGGGAATTCACCATAGTGACAGATCACAATCCATTAGTGTGGCTCCAAAAGAATGCGAGCGCAAACAGTCGCCTATTCCGATGGCAGCTGGTGCTACAACAGTTTAGTTACAGTGTGGTGCACAAACCCGGCCCACAGAATACTAATGCAGATGCATTAAGCCGCTGCATCACGTAAAATGTAGTAAGAAATGTACTTGTATATACTTGCATATTGTCTTTTGTGTTGTAATTATTTAATATTATAATTTAGAATATAGTTAGTGTTATTTTTTAGTATAATGTATATTAAGTATCTGAGTGACTGTTGGTTCCTTACGAGGAAGATCAGAGTTGCAGTTCTCCACGAGAATTGTCGGCATAATCGAGATCCACCCTGTGGAAAAATTCTTATGCGAGGGGGGGTGTAACGATCCGTTACATGACCCCAAAACGAACAAGGAGCCCAAAAGGTGACCTTTCGTCGTGGACTCACGATTAGCCGATAATAGAACCAGGTGGTCTAAAAACCCGTAATTGAAAAACGGTGCATTGACGGCTCCGAACTGTCTGAACATTGTAACCTGTTGAATGGACCTTTACTGTGTACATAATTGAGTGCACCTTGCCGCCCATTAGCGGTTACAAAAAGGGCATTAAGTTGGTTAAGTTAATGAATCTGAGAATTGCTGCATCTGGAACCAGGACAGCTGATCGCAGACTTGGGAGTGACCGCAAGATTGCGTCACCCTGGCTCGGGAAGTTTCTCGAAGAACCGAGAAGCGGAAGGAGTGCTTAGTATAAATGGAAAGGACCGGACTAGAACGGGGGCTTTTGCTTTGTTTCTTCTCTCGAGGCTTCTACCTGCTAGAGCCTGGTCGATCGAGGACCGCTCTTATCTCCGTGTCTGGAGTTTGTTTTTTTAGAGACCGCCAGCGTCTCCGTTGCTAGATAGTCGAACATTCGACTTGGGAATTCCTTCCCCGTTATTGCTGATTGATAGTTAACTTCTTGCATAGAAGTAGTCAGCCTAGAGTGACTTTGCACTCTAATATTGGATCGACTTGCATCCTGTGTTTTCTTCACTTTAAAAATGGGGGTTTGGAATTAAGCGAGTTATAATTAAAAATAGTTGGAACTCATTACGATAACGTAACAGGAGAAAGAAGCATTCTCGAGCGGAACTATTCAATGTAAGGAAGCCTGACGTTGAAGTAGACAATAGGAATTTGCTTAGGTAGCAAGGCCAAAGAAGACACTTCTAGCGAGA
>CM063511.1:117167843-117225343 GCA_032207245.1 Pardosa pseudoannulata
CGCACTGGAGACGCTCGTAACCCACGACTTTAAGAATTTTAAAAAAGCATATTCTTTTATTTCAATAGCTCATGTTTCACTCACACAACCTCATAATCTAAAAGATAATTAACTTTTTAAGGAATTGTAACTACTCAACGAAATTTCACACATTCCTCATTAGCATATAAGGTAAATCTAGTATAGTTTCAAAGAAAGTCACTATAATAAGCAAAAACGTAGTTTTGATCTCACATTGCAAATATTTCTTTCTTGTAGTTCAATGTTATTCCCAAATTTGAACGCACCGCATATAAAAGAAATATTTCAACTATATAAATCTTTTATTTCACCGGTTTTAGGCGTAATAACTCATAAAAATTATATTTTTGTTATATTTTTTTTGTCCATTAAAATTGTTCTTAATTATATTTTTATATATTTATAATTTACAATAACATTAAGTTTGCATTACTTTGTGGAACTATCTTTTTAGATCCTGATAATTGTTTTAGAGTTATCCGATATTTTCAATATATATAACAAGAATACAAAATACATATTGAACTCGAAAGAACACAATAATACAGTTGTTTGGTAAAACAGGTTGTTGTAATGTACATACAACCTATACACCAGTGTTCGTTACAAGGGGGAAACACAGAATGAATATAATACTTTATATAGATTCAGACATTTATTCTATACATTTATTTACAAATAGATCCTTGATTATCATAATGATTAGTCATTTATATCTTCTATTTACACTATAATTATCCCACATCTCTTTATAAGGAATTATTATTATTAACAGAGGTCTAAGTCAAATGACTGTAAATATTATTTTATAAATTACCTCCATTAAAGTCACAGGGGAGCAGGCAGGTGCTTTTCTCACGGGCGTACGGGACTAGTTAGTGATGGTGAGCGGGGCGGTGTCGGTCCGGGCGCACGGGACGAGCTGGTACTAATGGATCCTTGTCCCACTTCTCTCGACTGCCCACTTCTTCCAACTGTTCGCTCTCACTACGTTTCCAAACTCCTCACCTCGGTCCCAAAGCCCCTTTTTTCTTCTTATCCAATCCTTGTCTTCGGGAAATTTTCCCACATCAAATGCCTTTCGGGAGTGCAGGTGGGGTCATTAAAGTAGCCCCTTTTTGTTCAAGCTGACATTTCTTTTTAGCCCCTGCTCCCATAACTCACGCTTACAGCTCTGTGCGAGCTTGACCGTTATGCTGCCATTCCGTGATCTATCTTCTCTGCAGGGGTCCCTAAACTTGACGTAAATAATTGGGGTCCTAAATTCCTCAAGGAAAATCCTCCCACGGCTATGCATGCACGTGCAAATCACCGTGAGAAAGTACCTCGGTACAAAGGTAATTAGAAATATTCATTTTAAAATCAAGCACAGTAAAGTTACATGATGTATCTGAACTAAAAGCATTTCTTATTTCACTATTCTGAATTTATATTACTCTTTAAAATATATTAATATTTAAAATGAAAATACCTCTAACCCAAAATGCTATCTAACTATTCACATTTTTGTAAATTTTAACTTTCCAAAAGAGGTGGCTGATTCCTGCTTTACTCGTTAAAAATTTAAAAAAAGGCATCAGATAACATAGCATATGTTATGCGAAGACTATTTTCTCTAAGATTTTAAATAGTTTTTTTTCCGACCAGTCAAAAATATTACCTATTTCCAACCATTCAATTACAATAAGCAACTGACTGAGAATTTATAAAAAACATATTTTTTATTCCAATAGGTCATGTTTCACTCACACAACCTTATAATCTAAAAGATAATTAACTAATTAAGGAATTGTAGGTACTCAACGAAATTTCACATATTTCTCATTAGCATCTAAGATAATTCTAAATATTGTTTCAAAGAAAGTCACTATAATAAGAAAAAAAGTAGTTTTGCTCTGACATTTGCAATCATCGTAAAAATTTCTTTCCCGTAGTTCAATATTATTCCCAAATTCCACCGAACCACATATAAAAGAAATATTTCATCTATATAAATCCCTTATTTCAAAGGCTTCAGGAATTGTTACTCATAAAACTTTAACCAAAGAAATATTTTTTCATACTTTTCAGGAAGGTATTCCATCTCAGACAGAATTAAAATTTAGTTATTTACTGTATTAGTGAAAGATTTGGTAAAAAAAATAAACATTTTCATAAGCTACTTTCTAAAAGTACCGTATATTTGAAATATTTGTGTACGGAATTGGTTGAAAACAATTTAGTATTATTTTTATACATACTCCTTTAACATTTATTATTCCAAGGTTTATTGCTTAAATGTAAGCAGGAATCAGTACATAAAATTTGCTGGAAACTGAAGTTTCTGATTTCCGACCTATTTTACATTCATATGAAACTCTGGAAATAATATTACAGTCACTCCTGAGATTTCTGGAAATATAAAAATATTTGGAATAAAAAACCTTAAAAAATAATTATATTTGATTTGTAAAAATATTGATTTCACTAAATGATGATATTAATAATTAATAAATTATAAACTTATTTTTATATTGATGTACAAAATATAAATTAATTATAATACTTCTTCTTTCTTAAAGTGTAATTTAGGTTTGCTTTGGTTTGGTTTGGTTTGGAGCGCTACGGTCTACTGTTTTGCACACGAAAAGTGTAATTTAGAAATATAAATGATCTACACTTTTTTCAAACTACCTCATTCTAAGTTTTGTTATAAAGAGCTTTGCTGCAGATATAGACCTCTGAGCTCCATGAGAAATTGGAGAAAGACTTTTCACCTCTTCAATGAGTTTATTATATACTTTAAATTTGTATCTGCACGTTTCTTTCCAAAAATCTTACAGTAAGTGAAAAATCCCGGAAATACAGAAAATATGAGAATCTTGCAATTTCCAGGGAACTCGGGATCTTGATTTCCTAAAATAAATCCTACTGCAAACGGCTTTAATACATTCTTGTTGAAATTCCAAATATTTAACCAAACCGCTTTTTAAATTTTTTATTTTTGTAATGCTTTCTTTTTGTTACTAAAATTCTGAAAGAATTAATTTTTAGTTAATCTTTTAATCTTTTAGTTAATCTCTTCTTCTCATTTACTTACATGTATAACTTACATAGCACTTAATATTTGTGTAGAATATGTAGAATATTAAATTAAATTATTAAATAATTAGTTTATTATAAATTATACTAAATTCATACCCTTCTTTTTTTACAATGTTACCTTTGCAACAAATTTGGGAAATTCTCTTTGTAGAATTGGATAATATTTTATAGTTACGCTATGTTTTCAACATCGATAACAAAAATAAAAAATACTAAAATTCGAAAATAATTAATTTTTAGTTAACTTTTTAAGTAATCATTTTCGTAATTACATTTTAATACATGTATAATTTTTATAGCCCTCAATATGTGTGTAGAATATGTAACTACCATGAAAGTATAAATTAAATTAAATTATTAAATTATTAGTTTATTAGTTTATCATAAATTATATTAAATTCATACCCTTCTTTCTTTATAATGTTACTTTTGCAACAACTTTGTGAAATTCTCTTTGTAGAGTTGGAAAATTCTGTATAGTTACTCGATTTTTTCAAAATCGATAACAAGAATAAAAAATACAAAAATTCTAAAATAATTAAGTTTTAGTTACCATTTTTAGTAATCATTTTCTTAATTACATTTTAACATATGTATCATTTACATAGCACTTAATATTTGTGTAGAATATGTATGTACCTTAAACGTATAAATTGTATTAAATTATTAATTTATTATAAATCATATTAAATTAATACAATGCAATACTATGCAATATTTAATGTTACTTTTGCAACAACTTTGTGAAATTTTCTTTGTAGAATTGGATAATTTTTTATAGTTACTAGATGTTTTCAATAAAGATAACAAAAATTAAAAACACTAAAATTCTGAAATAATTAATTTTTAGATAACTTTTTTATTTATAATTTTCTTTATTACATTTTAATACACGTATAATTTACATAGCACTTAATATTTGTGTAGAATATGAAACTACCATGAAAGTATAAATTAAATGAAATTATTAAATTGTTAATTTATCATAAATTATATTAAAATCACACCCTTCTTTCTATACAATATTTAATGTTTCTTTTGCTACAACATTGTCAAATTCTCTTTGTTCAATTGGAAAATTTTTTATAGTTACTCGATGTTTTCAACATCGATAACAAAAGTAAAAACTACTAAAATACTGAAATAACAAAATTTTAGTTGACTTTTTTAGTAACATTTTCTTAATTACATTTTAATAAATATATCACTTACATAGCACTTAATATTTTCTTAGAATATGCAACTAAATTGAAAGTATAAATTAAATTAAATCATGAAATTATTAATATATTATAAATTATATTAAATTCAAACCCTTCTTTCTATACAATATTTAATGTTACTTTTGCAAGAATTTTGTTGAATTCCCTTTGTTGAATTGGATAATTTTTTATAGTTACTAGATGTTTTCAACAAAGATAACAAAAATAAAAAATACTAAAATTCTGAAATAAATAATTTTTTGTTAACTTTTTTAGTAATCATTTTCATAACTACATTTTAATACATGTATAATTTACATAGCATCTAATAGCATTTGTGTAGAATATGTAACTACCATGAAAGTATAAATTAAATTAAATTATTATATTATTAATTTCTTATAAATTATATTAAATTCAAACCCTTCTTTCTATACAATATTTAATGTTACTTTTGCAACAACATTGTGAAATTTTCTTTGTAGAATTGGATAACTTTTTATAGTTCCTCGATGTTTTCAACATCGATAAAAAAAATAAAAAATACGAAAATTCTAACATAATTTTTAGTCAACGTTTTTAGTAATTATTTTCTTAATTACAATTTAATACATATATCATTTACATAGCACTTAATATGTGTGCAGAATATGTAACTACCATGAAAATATAAATTAAATTAAATTATTAAATTATTAATTTATCACAAATTATATTAAATTCATACCCTTCTTTCTTTACAATGTTACTTTTGCAACAACTTTATGAAATTTTCTTTGTAGAATTGGATAATTTTTTATAATTACTCGATGTTTTCAACATCAATAACAAAAATACTAATATTCTGAAACATCTAATTTTTAGCTAACTTTTTAGTAATCATTTTCTTAATAAAATTTTAATACATGTCTAATTTACAAAGCACTTTATATGTGTGTAGAATATGTAACTACCATGAAAGTATAAATTAAATTAAATTATTAATTGATTGATTTATCACAAATTTTATTAAATTCATACCCTTCTTTATATATAATGTTACTTTTGCAAGAACTCTGTGAAATTCTCTTTATAGAATTGGATAATATTTTATAGTTACTCCATGTTTTTAACATCGATAACAAAAATAAAAAATACTAAAATTCTGAAATAATTAATTTTTAGATAGCTATTTAATAATCATTTTCTTAAATATTTTTATGCATGTATAGTTTACATAGTACTTAATATTTTTGTAAAATATGTAACCACATTGAATAAATTACATTAATTACATTGAATAAATTACATACATTTCTTTCCATACATTTCTTAACCTTGACTTTGCGCCATTTTCTAAAGTTCTGTTTTTTAGATATGATAATTTTTTTTCAGTTACTAGATATTTTCAGAAAATATAAGAAGAATAAAGAAATACCGGGTGAACTAAAAAGTCACCCGGTGTGACTTTTTAGAGGTCACCCGGTCTAAAAATGGGGCTTTTTAGACCCGGGTGATCTAAAACGTCAGAATGAAATTTAAAATTGAACAATTTGAAAACGAATGAAGATAAAAAGATACGGTTTACATCTGACAAATGGAAAAGAAACTGGATTTTGTGTGTCAACGAAAAAAAAATAGTACTGTTGGCGACGAACAGATGGCATTGTCTAATTTCTGATGTAGGATTATGGAAAGCAACAAACGATATAAAAAGGAAAAACTGCAGCAGGTAATGGTAGTCGAAGCTTGTATACATCGAAATGTTGTCCATAGTTTAGAAAACCCTTTTAGTCAAATTGTATTATTAGAAATCTAAAAGTGACATTGCGACATTGCGAGCATATGGCCACATAAAGGCATGACAGTGTTGTGACTCTTCTCCCAGCAGAACTACTGAATGATGTACAGCACATTGAAAGTTTACCGTATTACTAATTAACTGTAATTGAGTTAATTTGTAAGTTGTCCACATTTTTTCATTTTTAAATCATCCTTTGGTGCAATAAAACACTACACCGCCATCTGTTGGTCACCAACAGAACTATTTTTATGACACACAAAATCCGGTTTCTTTTCCATCCGTTTGGTGCAACCGTATCTTTTTATCTTCATTTCTTTTCGTTTTCTTTTCGTCATTTTTAAAGTTCGTTCTGATTTTTGGATCACCCGGTACATAATACAAGTAGTTTAAAAATGAAAAACAAATAATTCCGTTGTTTATAGGCAAAAATAACTAGATATGTACATTTCAAAACCAAGCAAAGGAAAATTTTATGTTGTATCTATAACAACAGCATTTTTTAGTTCACTATTCTGAATTTAGAATTTTTAAACACTTTACTTTCTCTTCTAAAGAAATATATAATATACTCCCAACCGTTTATTTATAAAAATAGAGTGATTGAAAATTTTTTAAAAACTTATTCTTTACTTTTATTCCTTTAACTTATTATTTAGCACACAAAACATTAAAATCTAAAAGATAATTAACTAGTTATAGAAACTTAATGCACTTACGTAACTTAAGCAATATACGCTATTTCACATATTTCTCATTAGTATATAAGGTGATTCCAATATTTTTTCAAAGAAAGACACTACAATAAGCAAAAAAAATAGTTCTGTTTTGTGATTTGCAATCATCGCAAGCATTTCCTTCTTTTAGTTCAACATTATTCCCAAATGTCAAAGCACCACATATAAAAGAAATCACTAGTCCATATAAATTCTTTATTTCATCTGTGTCATGAGTCGTTACCTATAAAAATTTAAACCAAGAAATATTTTTGGTTGATTCAAAGCTTTTTGAAAAGTTTATTATTTTTTTTATTCCAATGGCTTATTGTTTGGCACACAAACACTTAAAATCTAAAACTTAATTAACTAATTATAGGAACTTAGTGCACTTAACGTAATTTCACATATTTCTCATTAGTATCTAAGGTAATTCCTATATTGTTTAAAAGAAAGACACTACAATAAGCAAAAAAATTAGTTCTGTTTTGGCATTTGCAATTATCGCAAGCATTTTCTTCTTTCAGTTCAACATTATCCCCAAATGTCAACGCACCGCCTATGAAATAAATCTCTAGTCTATATAAATTCTTTATTTCTCCGGATTCACTCGTCGTTACCCGTAAAAATTTAAACAAAGAAATATTTTTGAGTTATTCAAAGCTTTTTAAAAAGCTTATTATTTTTTTAATTCCAATAGCTTATTGTTTGGCACACAAACCCTTAAAATCTAAAACATAATTAACTAATTATAGGAACTTAATGCACTTAACGTAATTTCGCATATTTCTCATTAGTATCTAAGGTAATTCCTATATTGTTTTAAAGAAAGACACTAAAATAAACAAAAAAATTAGTTCTGTTTTGACATTTGCAATCATCGCAAGCATTTCCTTCTTTCAGTTCAACATTATCCCCAAATGTCAACGCACCGCATATAAAAGAAATCCCTAGTCTATATAAATTCTTTATTTCACCGGCGTCATGCGTCGTTACCCGTAAAAATTTAAACAAAGAAATATTTTTGAGGGATGTATCCCTTCGCAGACAGAATTAAGCTTTCATGATTTACTTTGTTAGTCAAAGATTTGATGAAGAAATAAACATTTACTTAAGCTGCTTTCTAAACGTAAAGTTATATTTGACATTTTCATGTACGACACATGTGGAAAATAAACTAAATATGATATTTAAGAATACGTCTATAAATTTCATCTTTCCAGCCTTTATTGCTTCGCTGAAATCAGGAAAAATGTATTGAAGGAGAAATATTGCAACAGCACATGTTATTAATGTTAAGCATTAAAATAAGTAACAGTATAATTTAACCCTTTATAAAGTAAATTTTTCTTAGCAGTGTCTTCCCCTATATAGTAATAACGTAAGTTGACCTCGAATTTATGAAGCGATTGGACATGAAATGGATAGAGGCAACCATATTGGATTCTTGATGAGTTAGGGTTAGCTAAATTCAAATCAAAATTCAAATTCCATTATTTCAAGCCCTATCTTCCTTGGTTAAGAGCAGGCAATTTAATCTATCAATTTTTTACATAATAAATAGGTAAAAGTAACATTTTTTCTACCGTTATGACGTTATTCCTTTAACCATCTAATTTAATCATTTCTTATTTTAAATTATTTCAATATCGTCTTCATTATTTTCATGCATTTTATCGCGGAACTTAGATATTTAAAGAACTTAGATAATAGTAACAAAACTTATATTATAGTAAATAATTTTCTTTTGTATTTGGCTTAAATAATAGATTAGGTACATATGTGATAATTTTAAATTTAATCATCGATTATTTTTTGTTGCAAAATAATTCACAGCCTAAATAGAAACCCTTTTTTACCTGCCTCATAGAGTACTTTACAATTCTGGAATATTAAAAACGTTACTGATCCCGTTATATGACGGCTTATATGCTAGTATTAAAATACTTTTAAATAGTTATTGATTTACGATTTATTCAGATTATTAAGTGAGGCACACAACACAAAACAAAATAGGAATTTTTTTATTAACACAAAAGTTTCTTCTAACATTTCTACACATAAGGCAAAATTGCCGAAAGATGGCCGATTGGTTAGGGTGATGGCCTTTGGTACCGGAATTCGTGGGTTCGTATCCCACAGAGGCATAGATGTTCGTAGCCGTTCGAAATCGGCTTTAAGCTGTAGTTCCCGGTTTCATTAGCCCTCGTGTTGCCAAAAGTAGACCGTAGCACTCCAAACGAAACCAAACCATGAGGCAAAATTTGAATTTTTATGTATATAGTAACTAACTCATTATTTAAGCGAATGCTTTAGTTATATTCATTCTCAACAAATCAGAACTTTTAATGGATTTTTGGCGGTGGTAGCTCATTCGTAAAAGGCAGCGATTTCATAACCGAAAGTTAGTGGTATTGAACCTTACTCGAACCTTACTTAGTGGTATTGTTAGTGGTTGGTGAAAGGTATGTCACGATTATTAATTGCGGCTGGGACACGTAAAATAAGCTCTTGGTCGTACTTCCCTCCAATTTCCTAAACGGTATCTCTGGAGGTAACAGGCAAAGCCTGAGATCTTCAGCATGGTCCCTGCTCTAAATTACGATGACCCACTCTTAGAAGCTGAGTGTCTCGAGGCAAGGGCAACCATCCTTCCATGTAAAGTCACATGACTTCTAAATGGACACGACAGCAACAACAAATGGATTTTTCCCCATTTTTTTCTTCCTTTAAATACATTACTATTTTGGTATTTTGTTGCAATTTAAAAAACTGAAAAATTAGTTTTAAGATATATGAAAACTAAAACCAATTACCGAAACACGCTTTATGCAAATTACAATATGCGACTACAAATATATAGCCAGATTTTTATTATTTATGTAAAATGATACAAATATGCCGATTTACTACAGAAGATGATGTTAAAGTTAGTAAAATCCTCAGCACGAGTGATTCTATTATTATCCACTACATAATCATAGCCTAAGTTATTTGTCCGTTTGTCCTCGAATTTATGAAGTGGTTGGACCTGGAATGGATAGAGACATCCATATTGGATTCTTGGTGAGTTTTGGTTGACAAAATTCAAAGCGAGTAAAGTTTATCTTCTCCTAATCTATCGATTCGATTCTAAAATAAAATGGTATTAATATGTTTCATATCACAGCAAAAATACTGTCGTCTTTAAAACGTTCGAAATCGAACCCTTCCCGCCTTATTCTAGCGTTTAATGCCATTACTGCAAGCCCTATTTTCCCTGTTTTAGAATAGGTGATTAAATTTATCAGTTTATCGCCTAATAAATAGATTAAAATAACATTATTTGTCTAGCATTATAACGTCATTCCTTTAAACATCTCACTTAATCATTTCTTATTTTAAATTATTTATATATATCTGAATTATTTTCATACGTTTTATCACTGAACTTAGATATTACATAAATAATTTTCTTTTATATTTGGTGTAAGTAATAGATTAGGTACATCTTAGTTGGGGTCTTCTTCAGGACAAACTGCCTGGAAAGAGACCTTCAGGTACTTAAAGTAAAACACTGGAAAAATGAATTTGACTCCGGAAGAAGCTTATTGAGAAGGCCAGGGTCCATCCTGGACTGCCATGCCACTGAAAAAGAAGAAGAAAAAATTAGGTACATATATGAAAATTTAAAATTTAATCATCTGTTATTTTTTGTTGCAATGAAACTTTTATCACCGGTATTAACAGCAAATTCTATCTACCTCCAGGATGTAGTGGAAATGATAATTTCTTTCCTTTATTTCCATTAATTACTGTGACAAAAAATTGGGATGAACTTTATGGTAATTTCGACGTAGCTAAGAAAACTTTTAATTATCTTCCTAAAAAAATTCAAAGTGATTCTAAACTACATTCACAGTATAGAGAGATTTAGAGGAGTAGTAAGATAAAAAAAAATTATTGAGAGTGTACCAGATAATTCTCATCCAAAAATACAAATCATTTTTTACCTGCCCCATAGTGTACTTTACAATTCTGGAAAATAAAAAATTTCTCTGATCCCGTCATATGACGGGCTACAAGATAGTTTGATAAACAACAAAACGTTATATAAGTTTTAAAATGAGCTGCATCAATTTATCGTGTGCTCACATGCTTATTAATTTTTAAGTGAATTCAATTCAGTAAACATACAAAACGTTTATTAAAGGTGATAAACTAAGCACACGAACATATAGAAGAACGGTACACGCACCGAGAGTCCCTTAATAGAAATAGAAATAATATGTATATACGGTTGACATTACTGGAATTAGAAATCAGTATTTGGCGATTGCAGTGCAACCACAACTTTCTTTGTTTTCATTATTACTACCAGCACCTACAAAAAGTAAATCACATCTAAATTGCTTTTACTTTTCGAAAACGCATAGTATTCTGCTAGAAAAATATATAGTTCCATTCTTCCGAGAGTGCCATGATTCTTAAAAATATCACTACTTTAAAGGAATAAATATTAGATCTAATATCATTACAAAGTTTAAAGAATCTACTATGCGATTCGTGGAAAACAAATAGAATTAAGACATAAATGATATTAAGAATAAACATCAGCCGCATAGGAATGGTCATCGACAGTATCATGATAAGCTGCACAGTAATGAAGAGATATTAAATTCAATTGTATCTCAAAGTAGTAAATAATTTTTGGTCATTGTAGCTTTCTACCCCTTATTGATGCAATAGTGTAATTTAATTTATATTCCATAGCTATCTATTTAATTATGCCAGGGGCATGAACAGGAAAGGAGGTGTCGGAGTGGGGCTAGAATATAACAGATATAAACATCAGCCGCATAGAAATGATCATCGACAGTAGCATGATACGCTGTACAGTAATGAAGAGACATTAAATGCAATTGTGTCTCAAAGTAACAAATAATTATTGGTCATTGTAGCCTTCGAAGTCATACAATCCCTATACACCAGTGGGTAGCCATGACTCCAAGCATAGGGAAAGCTCTGTACTACAATAATTTAATAACTGCACACATTTTATATCAAATGTATATGCAGAATTAAAAAAGCAGAAATTAAAAGTTGTACCTATTATTCTTTAGAATCAAAATCTTAAATTTTGCCACAAATTTTGAAGATTTTATAAATCCCAAATTTAATATTACCCATGAATAACTTTCGACTGAGAGCTTAAGAAAGCAAGGGCTTCTTTAGGCCTGTAGTTTTAGTTTAACTACGATTTTTCAGTATATAAAAGCGAGCTAAGTGGGTAATTTAAGTAAGCTTCAATAGCACGTTCACACTTTGATTATTCTCTTATAGAGATATCTTTTCCGTAAAGCAAAGAACGTGTAGAAACTCGGATGAGTCGAGCGTCTAACGCTTTCGAGGGGAAGCTAGTAATACCCTAACATCCCATCACAACTAGTAGATTTTTAATCAGTAAAATATCACTAGTGTTCACATTTCTTTTAAAAAGGTGGAGGATACATTTATCAAAAAGTGCAGTTTCTCTCACGAGAAGGTCACTTTTAATTGAGTAAAATGGGTTGGGACTTTTTGTCAGTAAAGCATATACTATGGGGAAAATATGCATTATGCCAAAATTTAAGAATTTCAAATAAAATAACTGACAATAATCAACATTCGGATTTCTCTCCCCTAAACAAAATCTTTTTAAAAAAATTCAAGGCTCAAAGTAAATGCATTTGGAAAAGAGCAGGAAGATCTGTACTTTAAAAAAGGGGGGGTAGGATTCGCCTTCTGAAAAACGTCAAGCATGAACATTATGTATCACTAAAGTAAATTACAGTTCCTTTGATTTACAATTCAGTGCATTATTGCATTATTTCAATAGACTGGTGGAACAAGGGAAATTCTCCTAGTATATAAGCAGACGTATCTCTTACTTCGCTGACAGTTCTATACAATAGCGCTTCCAAGTGTCTATTGATATACATGCAAAACCTACGCAAGTAGCATAATATAATTAGCAGGGAAATGCAACATACCGTGCGATTGGGGTAAGTGAAATGGTGGTAAAATGTGTCACGAAGAGATTGAAAGTACGAAATAGAGAAAAAAAGAGTTTAAAAAATGGATATTTTTGGCTAACTGAGAAGAAAGTGGTGCTATTATAGCTCTCAATGACGCCTCGACTGAGTGCAAGTCTTGACAGATTTTAGGGATCACTGAAAATGGAAACAGGGGACCCGTTTATCAGCAAAATTTGATCTCAGCAGTTAATGAACTTGAATTTGCGGGGATAATCCATCCCATCCGTATGTTATGTAATAGTATTGCGTATTCCTCAAATTTTTGATAGAATAGAATAATTATCTCTCATTACACTCCATCCAGACAATTTTCGTATGACCACTACAGCCCCACGTATTGGTTAGAAATGAAACTATTCTAAGGCTGAAATTTTTTATGTAAATACCTACATTGTATACCGTCGAATTTACCCTTTTCAGTTTTGCTCTTAACTTAATTTAATAATCAAAACGAATTTACATTTTTAAATTGATCGCAACTAAAAAAGTATTTTTATATAACATTGCTAGGAAAAACTAACATTATAAAGGGTTAGGTAATTCTTTTTTATTTCAGTACACAATATTAATGAAATGTGCCTTTACATTACTTTTACTACTCTTAGTTAACCATTTCTTTCAGAGAAATAAGTGATATACTAATTAAAATATATGGCTTCAGAAGTACTTCAAAAGATATGTTTAATACAGGAAATTAGAGTTAAATTCCAAAATAATAAGAGTTTTAATGACAGTTTTCATTCAAAGTTATGTATATTAATTAAATAGTACATTGAAAATTACATTCAATAAACATCTAGTAATAGTCATTTAAAAGTTTCATTTGTTGAAAAATGACCTTATAAATTGAATTCTATATGTAATCAGCATTTGATTTATTACAGACATCAATTTCATTCTCTGTAGAAAAGTTACAGAAATTATTCAAATTAAAAAAAAAACAAGATTTTACTAATATTTTGTGTTTTATCTCTAACTAAATCTAATAATCAAAATTAATTTATTTTTTAAACTAATTGCTATTAAAAAGTATTTTTAAAAATATTTCTTTGAAAAAATGATCTTATAAAAGGTTACATTATACTTTTACTTATTCTAATGCATAGCATTAATGAAATATGCCTTTGCAATATTTTCCGTTTAATATATTATTCTAGTTTTAAATTAAGCAACAAATCTTACAATGATAAAATTCATATACGACTGCATAAATATGATATTTATTAGTGCACAAAATTTCAAAAATACTGACCTTTTAGAAAGCAGCTTATGAAAATGGCTGTTTCTTTGTTAAAATCTTTTACTAACAAACGAAATTTTAATTCTGTCAGGGATGAAACATCTTTCGGCAAAATCTTTCTTTATTTAAATTTTTACAACTAACAATGCCTGACGTGATGAAATAAGGGATTTATATATATGAGGATTGAACGTTGGCATTTGGGAATAATGTTGCACTATGACAGCGAAATGTTTGCAATGATTGCAGATTTCGGAGCAGAACTTCCTTTTTTGCTTATTAGGGATTATTAGGGTTATTCTTTGAAACAAATGTGGAATTATCTTAGATGGTTATAAGAATTATGAGAATTCTTCAAGATTTCTTAATTACATAATTGACTTTTAAATATTATAGAACTTGAGCTACTTCAATAACAGAAAATAATATGTTGTGTTTTTAATTCTATATCACTTTCTATTCAGAAATGAACGAAATACATAACATCTTTCATTCTAGAGGAAGTGTTTAGAATATTAAGTTCAGAATAATAAACTAAGTATAGATTTTAGTATAGATACATAACGTAATTTTACTGTCTTTGATAATGTACATTTCTAGTTATATCTCTTTTAAAATTAATGATTTATTTGTTGGAGTTCCAGTCTAATATTTATTTTCTTACTACTGTTATATTCGTTGAAAATATTAGGTTATGTAACAATGAGTTACACTACTGGTCAACGCCAGAGTAGGAGACTGACCGAAGGACGAAAGTGATGTCAGTTACCCCTTCCTCTTCGACTAAATTGGACAAGAGGGGTTGCTAACGCGGATCAGTCGTCTTTGGCCCCGGCAACAGTAGTCATTGAATTTTGCTCGGTAGATTTGAAGGTCCTTTCAGAGAAAAAGCAGGTCAAGTCGGAGTGAAAGTTAACTTCATCAGAGGCAGGGAGTGATCAGCCATTTTGTTTACCTGAACAGATAGAGTCATCAGATGCAAGGAGTTGCTCCAACATCCCCAGCAGTATATGGAAACTCCATATTGATACTTAATTTGTTTTATTTGAGTCACCAGATTGTTCTTCACAAATATAATTGTAAAATAAAGAGTCAGCAAAAGGGTAAATCTTCAATCATTTGCATCGGGTGTCTTATTCCTTGTGTTATCTCAGCAGGCCTGGTATAAGTCATTGGTACGTAGTAGTTTACTATTAAAACTTTTCCTATTTTAAAAAGTTGATTTCACAAAGCATTATAAACTTAACGTTTACTTAACTTATGGTTTCACCGATGTAGAAAAAGCAATGGTACACCAGGTCTAAAATGATATCATTTAAATTTTATTTCAAACATCTAGGTAGTGACCTATTTCTCGAATATAGAGGTAAGAACTTTTGTGGTCAGAGATTGTCGTATTCTATAGTGTCCTATATTATAAAAAAAATCTCACAATTGTGAAATTGCATCACGTTCACAAATTCAAATTTAATTTATTTTAATCAATTCTGTTTATACTGTTAAAGATCTAAACAAGGTTTAAATCCATGTAAGTTAAAATATTGGGTTAATATTAAAATTTTTCCTGTTTTAAAAAGCTGATTTCACAAAGATTTATAAACTTAACATTAAAAGGTGTAGAAAAAGTAATGGTACATCAAGGTTAAAATGCTATCTTTTAAAAATTCTTTCAAACATCTAGGTAATGACCTTTTTGTAAGTATAGAGGAAAGGGCTTTTGTGGTCAGAAAGTGTCGTATTCTGTAGTGTCCAATATTATAAAAAAATTGCACCATCGTGGAATTGCATCCAGTGCACAAATCCAAATTTAATTTATTTTAATCAATACTGTTGCATACTGTTCACGAGCTAAACAAGTTTTCAATACATGTAAGTTAAAATATTGGGTTACTATTAAAATTTTTCCTGTTTTAAAAAGCTGATTCCACAGAGCTTCATAAACTTAACGTTGAACGATGTAGAAAAAGTAATGGTACACCATGGTTAACATGCTATCTTTTAAAAATTCTTTCAAACATCTAGGTAATGACCTATTTTTTGGACGTAGAGGTAAGCACTTTTGTAGTCAGAGAGTGTCATATTCTATAGTGTTCAATATTATAAAAAGATCTCACCATTCTGGAATTGCATCCAGTGCACAAATCCAAATTTAATTTATTTTAATCAATACTATTCCATACTGTTCCGGACCTAAACAAGTTTTAAATCTATGTAAGTTAAAATATTGGGTTACTATTAAAATTTTTCCTGTTTTAAAAAGTTGACCCCATAAAGCTTTATAAACTTAACGTTAAACGATGTAGAAGAAGTAATGGTAACAGGGTTAAAATGCCATCTTTTAAAATTTCTTTCGAACATCTAGGTAAGTGATCTATAATACGGAGGAAAATACTAAGAATTGATATTCATGCGCTCATTACTTGGATCTGAAAGAGTCATAAAGTTCTTTTGTTGGCATAATTTTCTCTGTATGCTGAACTTATTTCTTCATAGAGCTTTGAATCATTACTCTAAGTTTTTTCTCGCTTCCTTCTTATTTCGTATCCCTAGTGTAAGCAAAAGGTGTAATGTCTTCAAAAACGTTTTTTTAAGATGAGAGAACACAAACTACCATTTCCGAAAATTTATAATAAAACACGCCACAAAATGTTGTTTTTAGATTACTGTACTGGTGTATCATTTCACTAAAGCACGTGAAAAAGCCTATAATGATAGCCCATTATTTAAATGTCTCACCTACCTAATCCATGTAAGAAGTAGTTGTAGCATGTAAGGCAATATCACGCTGACATTACCTAATAAAATCCACTTCAAATAAAAAGCCGGAAGCTATTTTTTTTTTTTTTTTTTTTTTTTTCTTGGTAAAGGTAGTTTTGTTACGGAAAATTTTTGAAAGGTAATCAGGTGTAATTTAAACGTTACATAAGGTAATCTTACGCTAAGATTATCTAATAGAACACTCTTAAAGAAAAAATGGTAGCTAAACATATGTTATTTTATATCCTTGTAACAATATAAAAGAAGTATCACAAAATAGGGAAACGATCACAAAATATCTCACTACTTAGAGTTCTAAAAGAAATAGTCATTTTGACAACTTTGTAGTATTATCTCTCTATGTTTGTACAAAGACCGAACGATGACCGAATGGTAGGGTGCTGTACTTTGGTATCGGAACTCGCGGGTTCTTATGCCGCTTCTGGCATGGATGTTTGTAACTATTTGGAATCATCTTCAAGCAGTAGGTCCTGGTCTCATTAGTCTTCTTGAGCAAAACATTATACCGCAGGGCTCCAAATTATAGCAAAACAAACATTCGTACAAGGAACTTTTAATTTTAATTTTTTTCCCATTTAAACAACTCTGAGTTCATTTTGTCTAATTCATTGTGGTGGCTGTAGGCATTTACGTGTGTTTCTCAAAACATCAAAACTCAAAAGTGATTACCTCTGGGAAAGTCAAAATGTTGCATTTAGAACTTACTAGTTGATCACCTCTATTATTGATTTAAATCCAAATTCCAAATATTTTTTAATAGAAGGTCTATTTGTGCTAGCAAGCATAGTTTAAAAATGCTGCAAAATTTTGAAGTTTTGTTTTTAAAATCTACATTACTTCCTGATTTTAAATGCCTAATTTAAGTAAATGGTCTAAGACAAGGGGATACCCTGGCCTGTCTTCTCTTTAACCTTGCAAGGGAGAAAATAGTTAGAGATGCAAATTTAAATTCTAGAGGAACCATTTTCAACAAATCTGTACAATTGCTTGCATATGCAGATGATATTGATATTATAGCCCGGACATTAGATGCACTAAAACAAGCATTTATTTCTCTGGAAACTGAGGCCAAAAAAGATGAATTTGAGCATTAATGAAACTAAAACCAAATATATGCCTTGTTTAAAATCAGAATATAATCACTCCTTCTTAGAAATAGGCAGTTATAGATTTGAGACTGTAAAGCAGTTTATATACCTAGGTTTGGAAATTAATACACAAATTCATAGCAGAATTACTGCTGCTAATCGATGTGTTTTTGGATTAAAGAAATATTTAAAGTCTAAGTACATTAAAAGATTGACTAAAATAATATTGTATAAATGCCTAATAAGACCTGTTTTGACTTACTCAGCTGAAACCAGGGCATTGACAGACAAGGAAACCCTAGCAGTTTTTGAGAGAAAAATATTGAGAAGTATTTTGGGGGGAATTAATGTAAATGGTATATGGAGAAGAAGAACAAATATTGAATTATACAGAACGTATAAAAACACAGATATAATTAATTTTATTAGCTTACAAAGATTAAAATGGGCCGGACACCTAGTTCGACTTAATGGCAATAGATCCACTAAAAAACATTTTACGGCCAAACCAATGGGAACCCGAATGAGAGGACGACCAAAACTTAGATGGTTAGACTGCATTGAGAAAGACATAAGATTCTTGAAAATTTCAAACTGGAAATCCAGAGCCAAAGATAGGACTGCCTGGTATGGAATTCTAGAGAAGGCTAAGGTCCATCCTGGGCTGTCTTGCCACTGAGGAAGGAAGGAATTTAAATAAAAGGTATATTGCTTCCAAAAAGTGTTTTAGTTTATCGTACTCGATTACTAAATTAGAAAATTTATAGTAAAATATTTCATACCATGTTGTTTTTAGGTGAGTGCACTAACGTATCATTTCACTAAAGAACATACAAAAGTCTATAATAGCCCATTATATAAATGCCTTGCCTACATAACCCACATGTAAATATTTTAGGTTGGTCCGGAGAGCTACGGCAGCTTTTTTGGCAACGCGAGAGATAATGAGACCGGGACCTACTGCTTAAAGCCGATCCCGAACATTTATGGCACAGTAGGATTCGAACCAACGGGCTCCAGTACCGAAGATCAGAGCTTTAACAGTCTGCCATAGGTCGCTCATTTAAATCATAAGTAAGTGTTATACAAATTATACAAGGCAATTTAAAGCTAATATTATCTGATAGAACACTTTAAAAGAAATGGTGGTAGCTAAATGTTTTCTATTACTTTATTTCCTTGTACAATATAATAAAACTATGACACAAGTATAAAATTAAATAGCAACTTAGATTTTTTTTAACTTTTAAAATTTTGTTAAAACTCAATTTTTTAATTTTTCTTTTAATTTTCAAATTTTTTAACTATCTAGAGTTTATTAAATATATTCTGTTTGACAACTGATTCTAATATTATCTTTCTATGTACGTAAAAGACCTTAAATATCCATTTAAACACCCCTGAGTTCATTTTAACTAGTTTCGTCGTGACATTTGTATATACTTACGTATGTGTCCCAAAAGCTATTAGCAGTAAAGACTTAATTTTTTTATTTAAAACTACCAACATCTAGTTGGGCAACTGCATTCTAAACAACTAAATATTTGAATATAACGCTATATCCGCAAAGTTAAAAAAATGATTAGAAAATTTTTGGAATTTTATTTAGGACTGCTTTAACATGTAAATCTGATCCTTCACTTTCGAATGCATTTTCCCTCTATATGACGAAAATTGCTAATATGCTTAGTGTTATCGATCTACAACATCGCACTGACATATATCGTCTTATTCACATGCAATTCCAATGTTTCTTGAACATTTAAAGCAGTTGTTTTTAGAAAATCCAGTTCCAAAAAATAAAAATAAAAATCTATTTTTTATAAGGAAAAATCTTTATTTTTTTTCTATTTATTAATTTTTGGTTCAGAGCAATAATTTATTATCTAATAAAATCACGACATAGCAAAAATCAAAGCTTCAAACACAGCCAGATGGAAGAATATGAAGTCTAATAGAAAGCACCGTTACCTTGAGAATCAATGCTCACTTTAAACCTCTATGAGAATGTGTAAATAGTAATTGCGATAAAGCATCATACAAATGAAAAGTATAATATTTATTAGGTGTACAAAGAAAACATAAGGTATGCACATGTGATCTTTTACACCAAAAGATATGAAATACTAGAACTACCATTTTAACAACCTGTACAACCAAAAATCAGACCACGCTCGAAAATATAAAATTCTGTAATTAAGTTAAAAAATATAGAATATTTTTAGTACAAGATCCATGGGGGATTTTCTTTATTTATTTTCTTGTAGTCTTTCAGAAATGATTTCAAGACATTATATAACTGGTTATAAGCTATGATTATTTTAATATGAGAAAAAGAGGTGAATATTTTCAAGACATCAACACATTGGATGTATAATGTGCTTTTAAAATTTTCATTATTTATTTTCTAGCAATGTGAAACACTTAGAAGTTATTTATGAAAGTTATAAGGAAATTGGGATTATATGTGAAAAATTATGGAAAGTTGCCAACAGCTGTCAACAAATTTAATAAATAAAAATACATATTTCATTTATAATTCTGTTATTATTTATTTGAACAATCTTTCGTCATAGCTCTTTATTCTTTTTAGAACTTCATTTATATTCCTTTAGATCTAATGAATTCGAATTTTATTTTATTTTATCTTGAAATAAATATATCGTATCCTTTAGAGAAAATGCCAAATCAATTCTTTATTATTGACTGAAAATGACACTGAAAATTTTTAACAAAGAAATGTCAAATAGATTTGAAAAGACTGGTACATTTCTATGATTCCAAAAGGTAATACAAGAGAATATTTTCCGAATTTTTCATTTTAATGAACTAGTTAAGTAGATAAGGAAATATTCTAAGTACCAGGGACAATAGCCTTCATTTTTAAAGCCAATTAACAGTTATACATTTAAAGTGTGTTTAGTCATTCTGAAGCGATTTGCTTGTAAATCTGGAACCGTGACATAGCACCAAAAGGAATTGAAATCTCGTGGTAGATTTTATATATTATGTTTTTTTTTTTATTATTATTATCTTGATCAATGTTAACTATTGAAACAACTGATAATATTCCTTTCATACTCATATCCTTAATATTTAATAATAGTGTTATTCAAACTGAAGAAGATTTTTCTTTTAATAAAATATGTGGCTGTCATGGTTGTGTTTTTATTAGTGAAGAATATATATGAGCATAATAAATAAATTGAGAATATATATAATCAGCAAAAAATTTGAAATATCTTAAATTAAGTAATAAAGATTGTAAATGTTGTTCTTAATATTTACTATAATTTAAGTTATGTAGATTTTCAGATGTGACACATATTTTAACATGATTTTGATATTTATTCAGTTGATAAAGAAAGGTGGACTACTATACAAGCTGAGAAAATGTATATGTGGAATAGAGTGGCAGGTAACCCCTTGCCTGTGACGCCCGAACTTAGTTCGGTCAATGCGCCGATGTTGGAATGCCTGACCTAAGTTCGGGCAAGACAAAAAAAATGGTATTTCAATTTCGAGAAGCCCGAAATCGGTTCGTCCAATGAATAAAATTTAATGTGCCATTTTTTTCAATAGATAGAAATACTTTCCCTCAAAAATTCGGGAGATTCGTCATTTCTTGCTTTTTCTTGGATGCTGCACAGAATTTCTGAAATTCAAAGGAATCTGGGGGACATGAAATTCATGAGAGTTGATATAAATAATAATATTGCTGTATTAGTTTGTTATATTTATCCATAAAATTATGTCATTAGATTTATTTTGTTGTAATTTGAGCAAAAATCCTTAACCTATTAACATTACCCATATATGTAAAAATATTGAAAATAGTAGGTATTTCCTTTAAAATTCAGGTTTTTTTTTTAAACTAATGTATTTCTAACATTTTGATGATAACAATGAACAAAATTGAGTAAAAATATTCCATTTTTAGAACGTTTTTCTCAAACATATTTCACAGGCAATGGGTTAAGTAAAAAGGATAGTAAATGTTGCTTTTAACATCTACAATAATTCAGGTTTTTTTTTTAAACTAATGTATTTCTAACATTTTGATGATAACAATGAACAAAATTAAGTAAAAATATTCCATTTTTAGCACGTTTTTCTCAAACATATTTCACATTCAATGGGTTAAGTAAAAGGATAGTAAATGTTGCTTTTAACATCTACTATAATTCAGGTTTTTTTTTTAAACTAATGTATGTCTAACATTTTGATGATAACAATGAACAAAATTAAGTAAAAATATTCCATTTTTAGAACGTTTTTCTCAAACATATTTCACAGGCAATGGGTTAAGTAAAAAGGATAGTAAATGTTGCTTTTAACATCTACTATAATTTAAGTTATGCAAATGTTCACATACGACACATTTTTAACATAATTTTACAGTTTTATTCCGTTAAGAATTTCCATTTATTACCTTTAAGAAATTTCAATAATGATAGGTTTAGCAACAATTATTTCTATTTAGTCCATCTTTTCATTATTAAAGGTTTACTAAATAAGGAAGGACCACTTTTAATATTTATTGTATCATGGCGAATTAGAATTATGTATGGCGAATTATATTCAGTCCAAATATAAGCCTAAAGATGCCTCAATAGTTAGGGTGCTGGCCTTGTTAGGGTTCCTTGAATGTTCGTAGCCGTTCAAAATTGGCTTTAAGTTGTAGGTCCCTGTATCATTAACACTCGTATTGCAAAAAAAGTAGAACATAATAATCTAAACCAAACCAATCCAAATGCATTACGTGTGGTATTATTTAGCATATACGAGCATGGAATAGTAATTATAAACCTGTTTATCATTCATGACTTCAAATATTGCTTTTTAATTATGAAGCTTAATATTTTTATAAAAAAAATTGAGCTTCATCAACATTTTGCATGTAGTCTCAAATATTAAAAAAATACCCTGAAGTTCGTAAACATCAGCGTATTTAATTTTGCCATATTGCTATAATTAAAAAATATCTGAAACCTGTCCAAACACTCCTTTCAAACACATCTCTTTTTTTATCGTTTCCTTGAAAATACAGTTTGAAATAAAATTTTACATAAAAAAATTCCTGGTAATTTTCTGAAATTATTCTAATTTGCATACTTTCTACTAACTTTTGATAAAATAATAAGATATTTATTTTACCTTCTTTGTGACTAACTAGTGTTTCTAGAGAATTTTCAAATACACTTTTTCTATGTCAACAAATTTTAAAGTTTAATAATTTCGGATAAAATAGAGTTACATTAAAATAGTTTACATTAAAAACGTATTTTTGTATTTGTACTAATAGAGGTAAAAATTTTCATGTATGAAGCAGTACAGTTTAATTTTGTACCCCATTTTTCTTTTTTTTTTCTTCTCATATGGTAAACACTTAATTGTTAACAGATATACATAAAAGTACCTCCTTTTATCCATGCAATCAGTACTCTATAGAAATTTTAATATAACGGATATAAAAATAGTAATGCGGTCAGATTTAATAAAAAAGGACTAAATTTTCTATTTTGAAAGTTTATATTTAGGAATGTTGCGTTAACTAATTGTGCAATTCTAATCAACTCTCAATATCTTTAAATATATAAAATTATTCTATGCGTGTGTTTGTAATACAACTCATCCTAAACTGCTGGTCTGATTTTGATGAAATGTTGGGTATGAAATTAAGTTGATTCGAGAATTGTTTAGATTCACAATTTGAGCCAATAGAAAATGTTTTTTATTAAATATCCAGAATTGCGCGCTTGTTTAGATTATTGTAATACCGTTTGAAAACCTTTACTGCCGACGTATCTGTTGCGCTGCTGTCAGCGCAACGGGCGCGTGAAGACCCAGACTCGAATCCCCATACAGGCGATGTAGGAATTCTAATTTAAACTAATTACTTTTGCGATGATTAAACGTGTGGTGGCGTCAAGTATTTTTTCCTTACTTTTTTTATCAAAACGGTCCAATTCATAATTTATTTAAACTCATTTTACAATTTTGGGATTTACGGTTTGAAACAGGACAAGGTCTGTGGTCTCGTCTAGTAACATACATAAATGTTTCTTATGTTAATAAATGTTAACATACATAAATGTCTCTCCGTAACATTTATTAAAGTTACCGGTCTTATACAATGAGTTAGAAAATTATGGATGTGCATTCAAAATGATGCTTTCAAATGAGTTGCAATAATGTTAACAAACAAGTGAAGTAAAAATAAAAGTTATGATTTTTTAACAGAGAATAATTTTGTTGTTTTATTTCTACTTGATCTGGAGAAAAAGAAGTATTGTAATCGTAAACATTTTCAAATTATATGGAATATCTTATAACGAAAGACATCTCAATTTAAAGTATAGTAATGTTGTTGGTTACCGAGAGCACTTTGAACTTGAGAAGTGAAAATACAGGTTGTTCATAAGGAAACTTCCCTACTTTACAGTTGTCTACATCCAAAATTATTGTTCAGAAAATTATGAAATATTGTGTAGAACATAATAAAGTACTATAAATTTGTTGTGTTAATGAAAATTTAGTTCAAATTTTTAGTTTTCTTGTGATTTACACATTTAAGATGGATTTTGTACTTAAATTTCACCATGTTTTTTCTATAGGTCACCTTAACACAATAACTCATAAAATTTCTTGTGATTTACACATTTACGAAAGGTTTTGACAGTGTTTACAAGGACTGCGTTACGACTGAGTTAGGACTTTGTTAGGACTGTGTTTACGACGGGTTTTGACGATCCACCATGAGATTTCACCATCTTTAGGTCTCATCCATAGGTCACCCTAAAGCAATAACTCAGATTCATTTCTTGCGAAATTTCTTGCGATCTGAACAATAATTTTCACTGTAGACAAATTTAAAGTAGGGAAGTTTAATTACGGATACCCAGTACTTTGAAACTTTATGGAAAATGAAAATTATAAGTTTGACGCATCGGTCAATTAAAGCAAAAAACGTGTACAATTTAACAGGCGTACAAGGCACGTTTCATCACCCACACCACGTAAAGAGTCATTTAAAGGTTAAAACTCTGACGAAAACTCTTTGCTTTGTAATTATTGGTTTAATCTTCATAAAACGAAGAACACAAAATAATTTCTATTATGTGGACGTCATCTTCTCAGAATGCGTCCGTGGCCAGTTTTTTCGTCTTTCCCACGTTAAGAGTCATTTAGAACCAAAATTTCTATCGCCTAAATTCCTTATAACCTTATCCGAAAGATGACCGAATAGTTAGGGCGGTGATATGTTGTATCAGAATTTTTGAGTTCGGATCTCATTAGGGCACCGATGTTCGTAGGCCTTCGGTATCGGCTTCGAGCAGTAGGTCCCGGTTTCCTTAGTTTTCGTTTTGAGAACTAAGGAACACCGTAGGAAGGAAAAAGGAACGAAGGCACTAAGAAGGTAGACCATAGTGCTCTAAACCAAACCAAATTCTTGAAACTTTATGCCAATCGCCATCTAGCGGTGTGATTTGTATTCACAAGATGTTAGATGTTTTAAAAAAATAACCATAATGAAATTTTTATAAATCCTTTTCACCCACACTCCCTCCAACAAAAGTGTATAAAACACGAATTTTTTCCAAAATTAAATTTTAGATACAGATATTATTAAAAAAATATATATAAACTATTAAACGTCTAATATGATAATACAGGCTTTATGATATTGGCAAAGATACATCTATATATATAAGGAAACAAATAATGTTTGCAAAACAACTTTATATTGCAATGCATTTTAATTTAAAATGATTAATATTTTAGAAAAAAGGAAGAACTATCCTTAAATGTAAAGCAAAAAATTTATTATATCTTAAATGCAAATAAAACTACGTTTTTGTAATATAAAAATCCTATATTATTTGCTTAATTAACATTTCATCGAAAGGAAAAACAATTATTATCTGCAAATAATGAGCGTCTATTATCTTGACAATGGTTAGTAATGATTTTCAGAGCTAAATGAAGCTAATAGAAGTAATATACTTTAAAAATGTGCATAAATTAAGTTGACTTTCCCCATTTTTATGCTTTTTGTATCTCGCTCATTTTTTTCATTTCCTATTAAATAACACAAAAAACAATCTTTCTCATTAGAAATAAAAAATAGGCATAACAGACGTCAACTGAGGAAAAGAAATATTTGGAATAAATGAATTTAATGAACAATTCCGGTTGAAAAAAAATTAATTATTGAAAAAAACGCTACTCAGAATTAAATTCCCATTGTTTCTAAAGGGTACAGGGCAATATGTTTTTAAGGCTTTTGAAAAATAACAGAAATTGTTTGTTCCAAATAAATTATATATTTTGATGACCTTGACATTTATAACAATGTATAAATTACAATGAACAATAAAATGCATTTATTCAAGAGCAGTTAAAAAATATTTTTAAGGTCTACTGATGAAATTAAAAAAAAATATTATATATATAAATTTTTAATCCATATGAAGTTTAACTATTACTATACCAAACAAAAATTTATGAATCTTCTGGAAAGATAATTTGATTCCAAGATTAAAGAAGTGGTACAAAATGTTTTTGAGAATATATGGCGCTTTTGAAAAAAAAAACTTTTGTGACACAAAAAAAAACATTTTTATTTTTGGTTCATTTTGTTAATTTTAATTTTTACAGCCAAACTATGTTTTTTAGTATGTAGGGTGTCAAAATGAATTACTTGATTTCGAATAATGATATATTTTAATAGAAACATACCTAATAATTTATATACAAATTTAATGAAGCAAAATGCAAGGAATTAGTCAAGTACTAAAATTTCCTAAATGGTATTATAAATGTTCAATGTATTCACCTACAGTAATACTATATAATATATAATATTGTGACATATTGTAACAATACCTAAATTCGCTGACCCCTTCTACAATGTCGTGAGACTGATAGATACCAATACTATTATGCTAGTGTTGCAGTATATCATTTAAGACTTTGCGTACATATGTGTAATGGTAGAGATTAATATGAAAACGGAGATTAAAAGCATTTCTCTCTGTAGTTATTGACTAACTAACTGTCCTGCCCTTCTAAGGGCAGATCTGGTCGATATTCTGTTAGTTCGTGCTCCAGTACAGTGTAAAAGACACAAAATTAGAAAAAAAAATTAAAATCGGAAAGTGTTCTGTTAAGCGGAAGCCATCTTCTCAACAGAATACGTTCATGGCCAGTTTCTTCGTCTTTCAGAGTCATTTAGAGGTTAAAACTCAGACCCAAAACACTTTGCACTGCAGTTATTGGCTTGTTCTTGCTTAAATGCAGAGCATAGAACGCTTACTAATAAGCGGAAGCCCTTTGCTCAACACAACTCGTTTGTAGCCAGTTTCGTTGTTTTCCATACATGAAGAGCCATTTAGAGGCTAAAACTCAGACGAAAAATATTTCCAACTAAAATTATAGTCTTAGCCTTGTTAAACTGAAGAACACAGAACTTTTTCCTTTAATCGGAAGCCATCTTTTCAACAGAATACGATCATGGGCAATTTCTACGTCTTTCACACATGAAGAGTCATTTAAAGACTAAAACTCAGGAAAAGAACAATTTGCACTGTAATTCTTGACTTATTCTTGATACAATACACAACCCAGAACACTTTCTGTTAAGCGGAATGTATTTTCTCAACACGATGCGTTTATGGCCAGTTTCTTCGTCTTTCACACGTGAAGAGTCATTTAGAAGATAAAGTTCAAATGAGAAACATTTTGCACTAAAATTAAAGTCTTAGTCTTGCTAAACTGAAGAATACGGAACGTTTTCTATTAAGCGGAAGCCGTATTCTGAACAGAATGTGTTTATGAGCAATTTCTTTGCCTTTCACATGTAAAGAGTCTTTTGAAAGCTAAAACTGAGACGAAAACCCCTTTGTACTGATATTATTGACTAAACTTTGATAAAATGAAAAACACATAGCTTTCTATTCAGTGAAAGCCATGAAAACACTTTGTGCTCTAATTATAGTCTTATCCTTGCTAAACTAAAGAACACAGAATTTTTTTCGTTAATTGGAAGCCATTTTCTGAACAGAATGCGTCCATGGGCAATTTCTTCGTCTTTTACACACGAAGAGCCATTTAAAGACTAAAACTCAGGCAAATAACAATTTGCACTGTAATTCTTGACTTAATCTACTTATTCTTGCTAAAATGCACAACACAGAACACTTTCAGATAAGCGGAAGGTATTTTCTCAACACGACACGTTCATGGTCAGTTTCTTCATCTTTCACACGTGAAGAGTAATTAAGAAGCTAAAATTCAAACAAAAAACATTTTGCACAAAAATTATAGCCTTATTCTTCTAAACTGAAGAATATAGAACTTTTTCTATAAAGCGGAAGCCGTATTCTCAACAGAATGTGTTTCTGGCCAATTTCTTCATCTTTCACATATGAAAAGTTATTTAGAGCCTAAAACTCAGACGAAAACCACTTTCAACTGATGTTATTAACTAGGTCTTGATAAAATAATGAACACATAGCTTTCTGTCAAACGGAAGTCATGTTCTCAGAATGCGTCCTTCCGTCATCAGAATGTGTCCATTACCAGTTTCATCACTTTTCATACGTGAAGAGTCATTTGGAAGCTAAAATGCAAAATGTTCAAACTCCTTAAAACTTTATGCCAAGTGTCGTCTTAACTTTATAACTCAATAAATTAACTTCTTAACTTAATAACTTTGATTCACAAGTCTTTGTAGCTCCATAAATATTGAATGTAATTATTTTTATTGATACACCCTGTATTTTGAAATTCGTCTACGGTCTACTTTTTGCAACACGAGGGCTAATGAGACCGGGACCTACTGCTTAAAGCCGATTCCGAACGTCTACGAACATCCATGCCTTAGTGGGATTCGAACCCACGAACTCAGAGAAAGGGTAAATAAAAGCATTCTGGTGCTTTGACATCGTTGATTGTATGCATTTGTAAAACGATTTGTACATGGAAGTAAAAAATAACAATTTTGTTGAACTTTCGTAAAATTTTAACCCATGCAATCAAAACATTGAAATCAAAATAAAAAACATTAATCTAAATGAAATTTCAAACACATTTGTACTTGACCAATGTCGGATACTTCAGCTAATAGTTAAATAAAATAAATTTATAAAAATAAATACACATGCAGATTTATACAAAATAATATACACAGATTTTTCACTATAAATTTTCCTCATTGTTCAAGATTAGAATTTTAAAGAAAATTATATTTTATATGATTCTGTCGTTTTAAATTCCTTAGGGTAGACGATTTTTATCTAAATCTGATTAAAGCTTAAAGGAAAAGAAACACATTGGAAAATTATTAAAAAAACCAATTCGATTTTATGAATTTTTTTTTCTAGTGTTAGTATTAATTTTAGACATAAATTTGCATTTTTATGTAAAATTTTTGATTTTGTACCATAAATATTCAAAGTATAAATATAATGTAATCATAAAATTTGATTGTAAAGACAATAAAATTTTATGGTTACAAAGTATTTTTTCTCTAAAATATAAATTTTAGCAATAAATACTTATTTCTGAAATGTAATCAAGCTTAAAGGAAAAGAAACACATTTCAAAATTATTTAAACAAACAAATTCCATTTTATGTATTATTTTTTTAAGTGTTAGTATTACTTTTAGACTAAAATTTGCATTTTTAGGTAAAATTTTTGATTTTGTACCATAGTAATGCAAAGTTTAAATATAATGTAATCATAAAATTTGATTGTAAAGACAAGAAAGTTTTATGCTTACAATGTATTTTTTCTCTAAAATATAAATTTTACCAATAATCACTTATTTCTGAAATGTAACCAAGATTAAAGGAAAAGAAACACTTTTCAAAATTATTGAGTTAAATTATTGAGAATTATTATTATTTTTTTTAAGTGTTAGTATTACTTTTAGACTAAAATTTGCATTTTTATGTAAAATTTTTGATATTGTACCACAGATATTCAAAATTTAAATGTAATGTAATCATAAAATTTGATTGTAAAGACAAGAAAGTTTTATGGTTACTATGTTTTTTTTTTCTATAAAATATAAATTTTACCAATAATCACTTATTTCTGAAATGTGATCAAGATTAAAGGAAAAGAAACACATTTCAAAATTATTTAAACAAACAAGTTCCATTTTATGCATTATTTTTTTAAGTCTAAGTATTAGCTTTTGATAAAAATTTGCACTTTTATGTAAAACTTTTGATTTTGTACCATAGTTATTGAAAGTTTAAATATAATGTAATCATAAAATTTGATAGTAAAGACAATAAAGTTTTATGGTATTAATGTATTTATTTTCTCTAAAATATAAATTTTACCAATAATCACTTATTTCTGAAATGTAATCAGTATTAAAGGAAAGGAAACACATTTCGAAATTATTTAAACAAACAAATTCCATTTTATGTATTATTTTTTTAAGTGTAAGTATTGGTTTTTGATAAAAATTTGCATTTTTATCTAAAATTTTTGATCTTGTACCATAGATATTCAAAGTGTAAATATAATGTAATCATAAAATTGGATTGTAAAGACAATAAAGTTTTATAGTTCAATGTATTTTTCTCTAAAATATAAATTTACTAATAATCGCTTATTTCTGAAATATAATCATAACACAAACTCATCAAAATAGAAACAAAATCAAGCTCAGGAAACATATCTAATAGCCTTGCTTCCAATCCTTGAAATATAGCCGAATTACAAATAATTCTACATTTTAAGACTTCTTGTAAATAGTGTTAATTTTTAAGTTGTTTTTCTACTTTCAAAGATTGTATATTGAGATTAGATACCTCCCTAAAAACGTGTGTGAAATAAAGCGAAAGAAATAAAAATATATAATAAATTTAATATAAAAATAGCATCTTTTCGTGTTATGGACAACATAAACATATTCCAAAAATTGAAGAATTCATCAGTTTATCACTCAATCTTTCTTATGATCGGGATCAAGCATTCGTGGGGATCTTATAGACTAATACTTCTATGAGAGTTAAATATTCTCGTAAAACTTCGCCATAATCGTAAAATTTTTGATTAGGTCATGCTATAAAAGTAAGAAATGGTAAATGAAAGCATTCTGGTGCTTTGACCTCGTATCTTGTATGCATTTTTAAAACACTCCATAATATTAGAAGTTTTTAAATTAAAAGGTCTTTGGAATATTAAATATTTACAATTATTATATTATTGATATTAAATTAATAATATTACAATATATTATATATTAAATTATATATAATATATTAATATTAAATATTAAATTATAATATTAAATATTTACAATTTTTTATAATTAAAATTTTTTATACCTTATAATGCAAATATTTCTACATATATTCGTACTATAGTTTTCCCTATATCTGGATTTGAACACAAGTAAAAGTTAATTAAATTACTTGCATTTATACATAATTTAAACTTAATTTTTTTTCAGATTTCATATTCTTTAATTTTCAGCTGGGTATCTTAGAAACGTATTTCTAACAACTTAATGAAATTTTGTGTACTGATGAAAGTAGAGTTACTATGTTCTTCCCAAATCGTACAACTGGTATGATTCAAACTACATGGTCTGTGGTAATCCACGGGGACGTATTGTATAGACTGGTGTATTTAATTTACAATAATTGACAGTTAAAAACCTACATGTAGAGTATTTCGATACATCGTTCCCTACATGTTAAGGGAAAAATATAATTTAAACTTAATTTTTTTTCAGATTTCATATTCTTTAATTTTCAGCTGGGTATCTTAGAAACGTATTTCTAACAACTTAATGAAATTTTGTGTACTGATGAAAGTAGATCGGTATTGCGACGTAATCATCAAATAAGGTAATTACTGTTATTATATGTAGAATGATTTAAGAGCTCCTGGTTGTCTAAAGCTATAGCGTAAAATGATATTCAATAGAGTTACTATGTTCTTCCCAAATCGTACAACTGGTATGATTCAAACTACATGGTCTGTGGTAATCCACGGGGACGTATTGTATAGACTGGTGGACTAGTTTAGAATAATTGACAATTAAAAGCGTATACGTAGACTGTGTCTATAGATCGTTTCCTACATGTTAAAGGTAGAACATAATTTAAACATAATTTATTTTTCAGATTTCATATTATTTAATTTTGAGCTGGATATCTTAAAACGTATTTCTAACAACTTAATAAAATTTCGTATACTGATGAACGTAGATCTGTATTGCGACTTAATCATCAAATAGGATATTTACTGTTATTATATATAGAATGATTTAAAATTCCCTGGTTGTCTAAAGCTATAGCGTAAAATGATATTCAATAGAGTTACTATGTTCTTCCCAAATCGTACAACTGGTATGATTCAAACTACATGGTCTGTGGTAATCCACGGGGACGTATTGTATAGACTGGTGTATTTAATTTACAATAATTGACAGTTAAAAGTGTATACATAGAGTGTGTCGATACATCGTTCTCTACATGTTAAGGGAAGAACATAATTTAAACGTAATTTTTTTTCAGATTTCATATTCTTTAATTTTCAGCTGGATATCTTAGAAACGTATTTCTAACAACTTAATGAAATTTTGTGTACTGATGAAAGTAGATCGGTATTGCGACGTAATCATCAAATAAGGTAATTACTGTTATTATATGTAGAATGATTTAAGAGCTCCTGGTTGTCTAAAGCTATAGCGTAAAATGATATTCAATAGAGTTACTATGTTCTTCCCAAATCGTACAACTGGTATGATTCAAACTACATGGTCTGTGGTAATCCACGGGGACGTATTGTATAGACTGGTGGACTAGTTTAGAATAATTGACAATTAAAAGCGTATACGTAGACTGTGTCTATACATCGTTCCCTACATGTTAAAGGTAAAACATAATTTAAACGTAATTTTTTTTCAGATTTCATATTCTTTAATTTTCAGCTGGATATCTTAGAAACGTATTTCTAACAACTTAATGAAATTTTGTGTACTGATGAAAGTAGATCGGTATTGCGACGTAATCATCAAATAAGGTAATTACTGTTATTATATGTAGAATGATTTAAAATTCTCTGGTTGTCTAAAGCTATAGCGTAAAATGATATTCAATAGAGTTACTATGTTCTTCCCAAATCGTACAACTGGTATGATTCAAACTACATGGTCTGTGGTAATCCACGGGGACGTATTGTATAGACTGGTGTATTTAATTTACAATAATTGACAGTTAAAAGTGTATACATAGAGTGTGTCGATACATCGTTCTCTACATGTTAAGGGAAGAACATAATTTAAACTTAATTTTTTTTCAGATTTCATATTCTTTAATTTTCAGCTGGATATCTTAGAAACGTATTTCTAACAACTTAATGAAATTTTGTGTACTGATGAAAGTAGATCGGTATTGCGACGTAATCATCAAATAAGGTAATTACTGTTATTATATGTAGAATGATTTAAGAGCTCCTGGTTGTCTAAAGCTATAACGTTGTAACGTATCCGGTCCCTGTTTCAGGAGACACAAGGAAGAATCCGATGTACTAGACTAATTGGTTTATTTACACATCAGCTATATACATTATTTCACAAGTATAAAATAAAACAATCTGATCACAGGAAGTGATGAGTACACGTAGGCCTGAGTAGAGACGGGTACCTAAACTAATTCAGACTCTGCCGAAATATGGTAGCATAGACGGAAGACACAATTCGTAGCTTTCTCACTATATCACTGAAACACACTTAAAAACTCTAGCACAGTTCTGAAGAACAGCAACAATCCTGAAGAGGATTATGTTAGAGAATGAAAAACCCACGCACAGGGTATCACTTCAATCTCACAAAAGATTTATCCCAAGACGGGATTTCGCTAATGAAAACTCTCCGATGGAGAGACTGGTCGAGACGACCTTCGAGTTAGCCGATGCGGGCTACTCAAGAAAAGATCCCAAGGTGGGATTATCGCAAATAAAACTCTCCGGTAGAGAGACAGGTCAAGGCGACCTACGAGTTAGCCAATGCCGGCTACTCCTTCAAGAAAAGATCCCAAGGTGGGATTATAGCAAATAAAACTCTCCGGTAGAGAGACAGGTCAAGGCGACCTACGAATTAGCTGATTGCTTGCTAACTAACTTCTTTCCAAAAAAATATCTTCTTCGTCTCTTTCTAGGGGAGGGGCCTCCAAGAGACGGGCCTCACCCACAATTTTATTATTGGGTCACCTAGCGATGACCTCATCTTCGACCAACTGCATTGGTCCGAGTTAAACCATTATCAGCCGTAAAGCTAAGATTGCATTAGCGGCAACATCTGAGAAGCGGCAAACCCTTTGTCGTTCCGCGATCATCTTTTTAGCTGACAGAAAAGGTACCGTCCAGTCTGGCGTATTGTTCCTTCACTATAGTGCGCGGCCGTGTAGACTTCATGGTGCCGTAGAAAACAATTCTTTTGTATCCACACAAGTCCACCTTTCAAAGCAAAGTTCTTTGACGATACACCGCTATATCACGCCGTTACAACGTAAAATGATATTCAATAGAGTTACTATGTTCTTCCCAAATCGTACAACTGGTATGATTCAAACTACATGGTCTGTGGTAATCCACGGGGACGTATTGTATAGACTGGTGTATTTAATTTACAATAATTGACAGTTAAAAGTGTATACATAGAGTGTGTCGATACATCGTTCTCTACATGTTAAGGGAAGAACAAAAGGCAGTTTGATTGAAAATTCATGGATACTAAGTGTCGACTGTTCACAAATATAGTTCCCTAAGGCGGTCTGATTGAAAACTGATGGATACTAAGTGTCGGCTGTTGACAAAGATGGTTACCTACTTCATAAAATTGTAACTGAAACCTAGAAAGCATGTTTTTATACAACCCGCAATTCAGAAGAGTATGAGCAACGTTGGAATTTCCTCGGTTCCCAAACAAGCAGAAATTTCAGCAATTTCGCTTTACAGAGAAGGTTATATTAGAGTTATTCTTTGATATCCAGGGCAGCGTGCAGCTGGAATTTATTTTGTGAATAAAGGGCATTATGTAGACATCCTGCCTTGATTAAGCTATTCCAACACTGGGAAATACCAAAACTATAGGCTAACCAGCTATAGGTACTTTCAAAAGTCGATGCTCCAGCTCAATGGTTCTTCTTCGTTTCCAACTTTCTTCCAAAAACGAAAAAACGAAAAAAAAATGTTATATCTCACTTTTCTTGACGAACGATGACCGAATGGTAGAGTGTTGCTCTTCGGTACTGGAGTCTGTGAGTTAAAATTCCTTCCTACGTGACCACGTAATTTATTTAGACTCATATAAGTAGATGTAACTTATAATTACCTTAAATTAGTATAAAATTATATGCCATTAGTCCAGTATTCCACAGCTGTTTTCAAATCACTGTCAAAAGAGAACTTTGTTTTAAATAAGCGCTTCTTTAATTTCATAAAAATCAAAAACCAATGTCAAAATCAACTTGCGGGGCAATGTCAGACCACATACAGCTTGTCAACCTGAAGAATTGCAATAAGAACAGGGAAATTTTGAGTCATTTTCAAATTAATGTCACATTTAGTACATAGTGACTATGTCCTTTTAATTAAATTAAAGGAACAATTATCTGGAATAACAATCAAGAATCAGAATCTTCAGAAAATGTGGTAAAAACAGAAGTAACTTGATTGAGTCTACTTAATAAAAATTATGTCTCTGCCAAGTCTATCCTCGCCAGCGGTTTTCAGATCACTGTATGAATAGAGCCTTGTTCCAGATAAGTACTCTATCAATTTCATAAAAAGAAAAAATTACTGTTTAAATCAACTTATAAGGCAATGTCAAACCATATAAAGCTCGTCCAACTCAAGAATTGCAGCAAAAAAGGAAAATTTGAGTCATTTCGGAATGCAGGTCAGATTTGGTACCAAATGACTATTTCCTTTTAATGAAATTAAAGGAACAATTATCTGGAATAATGTTCTCTTTAGAAAGTTGTATAAAAGAAGGAGTAACTCAATTATCTTGACTTAATAGTAATAATATCACTACCTATTGAGTCTATCCTCGCCAACTGTTTTCATATCACTGTCTGAATAGAACCTTGTTCCAAATAAGTTTTTCATCAATTTCATAAAAAGGAAAAATTACTGTTTAAATCAACTTATATATATATATATATATATATATATATATATATATGTGTGTGTGTGTGTGTGTGTGTGTGTGTGTGTACATGTATATTATATATACAATACATATATATATATATATATATATATATATATATATATATGTATATATATATATATATATATACATATATACGCCAAGACAATGTCAAACCATATAAAGCTCGTCCAACTCAAGAATTGCAGCAAAAAAGGAAAATTTGAGTCATTTCGGAATGCAGGTCAGATTTGGTACCAAATGACTATTTCCTTTTAATGAAATTAAAGGAACAATTATCTGGAATAATGTTCTCTCCAGAAAGCTGTATAAAAGCAGGAGTAACTTAATTATCTAGACTTAATAGAAATTATGTCTCTACCTATTGATACTATCCTCGCCAGCTTTCTGAAAAGAACCTTGTTTGTAAGAATAGAACTGTAGGTAATTTGACAGGCAGTGCGAGAGACAGAAGAATCCGTGCACCATGGCCGACAGTTTTAAGTTGCTGGGAAATGGCAACGAAGAGGAGTAATGGAAGAAGCGGGCTTGGTTTGGTTTGGAGCGCTACGGTCTACTGTTTTGCACACGAGGGCTAATGAGACCGGGACCTACTGCTTAAAGCCGATTCCGAACGGCTAAGAACATCCATGCCATAGTGGGATTCGAACCCACGAACTCCGGTACCGACGATTAGCGCCTTAACCAATCGGCCAGCGTTCGGCTGGAAGAAGCGGGAGAACGGGGGAATGGGATGAAATGAAATTGAATTTCTTTACTGATGCTGGTTCTTTGTTATTTTTTGTGGGTTTTTTTTGTGATTGTCAATAAATGTGTAGTAATGTTAAAAGGAGCATCGTTAATTACTCAAATATGGAGATCACCTGAAACCACAGTGGGTGTCGCGTAGCTCTCTTTTAAATTTAGGTATTAACCTGTGATCAAATGTATAGTGGTATTTAATTTGGTTAGTCACAAAGTATCATTTTGGTTGCGTTGTGTAAAATATTTAATTACTAAATTCACCCACAGGTTTTGAGAGAATACAGACTTAAAATAAGAAAATAAACTAAAAAAAAGCTAAATTAAACGTAACTGAAATCAGCTTAAAAGTAAATTTACTATACTGATATATATATACATCTATATACACACAATCTGATTCTATCTTCATAAAATTTACTTTTCCAACACTTTCAAATTAGGGGCCAAACTAATTTAGGTCTGACAATAATTTTCCATAAATTAGGTATATATATATATATATATATATATATATATATATATATATATATATATATATATATATATATATATATATATATATATATATATATATATATATATATATATATATATATATATATATATATATATATATATATGTATATATATATATATGTATATATATATATATGTATATATATATGTATATATGTATATATATATGTATATATATATGTATATATATATATATATATATATATGTATATATATATGTATATATATATATATATATATATATATATATATATATATATATATATATATATATATATATATATATATATATATATATATATATATATATATATATATATATATATATATATATATATATATATATATATATATATATATATATATATATATATATATATATATATATATATATATATATATGTATATATATATATATATATATATATATATATATATATATATATATATATATATATATATATATATATATATATATATATATATATATATATATATATATATATATAAGAGAGAGGACCTAATCTTAGTTTCAAATATATTTAAAAATGAGTACCTTTGTGGGTAAGTATGGTGTGTCAGGAATACTGCTGGTTGAGAGCTAATCAGGACTAGGTATGTGTGGTAGCAAATTTCAATCTTCCGTCGGTCTGGTCAGGGGCTTCCGTCTGAGTATTTGAGGTGCGGCCGTAATATTTGATAGAGGAACACTGCTGGTAGTTGCTAGATGTTCCAAACGTTTCCGGAGTCTCTGTAGAACTCAAGGCTATTCTCCTTAGACTCCCGAAGACTCACTGTCACAATCGTCTCCTCCGACTTCTGACATCGCTGCTCTCCTTGATTCGACTCCACTCTCGAACACTCCCTCTCTTTTTAGACTTTTCTTATTCTTATACTAATTTCTTCTTTGTCCCCTCTTCCTTCTTTTCGTCCAATCGGGAGAGTTGTAAAAATCTAATTGGTCTCCTTAACCCCGAATTCAAACCGCCAATGTGGTAAAACCTCATACCTTCAAATTGGGCACTGTCCTTTAAGGACTCATAAATAACTCCATAAAGGTAATTCTTATTTAGTGTCATGTACGGAGACACGATTCTAAACTGGAACTGGGATCAAAACCCCACCCGAGAATCAAACAAAAGACGAAAAACCGTTGAAATACTTTTTATTGTCCTCTCCCCTTTACAAAAGATGTGATGAGGTCAGATTTAGATTCCAAGCATTTTATTTCTCTTATTAATTAATCCATTATTTACTGATCTAAACACCTTCATCACAGTGGGTAACGAATCTAAACTTAATTTTGTTCCAGATAAGTGCTCCATCAATTTCATAAAAGGAAAAATTACTGTTTAAATCAACTTATAAGACAATGTCAGACCACATACAGCTCGTCAAACACAACAATTACAGCAAAAAAGGGAAACTTTGAGTGATTTCGGAATGTATGTCAGATTTGGTACCAAGTGACTATTTCATTTCCCTGAAATTGAAGGAACTCTTATCTGGAGTAATGTTTACTTCATAATATGGATTAAAAGCAGCTCCCTAGTACTGCCTCAATTGGCAGGAACCCTGTTTCTACCAAGTTGGGTTAAACCAATTATTTCTATGATCAATAAAAGACCTAAGAAGAATTGAAGATTATATGAAATCACAGAGACTTCTAAATTCAATCTTTTCAGTCTATTACTAATAAAAAATTTTATTACCCTGCTAACTTTTTTCCAAGAATTACCACCATAAGAAAAATTTAAAGAAGAACCTTAGTGTAGATATAGAATACACAGAAAAATACCTTTAATGTTCAGTTTTTTATAACGTCAATCTTAAATAGGCTAACTTGTGATACATATTAAAATGTCTTGAATACTTGAATTTATGTATACTTATGTTATGAATATTTATATCTATTCTCTTATAAAAGCATGTTTTAATATTAAAATATATTTACATCATACATTTGTTTGGCATAACATTGTTCTTAATCATTTCGAAGAATTTGATTTGTAGTATATGCATCTAACATCAATCTATCTTTATGTAAAGCAATGTATCTTATATCCATGTAAATTTTAAAGATTTGTAGTATTCACCATTCATTATTTTCGTTGTATAATAAATCTCCTTTAGTTATAGCATTAAATCATGTTTTATAATTTATAAGAATTTACTTCTATCAATTTAAAGTTTATATACAGTGTTTTATTACATTATTTTTACCTCAGAGGTTTCATTCCAGAAATATTATTTGTTGTGGATACTCCAGGATGCTTTAGAATTGCATCATAGGCAAATATTCTGTGTCGAAAGCCATAGTAAATAGGAAGGAATGATTTATGAAGTCTCTCAAACATAGTAGAATATAAAACATAATAAAATAAATTTTTACAGAACATACACACACAAACATATATATGTATGTATATGTATATATGTATAGATATGTATATATAAATATATATATATATATATATATATATATATATATATATATATATATATATATATATATATATGTATATATATGTATGTATATATATGTATGTATATATATATATATCTGTAAATATATATATATATATATATATATATATATATATATATATATATATATATATATATATATATATATATGTGTGTGTAATATATCAAAATTATTTAACTTTAATATTTCTTCAAAAACCTCCTCTCTCCTATTTTAATTCATCTAAATATCTTTATCAGCCTCTAAATGATTTAATCAACGAAGTATTTTCCACTTAACATTCCTTTCTGTCATAAAACTATAAACTTTCTGTCTATACAGCAATTTCCCAGGTGTTGGCGGAACATGTTTTCGCGTTTTGCTGATATTGCAGTCAATTCGCTTATTAAGCTGTTTTTGTTGTGGGAAAATTCTTGTTGTCAGCGCTCTTGGATGTACTTGTGTGAGAGCAGAGTGAACTCTGTGGCTTTTTTTTTGTGTATTGTCCAGAAGGACAGATGTGCGATGTTGCCGCTCCTAAATAAAGTTTTAAATTAAACTTCTGAGTTCTCTTGAATATGAGACCCGACTGCATCTTTGTACTTTATGAATGCTAGCTGTTGAACTTTCTCCTTGTGAAGGAGTTTTATAAAAAATGGATTACATTTTAAGCCGACAGGATTTTATCTGCGCTGAAAACCCAATGGATTTCGAGTCCATTACTATGGCAATGACATTTTTCTTGATGGAATTTACTTCGTGAACTTTTGCGAACTTTGTTTTTTACATCTGTGGATAATGTTTTAGGATTACGGTGCAACGATGACGAACAACGACACATCGGCGGAGATTTTTGAGGATAAAACGATGATTGATCAGCCGAAGGGAACTTCAATGATGAATAGTTTGATGACTAATAGTACAATGTGGACTTTACGGAAATTTGATCCTAATGGACCAGTGAATGTACAAAATTGGCTTAAGTATTTCGAGAAAAAAACAGCAGATTTAACGAATGAAAATCGTGTGAATATTATTTCGGACTATCTTGAGGGATCGGCCCTTGATGTTTTCATAGAAGAGGTCATCGAATTTACTGATTGGGACCAGATAAAATTGAAGTTTATTGAGATGTTTGCTGAGAAGGAGACATGTAATTTATCCGACTTTACTGAGCTTAAATTTATTCACTGCAAAGATTTGAAGGACTACTTCAATAAAAAGCTAACTATCGGAAAACGACTCGAATTGTCAACAACAAATTTAATAGACGGACTCACTGATGGTTTACCCGAAAGAAAGAAAGAATTATTTCTAATGAGAGACATTTCTTCTACCACGGAATGGTTGAGATTAGCGCAGCGTGTGGTAAAGCCTTTTCCACAGAGGGGAGAGATGCCGAGAGAGCCGAGTCGACATGCCGGACAAGATATGCCTAACTCATACAGATATGACCGGGGCAACTTTCGGCAAATTAGAGGTGGAGGAAATCGCCAGCCCTACGTGAACAACCATAGCTGAGAAAATTCAACGATTGGCCATTTGTTCTCAACTGAGATGGTTGTCAATGGGAAAAATGTGAGTGTATTATTAGATACAGGTTCAAACATTAATATCATGCCAAAAAGAATTTCGGACAAACTGGATTATTATGATACTGATTTAAATGAAAATGTAAACAAAATAACAATAAACACGATAGCAGGTAAGATTAAGCCTTCTAAAATTATTAACATAGACTCTAAAATTGGTAAAATTTGTAATAATATATCATTTTTCGTTATTGATTCTCCTCTTAATTATTGTATTTTAAACAGCGACAGTATACAATTGTTTAACTTAAATTTAAATTTTGATGATTTTTGTGTGTACCAAAATAATGTAAATATTAGTAAAACTTTACCCTCAGAAAAATTTTATAGTAGTTACATATTTTTAACTTATGATGATGATGAAAATGATATTGTGTATTCTCATGATGCTAATATTGATAATTCTTGTACTAATTCTAATAATAGTTTTAAATGTGATGATCTATTGATTAACCATGAAAATTTTGAATTACATAATTTATTAAATGAGTATAGTAAAATATTTGCAAAAAATAAATATGATGTCGGATGCATCCGCATGGAAGCCCCTAGAATAATACTAAATTCGGAGTTACCAATAGCGCTTAGACCCTACAGAGCGTCTCCAAAAAATAACTTAGAGATCGAAAAACAAATAAAGGAACTCTTGGAAAAAAATATAATAAAGCCTTCTCATAGTCCTTATGCGTCACCAATTACTCTAGCTTACAAAAGAGATGAAAATTCTAAATCTAGACTTTGTGTAGATTATCGGAAGGTGAATGCCATTAGTAAACATGACTCCGAGCCTATTCCCCTTTTTGCAAATATTATTGATTCTTTGACACAAGCTGAAATATTTTCGACACTTGATTTAGCAAGTGGCTATTGGCACATCAAATTAGATGAGAGAGACACCGAAAAATTAGCATTCACGTCTAATTTTGGATTATATGAATGGAATAGATTGCCTTTTGGATACCGGAATGCTCCGGCTATTTTTCAAAGGACTTTAAGACAAATTTTAAATAAGTATCAAATTAAATTCGCACTGAACTATTTTGATGACATAATTATTTTTTCGAACTCTTTTGAGGAACATGTAGAACACTTAAAGACTATATTCTCTATCTGTGAAAAAGAAAACATAAAATTAAAGTTCTCAAAGTGTCAATTCGCGCAAAGAAAAATTAAGTTTTTAGGATATGAAGTCGAAAAAGGTAAATACTCTCCCAGTGATGCAAACATACAGGTAATCAAAAAACTTCAACCACCTAGAAATGTCAAAGACTTACAGAGATTTTTGGGAAGCGTAAATGTTTACAATAAATTTATTCCAAATTATGCAAAACTACGCGCACCGCTAAATAAATTATTAAAGAAAGAAGTAAAATTTGAATGGAATGAAGAATGCCAAAAAGCTTTTCAATATTTAAAAGATGCTCTTATTTCTAAACCCATTTTAACGATTTATAATCCTAATTACCCATGTCATATATTTGTGGATGCGTCAGGTCAAGCGATTGGTTCAGTTATAAAACAATTACATCCTGATGGATCGCTACATCCCATTGCATATCATTCTAGAAAACTTAGACCTTATGAATTAAATTATGCTATAACAGAATTAGAATGCTTAGCTATAATTGATGCCGTCGATAAATTTTATTGTTACTTACACGGGACTCATTTCACAATTTACACGGATCACGCATCTCTCGTTTGGCTAAAAAATATCAAAAATCCGACAGGTAGATTGTTCCGTTGGAGTTTAAAATTATCAATGTACTCGTTTGATATAAAATTCAAAAAAGGTTCAACAAATTATGAAGCAGATATGCTAACTAGAAACCCGATCTCCTACCATATGACTGTACGCGAACCACTTTTAACGCCGAAAGAGATTGAGCAACATCAAAATTTAGACAACGTTTACGGTGTAAACTATAGAAAATTAAATAATATTTGGACAGTTAAGAAACAAGGTTTAATCAAAATTGTAGTACCTTTCTCTTTAAGATTAAAACTATTGAAAAAAGCTCATAATGATTATGGACACCTAGGAGTCTCTGCAATGCTAAATTTAATATCTCCACAATATTATTGGATAGGTTTAACCAAAGATGTAAGCAACTTTGTGAAGCATTGTGAAGTATGCCAATTAAATAAGAAACCAAGACAACCCAGATTCGGCCTTTTACAAATGTTACCTCCTACGAGCGATCCTTTTGAAATTCTTGCCATAGACACTGTTGGTGGTTTAAACTATTATAATTCAACAAAAAAATATCTGCACATTGTTATTGACCATGCCACTAGGTTTATTTGGACTTTCGCCTCAAAGAACGTTAACACCGATACCTATATTAACTGTTTAAGACAAATTTTTCGACATCAAATGCCTAAGAAAATTTTGAGCGATAGGAATGCTGCTTTTACATCATCCAAATTCAAACACTTTTTGAGTAATAATAATATTAAACAGCTTCTAACTACATCCCATAGGCCGCAAACGAATGGTAAAAATGAACGAGTAAATCAGACCTTGATAACTAGACTTAAATGTAAATTAAATTCATATCCTGGTAACATTTCGTGGACCAAATTATTACGTGAAGTAACTGAGGACTATAATGACACCCCTCACACTGTAACAAAATTTCCCCCTTCTTATTTAATGCATGGAAAATTACCATATCAAACCTTAATAGACAATCAGAAAATGTATCCTCCAATCGAAGAAGCTAGGAAAATTGCTAGACAGAGGACTATAAGAAATCATGAAATAAATAAAGAAAGATATGACACCCATTTCAAAGAATCTAAATTTAAAGTAGGTGATAAAGTAATACTAGAAAGTTTCTCATATCCAAACACTCCAAAGCTGAATCCAGTGTTTACGGGACCCTTTGTAATTCTAAAGCGACTTTCAAGTGTAAATTTTGAGATTAACAAACCCAATCCTCTTACTAAACAAGAAAGTGAAATAGTTCATTCAACTAGACTAAGACATTTTAATCCTGCAGAAAATTTTAAATTAAATGTTAGAAAAACTAAAATTCCAATTTGTAGTCAAAATTATCCCAAGACAGAGGAAATAAATAATACCAAGAATGATGGAAATACAGTTATTAAAATTCGATAGCACGAGAGAATGAAAAACTTTCAGTCCAACGAATGGAGTGTCTGTGACCTTGGTCAATAGAGACATTGGAAAGCGAAAAAGCACTTGAACATTGAAAATTTTGATTGTGACCTCTAAATTATCATGACGTGGCAGTTTCGGTTCGACCTGAATTACAGGAGTTTTTAAAATGCTTTCACGTGATGTTGGGACGTAAAATGTAAGAGTTGTTTTGACTGTACAATTGTGAACGGGATTTATACAGTAGTAAACAGATGTGTTGACACTCGTCAGTGGAATTGTTGTTTAGATACTTTTGTTGAGTGTGTTTTGGGATTACGGGTTTGATTTGAAGGATTGCTCTGATGATTACGAACTTGACGAGTCTAGATATCTGTGTTTTTTATATGTTTTATTCACTTTTTATATTTAGCCAATTTGCAATTCATCGTTTTTGAGTTTTGCTTTTTACTAATTGCAGTGAATCTAAAAAATTATTTGATTTAAAGTGTTCAAGTATGTTATATTTTTACATTTTTATATTCGTAGTTTCTCATAATAACTATAAATGTGTTTTTTATTCTTTGAATTCATGGTGCGTTATTTCAAAAATAGTAAGTGAATGTTTACAATACAAGGAATATCTAATTTGATTAATTAAGAGAATTTTCATAGAATAGGTAATGTTTTCATTTTAAGTATGAAAATTTGATTGAAATTTAAGAGATAATGCAATTTTACGTCTAAATTCCTAATGTGAATTAAATACAGGATAGTTAAAACTTACAAATGAACAATGTTTCGAAGAGTAGTTCAGTTTGATTTTCAGTGTGGAATTAAAATTTTTTCTAATATTTAACTCCGGAGAGGCCTCTGCAAAGTCAATGGATAGCTTAGGCGAGTCCTTTGTCGTTTTGCTCTTCAGCTTTCTCTAGGTCATGAACGGTCATTCCGTCATCGCCTTCGAGGCAAGCCCCTTCCACTCTCCGAGATATTTTGAAGTTCAATCTGATTATTGTGTTTCTGTTTTCCACACTGAAGATGAGTAACGTTTGTAGCTGATCAAGATGTGGGAAACTGTTACCCGCATACCTCTGATCTTTGGTAGAGAATAAAGAAATAAAAGGTTTCAAAATGTTGTTCACAAATATAACGTTGGAGAGCCCTGTCACAAAAACAATAGGTAGTCGCCTCCCACAGAGGGATGAACCTTTTGTCGTTTTGTGTGAGCACCCTCGGGGTCACTAACAATTTTCACGTTGGTCACCACAGAGGACAGCCATTTTCCTTCTCCAAACTTTATTTCAGTAAAATTTTAATAAAGCATAATTTGAACATTTTGAGTTAAGTTTTGCTTAGGAAAAATATTGAATTTCATAATGATAAACTTTCTTAAATACTTGTTTACTGTAAACCTTCATTTACGTGTATTATTTTGTTTTTGTTTATATTCTTTGCATATTATCTTTTCATTGTTTAGTTGTTTATATATTGATTCTGTATAGAGATTTTGTGATGGTGCAGGAGAGTCAGAGGAACGGTATAACTTGATAGTTTTAAAGTTTGATGTGATGGTGTGGAATTACTTATGATGAGTTACAGACCAAGCTTCTGACTCTGTAACCCTGATGTCTCCAATTCTGACACACTAGAAAGACAGTTCTGACTCTTCTACACTAAATTTATTCGTTTAATGTTACAATTTCTTGTAAAAAATTTTGATAATCATATATTTGTACTATTATAAGTTGTAAAAATGTCACCCATCAGCGAGACGATTTTCTCTTTTTTCGGGGGGGATCTGTAATATATCAAAATTATTTAACTTTAATATTTCTTCAAAAACCTCCTCTCTCCTATTTTAATTCATCTAAATATCTTTATCAGCCTCTAAATGATTTAATCAACGAAGTATTTTCCACTTAACATTCCTTTCTGTCATAAAACTGTAAACTTTCTGTCTATACAGCAATTTCCCAGGTGTTGGCGGAACATGTTTTCGCGTTTTGCTGATATTGCAGTCAATTCGCTTATTAAGCTGTTTTTGTTGTGGGAAAATTCTTGTTGTCAGCGCTCTTGGATGTACTTGTGTGTGAGCAGAGTGAACTTTGTGGCTTCTTTTTGTGTATTGTCCAGAAGGACAGATGTGCGATGTTGCCGCTTCTAAATAAAGTTTTAAATTAGACTTCTGAGTTCTCTTGAATATGAGACCCGACTGCATCTTTGTACTTTATGAATGCTAGCTGTTGAACTTTCTCCTTGTGAAGGAGTTTTATAAAAATGGATTACATATATATATATATATATATATATATATATATATATATATATATATATATATATATATATATGTATATATATATGTGTGTGTGTGTGTGTATATATATATATGTATATATATATTGTGTATATATGTATATATATATATATATATATATATATATATATATATATATATATATATATATATATATATATATATATATATATATATATATATATATATATATATATATATATATATATATATATATATATATATATATATATATATATATATATATATATATATATATGTATATATATGTATATATATATGCATATATATATATATATATATATATGTATATATAAATATATGTATATATATATGTATATATAAATATATGTATATATATATATGTGTGTGTGTATATATATGTATATATATATATGTATATATACATATATATATGCATATATTAATGCCGAACAGACCGTTGTATTACATTTTATCGATTTTCTGAAATACATCTTATTAGAAAAATAACTGTAAAAATTTATTTTTATACATATAATACTTTATAGTTTGAAACTCTAAGCAAAGTTACTTCATATTTTTATTATTTTATTTAAAAGACTAACAAGTTACATCATATTTCTTCCGTGTAAGAAGTACCTAATATAGCCATGTAATACATAGTATAATCGCGAACAAATATAGTTTTTAGATTTGAACGCAAATACTCATTTTCGGACTGCCTGAATTTTGACAAGTTGTACAAGAAATCTTTTATTTTGAAACTTTAAATAACCATTTTGAACATTTCGGTGCGCATTTTGACTAGTTTCGTGGTAACGTCTGGACGAACGTTTGTATCTAGCATAACTCAATGACAATTAGTTGTAGATAATTGAAATATTGCATGTGTAACAAATGTAATTATTTAAGTTTTTTTTACTCAGAATCATGTTTTAATTTTAATACCAACAGTTCTGAAGGTTTTTATCGATTTTCTGAAATACATCTTATTAGAAAAATAACTGTAAAAATTTATTTTTATACATATAATACTTTATAGTTTGAAACTCTAAGCAAAGTTACTTCATATTTTTATTATTTTATTTAAAAGACTAACAAGTTACATCATATTTCTTCCGTGTAAGAAGTACCTAATATAGCCATGTAATACATAGTATAATCGCGAACAAATATAGTTTTTAGATTTGAACGCAAATACTCATTTTCGGACTGCCTGAATTTTGACAAGTTGTACAAAAAATCTTTTATTTTGAAACTTTAAATAACCATTTTGAACATTTCGGTGCGCATTTTGACTAGTTTCGTGGTAACGTCTGGACGAACGTTTGTATCTAGCATAACTCAATGACAATTAGTTGTAGATAATTGAAATATTGCATGTGTAACAAATGTAATTATTTAAGTTTTTTTTACTCAGAATCATGTTTTAATTTTAATACCAACAGTTCTGAAGGTTTTTACGCACTTTCCGAACAGTAACTTATTTTGTAACGTCAATCTTAAATAGGTTAATTTTAGTTCATATTAAAATACATAAAATATATAAAATACATAAAATACATAAAATACATAAATACATAAAAATATATAAAATATATAAAAATATATAGAAATATATAAAATATATAAAAATATATAAAAAATATATAAAAATATATAAAATACATAAAATACATAAAATATATAAAATATAAAGGAATAAAATATAAAGTATAAATAAATTCAAGTAACCGAGGCAATTGACTCGGTTACTTGAATTTATGTATACTTTATATATGTTCCTTTCAAAAAGCATGTTTAAATATGCCCTATATAATAATAGTCTAAGTTATTTGTCCATATGTCCTCGAATTTATGAAGCGGTTGGACCTGGAATGGATAGAAGAATCCATATTGGATTCTTCATAAGTTACAGTTAGCAAAATTCAAAGCGAGTTAACAAACATTCTAAATCCATCCCTTCCCTCTTTTCGAGAGTTTAATGTCTTTATTTCAAGCTCTATTATCCCAGGTTAAAAGCAAAAGATTAAATGTATCAATTAATCACACAATAAATAGGTGAACACAGCATTTATTCTAGCATTATGACGTTATTACTTTAACCATCTCATTTAATCATTTCTTATTTTAAATGATTTAAATATCGTCTGCATTATTTTCGTATGTTTTATCACTGAACTTAGATATAACGTAAATAATTTTCTTTTATATTTGGCTTAAATAATAGATTAGGTACATATGTGATAATTTTAAATTGAATCATCGATTACTTTTTGTTGCAATGAAAATTTTATCATCGATATTAACAACAAATTATTTTTATAAAAGTCTAGGAGTCTATTTCACGGACAAATAAGTATCTAGAGTTTTTGTGTTTGTTTTTTATGCATAACCACACGGTTTCCTATAGCTTCGCTAAATTTTGGACATCATTCATATATACCGCCAACTAATCACTGTCAGTATTAAAACCCCTGCTGTCCATCCTATCACGTAATATGACAAGATAAATTAAAGTTGGCAAACTAGCATGCGGTCAGTAAAGATAAACAAATTATTGAGCTTGACCAGCTAATTTTCAGCTAAAAACCAAACCATTTTTTTACCTGCCTTATTGAGTACTTTACAATTCTAAAAAATTAAAAATTTGATTGATCCCGTCATATGACGGGTGTAACGATCCGTTACATGACCCTAAAAAACGAGAAGCCCGAAGGTGACCTTTCGCCGCGGACATTTACGATTAGTGGCAAGTAGAAACGGGTGGTCTAAACTACACGTGGATACTTAATTAAAACGGTCCGTGTGGTGGAGCCAACGCGTCTGGGGCTTTGTGAGAATGTTGAATGGAAAGACTCTGTGAAAAGATTGTAAATAATTACAGTGCACATTGTCGCCCATTAGCGGTAGCGAAAAAGGCAATTAAGTAGTTGAGTCGGCTGATCTAAATACGGCTTTTCGGACACATATGGAAACGAAACAGCTGATTCAGGCGGAAGGTGACCGCAAGACTGCATCATCCTGGTTCTGGAAGTTTTCCGAAGAATCACGTAAGGGGAACCGGGGGAGCTATAAAAGAAGAGTGACGGGGCCAAAACGAAGCTATTTCTTCTTGAGGCTTCTTCCTGATAGAGCCTTCGTAGCTCGAGAAGAACCGCTCGTATCTCCGATTCTGGAGTTTGCTTGATTAGAGACCACCAGCATCTCTGTTTGCTAAGAAGTCGACCTTCGACTTGGGAATTCTATTCCCGTTATTTTGCTAATTTTTTCTTTACTTCGTGCATAGAAGTAGGTAGCCGAGAGGGACCCTTGCTCTCAATTCGGATCGTCTTGCATCCCGAGATTTCCTTCACGAACACCTGCGTGATACGCACTCTGAACTTTCGAACCTTGGTGTGAAAGCCGACTGTACAAATCGTCAGCCCAGATGTGATAGTGTCAGCGTTTATTACCGGCACTAATTAGCGAACAATTCCTGTGATTAGAAGCCCTAGCCATACTGTATCCGGTACCCACGCATCCTTATTGTGTGAATGTCATCTCAGCACGAGATCTCAGAATATTTAGAAATCTACTAAATCTGTACATAGCTGTACATAATTTATTCGCCTGGATAAAATATTTAATCTAGATTAAACAGGTTTTCTAGCCTGTTTCATTGACGGCTTCGCCTACCATATCTCCAGTACGTTACACGGGCTATAAGCTAGTTTAAATATATTTACATATTTACATATTATTGCTAGTTAAAATATATTATATGCTAGTTTAAATATATTTATCATTTCAATAAATTTGATTTGTAGTATATGCATCTAAAATCAATCTCGATATAAAACAATTCTTCTTAAACCCATATAAACTTTAATAAATTGCAGTATTCGTAAGTTCGTTATTTTGTTTGAATAATAAATCGTCTTTAGTTAAGTCGTAGTATTAAATCATGTTTTATAATTTATAAGAACTATTTTCCATCAATTGAAATACAATGTTTATCTACAATGTTTTAATACATTACTTTTGAATCAAAGGTTTTATTTCAGAAATTTTATTCGTCGTAGATACTTCAGGATGCAGTGGAATTGCAACATAGGCAGATTTCTTCTTCGAAATCTCTAGAAAAATATACTAAAAAAATACTACTCATAAAAATACATTTTTACAGTACATATATGGATATATACTATAAGTCATACTGGCAATGCATAAAACTATAATAATTTGTGCATTCACAATAAAATTTAAATGAAAAAAATGTTTTTAACGATGTTTATACAGAACAAACCAAAAATGTTTTTAACGATGTTTATACCGAACAAACCAACCAGACCGTTGCATCATTTTGGTTCGATTTTGTCAATTATTTTTACCAGCATATAGCTATATACTAGCATATAAAATTATTTATTCCTTAGAGACATACTTGCATTTAATCTCTTTTCACTACTGTGCAGCGTATTCATGCTGCTGTCTATGACCATTTCTATGCGGCTATTGTTTATATCTGTTACATTACAGCCCCACTGTGACACCTCCTTTCCTGTACATGCTCCTTTTTTAAAAAAAACAAAAATGCGCAACAGCCCCTATAGGCGCCATCTGTTGGCTGTGTTTGAGTTACAGTTTTTTCTGTTTTAAAAAAATCCTATGCCCTAGCGATACTATCTCTGCAAATCGTTTTTTATTTTGGTTATTTTTCTAGTAAGTTTATACGGACTTTTTGATCACCCGGTTTATACACACACATGTACATACACAACCACAAAAATATGTATATATATATATATATATATATATATATATATATATATATATATATATATATATATATATATATATATATATACTATATATATATATATATATATATATATATATATATATATATATATATATATATATATATATATATATATATATATATAATATATATTATTCTTTAAAATGCGCAACAGTTCCTAGGGGCCAAGGTTTACGGTGCCAATCTCTGTTTGCGTGACCAAAGGCCATGGGGTGCGAAGTTCCGGTTAGATGGTCAATCTTACTCGGAACCCCCAGTGTTTAGTTCCCGAACATGCTTGGTCCTCAATTTCTCTACCCACTGAAGGGAGGAGTCAACCTTGCCCAGCCCGGGGATCGAACCTCGGACCTGTGTCGTGGGAGCGCGAAGTGCTGTACATGCTCCTAGCATATTTAAGTAGACAGCTGAGGAAAATAAATTCCACTATTGCCTTAATAAGACTTTAATTACATTATATGAATATATGTTTTTCTGTGGAATTGGCATGAAGGCATGGTATATACTCTTAAAGTTATGTCTTAATTCTATTTGTCTTCTGAAAATCGCATAGTGGATTCTTTAAACTTTATAATGGCTTTTAAACTAGTATTTATTCTTTTATAGTTGTGGTATTCAAATTTTTAAGAATCATGGAAATCTTGGAAGAAATAAACTATATAATTTTCTGGCAGAATACTATGAGTTTTCGAAAAGTAAATGTAATTTAGCTGTGATGTGCTTTATGTAGGTACTGGTAGTAATAAGGAAATAAAGAAAGTTGTGGCTGTATTGCAATCGCCAAATACTGAATTCTAATTCCAGTAATGGCAACCGTATATACCCATTGTTTCTAGTTCTACTGAGGGACTTTGTATGTCTACCGGTATACTAGTCCTTTATCACCTTTAATAAATATTTTGTTATGTTTACGTAATCGAATTTCCGAAACAATCAATAAGCATATGAGATTGATACACGATACATTGACGCAGATCATTTTAAAACGTATATAACGTTTTATTATTTATCAAACTAGCATATAGCCCGTTGTATGACGGGATGAGTAAAATTTTTAATTTTCCAGAATCGTAAAGTACCCTATAAGGCAGGTATTTTTTTTTTTTTTTTGCTGAGAATTATCTGGAACACGCTCAATAATTTGTTTATATTCATACTCCTCTAAAGTCTCCCGATACTGTGAATGCAGTTTAGAATCACGTTGAATTCATTTAGAAAGATAATTCAAAGTTTTCGTAGCTATCTCAAAATTATCGTTAAGTTCTTCCCAATTTTTTGCCACAGTAATTAAGGGAAGTAAAGGAACAAAAGTATCATTTCCATTACATCCTGGAGGTAGATAGAATTTGATGTTAATACGGGTGATAAAACTTTCATTGCAACAAAAAATAATCGTTGATTAAATTTAAAATTATCACTTATGTACATAATCTATTATTTAAACCAAATATAAAAGAAAATTATTTACGTAATATCTAAGTTCAGTCATAAAACGTATGAAAATAAAGCAGACAATATTTAAATAACTTAAATAGGAAAGGATTAAATGAGATGGCTAAAGGAATAACTTCATAATGCTAGAAAAAATGTTATATATACCTATTTATTATGTGATAAATTGATAAATTTAATCGCCTGCGCTTAAGCGGGGAAAATATGGCTTGAAATAATGACATTAAATGCTAAAAAAAGGGGGGAAGGGATAGAGTTCGAAAGCTGTTAATTCTAACACATCAAAAATCCAATATGGATGCCTTTATGCATTCCAGGTACAATCGATTCATAAATTCAAGGACAGACAGACTATTATTATATAAGGGATTAGCAAAATAATTTAAAAAAATTATTTTTAAGCATACAATTCTTTGTAGCTTGGAACCTCATACACAATTATTTTATATTTTATATTGTTTTAAATGGAAGACCAGCATATTATTTCTACATCCGTGTAAGAGGTACAGCAATATCGCGAAAAAAAACTGTGTTCAGATATGACTGGAAATACTCAATTTGGGACTGCCTGAATTGATTTTTACAAGTGTGCATACGTACAAGGAAACGCTTATTATGAAATTTAAATCAACATTTTTACCATTACTGTGCGTATTTTGACTAGTTTCGTAGTAATGTTTGTATCCCGCATAACTCAAAAACAATTAGTTGTAGAATGTTGGAATTCTATATTTATGACACATGCAGTTACTTAAGCCTTGTACTCCGAATCTCTTTTAATTTAATACCAGCCGTTACGAAACTTTTTAAGTTTTTTACTTGAAATTTACATGTTATAAAATAATTAAAAAATAAGGCGATTTAATTAAGTAAATGAGAAAACAAATTCAGTTAATCGAGTACTTCTGAGTATTTTTGTTGGGAGGTCTTACGCTTTATTGCTTTAATTATGTACTAATAATATAATAGAATATATAACTAACTGAGTAAGGTATGCCGAATAAGATGAAGTGGCAATTAAAATTAACTGGTTGTTGTTTTTGTTACTCATCCCCCTAGTGTAGTCTTTCCTACAATAGTACCAAAAGACCCCGTCGCTTCACTTTGCTTCACTTTGAGTGAGAAACTAACTGAAACTCACTTTGAGCTGAAGACTAACTTAGACTCGAGAATGGTTTGACAAAATTTTGCCCTTAAATTCTCTGAAACTCTGAAAGAATTACTCTTTATATTGAAAAATCATATCTTGTTATTTATGCCCTTTGGAAAAGCCAAGGACATAAGCCATAGGCTACTCGAATTATAGCAAGGGAAACACCTTTCGTAGTTTTATACGAAAAGCACCGCTAAGGACTCCATAGCAATACGACTAGTCTATGGTTAAGGGTAATATGCGGCTTCACTTTAAGCAAGAAACTAACTGAAATTAACTTTCAGCTGAAGACTTACTTAAATTCGAGAATGGTTTGAAAAAACTTTACCCTTAAATTCTCTGAAACCCTGAAAGAATTACTGTTTATCTTGAAAAATCATATTTAAACCTGTTATTTATGCCCTTTGGACAAGCCAAGAACGTAAGCGATAGGCTACTCGAATTAAGGCAGGGAGAACACCTTTCGTTGTTTTCTATGAAAAGCACCACTAGGGTCTCCGTCGCAATATGCTACTAGCTAAGAGTAATATGCAGCTTCACTTTAAACTGAAGACTTTGAGCTAGAGACTAACTTACACTGGAGAAGGGTTTGTCAAAATTTTGCCCTTAAATTCTCTGAAACCCTGACAGAATTACTCTTTATATTGAAAAAATTCAGCTTTTTGGACGTAATACGTATTGGGGTAAGGAAGGAGAACACCTTCCGTTGTTTTATGAAAAGCACCTAGGGCTCCGTCAGTACTACTAGTCTAAGGGTTATATGCATCTTCACTTTAAGCAAGAAACTTACTGAAATTAACTTTGAAGACTAACTTGCACTCGAGAATGGTTTGACAAAACTTTGCGTTTAAATTCTCTGAAACCCTGAACAAATTACTCTTTATATTGAAAATCATATCTAAACTTGTTGTTGTTATTTATGCTCTTTGGACAAGCCAAGGACTTAAGCCATTTTCTACTCGAATTATGACAAGGAAAACACCTTTTGTTGCTTTATAAGAAAAGCACCGCTAGGGTGAAAGAGCTAAGGGTTTCTGTACTTTAAAGCTTCTGATTTTAGAAGACTAACTGCACTCAAGTTTGACACCTGCAGATTCTCACCCTGAAGCGTTTATGAACTTAGAGAGATTGTTGAATTGTAATTTACTCTCCAAGGACTTAACCATTACTGAATTGATCAAGGAAAACATTTCGTTTTTTTACGAAAACTACCGATGGTGAAAGACGACGAACCTCGATTGAAGCTGCTAGCTAACTCAGAAGAAAACTGCTCAGAAGTGTAGTTTATAACTAAAGATTGGTGAACCTCCAGATTAATTATGATTGTAAACTCTTCTCTAAGAAAACTACCCGATGGAGAGACTGGTCAAGACCTCCGAATTAGCTGCTGCTAGCTAACTCTAAGTTCCTTACTCCGATATTCGACCTCAATTAGAGTTGCTAGCTAACCCAGAATCTATCTCATCTCATTAGATGGGGCCTCAAAGAGATGGGCCTTACCCAGAATTTCATCATTGGATCATCTGGCGATCTCACCTTCAACCAACTTGATTGGTCTGGGTAGTCAATCACCTGCTGCAAACCCGGGAGACACCTGAATTCCGTGTCGGCGAAAGATTAACGTTACTGCACTCCCTTGAAAACTTGTGATTCCGACGATCATCTTTCTGGTTGTCAGTCAGGGCGCCCGGTTGTCTGCCCTGTTGTTTCGCTACTGTAGTACACAAAAGTGTAGACATCATGTGCCGGGGAAAACAACATCTTCGTCTGCACATAAGAGAAGTCCATTTCTCAAACCCCTTTTGATAAACAGTCTTCGTGAGGAAATTAACGCCGTTAAGGCACGTCATTACAGAATACACAATATATATTCTTTTTTCAAAAACATAACAATTTTCTTCATTTTTAGAGACATTTTTAAATATATTCCTCACAAGTCATTGGTAAGGTTATCCTTCAAACGGCCGCTACGAAAATATTTTTTTTTATCTCTTTAAAACTAATTTACCCTCATTTTAAAGGAATTGCAACCTTTAAAATACACTGTTTTATGTTGCATTAACATACTAAAACTCTCATAATTCTAGATACAAAAATCAAATTTCTAAAGAAGATATATATATTCATGCAAACATTTATTGATATTCTCTTATGTAATTCAAGACTCTTACATTAATGGAAATAATTTTTTTCTTCTCTTCGCTGAAGATAAAATTTTGAGGTTCATTCAAGCATTTTCAAAGCCTTATATTTGCCTTTAATATATAAACCTGTAGAAATGCGGGTTAATATTAAACATTTATTATCACATCTCCTATACTAAATATTTGCCTATGCTTCGTTAAAGACTGCCTTCTTTAAAGTAAATCCGTGTACTGAAAATTTATTCTATATAAGCTTTTAGGCGAACTAGTGTTTACTGTTACTACAAAACTGTTAATTTTAGCTCGAAATGATAATCTTTTCTTTTCTGAATACTTCCCTTTGATATATCAATTTAATGGCATAAATATTCTTAAAATATATTTACGTGGATTTTAGTTTATTTGGTTTTAGAAACAACTATTCATGAAATATGGTAGTTAATAAACCAATAGACTTATAGATTTTTAAAATACTCTTTATATTATATTTTTAAACAAACATGAGTACATATCACTGTTTGAAAACTCAAATATCTTTTTTGAAACACTACAAATAGGCTATTATTTTGAATCATCTGACGTTTTCGTTTGTAATTTTTAATGTTTATAAGAATAATTAAACAGATCCAGGGTAGCTCAGTCGGCAAAGGCTGCGAACTCCTAAGTGAAAGGTTGAGGGTTCGGGATTCGATGCCGGTTTAACCCTCCGAGTAGTACATACCGAGGAAAAAAAGTCTCCCAAAATACGCTAAAGTTTCATTGTGTCAGTGACCAAAGTGTTTTATGATTTTTTACTTCACCCTTTGTCGACTAGATTGGAATACGGGAAACCCACCCTCGTTTTGTCCCTTTACTTTCGGTTATAAATAGATATATGAATAGACATTATAGATTGTTAATTTTTAATACACGTAAAGCTCGTCAAGTCTCGAAGATCATCCCATAAGAAATAATGGGTTCTAAAAGTACAAATAAAAATATTCTTTAAGAGAATGATTTCTATCTTTTTTACGAAAGTCATCCAAGCTATTTAAATGGTGTAATTAGAGAT
>CM063511.1:117230343-117260343 GCA_032207245.1 Pardosa pseudoannulata
TATATATATATATATATGTATATATATATATGTGTGTGTGTGTGTGTGTAATCCAATAATTCTCAAACTACTCAACATTATAGCCCCTATTACTTTTACTTGCCCGGGGTACTGGGTACTGGGAAAGGAGAAGCCTAAATCAGGTTGCAGTAATAACGATGTAGTGGGGCCGCATTAAAGAGAAATGGCACAAGTCTAATTAGAACTTTATTTAAGAGCTGCTAGAATGGACATCTTTACTAGTCGATGACAGACAAAGGAAAAGACACAAATATCAATCTGCTCGAAAAGAGGTGCACCCGTGAGCGAAGGCAGAAAGAATTTTCCCAAGGTAGAAGAAATTTACTCAGCGAATTAAGTGTTAAGATCAAGATAAAACACGGAGTCATTTGCCTATTGAAACCTATTGAATAGACAGAAAATTTACATCTATAGGATACAAAGCTTTGGGAATTGTATCGAAAGAATTTTAAGTCAAAGTCATTCTTTTGATTAAGACATTTAGAGACTGTGAAAAAGATTTTAAGGAATTAGAATGGAAGATGGGGGGGTTAAGGAAATATTAAGGTTAAATAATTTATATATATATATATATATATATATATATATATATATATATATAATTGGTTGACAGATTGTTGATTATAATATTTTATATTATATTAACTATTGTACATTTATTATTATTGAGAATTAAATTTTAAATTAGTACAAACTATAGTATTGTGTTATGATTCTTTAAATATACAATATAGAATTAATCTCTCGATATTTTAAGTAGACATTGTTTACAGATGATATAACGTTATACGATAACGATACACGTATAGAGATAACGTTTGCAAATGATATTTAAATAACATATAATACATAAATACTAATTGAAACATTTTGAAAATGATCTCAAAGTAGCATAAAACTGCTTCTATCAGCTGAATTATGATGTTACATGTTGACGAACTTACTACGTGCGATTAAATATGAATACAACATTGTTTGAAATAACGACATAGAACACGACTTCCCGCTGTGTTGTTAAGCATAAAAAAACAAATTTCATAACATTGACTTTTATTTATATAAAATTATTTCCCAATAAACAGAAAAACCTCCGCGTAAAAAAATATTTTCTATGCTCTAATATGATCTAAGCTCTACGTTATATAAGCTGTAATAAATGAACCATAAAGAAATAATTTTGTTAATTTCTATTCAGAAATACTTTAAAGACCATCACTCTTTATATATCAAAGTCATGGCATTTATGAATATTCAGTTGGAAATGTGGTATTAATTACGTAATTAAATGCACAATTTTATGCATTACTAAAATTACAATTTGTGTAGTCCCTCAATAATTATAGAAAAGCTTATTAAAAGTTTTATTCATTTAGAAACACGTAGGGGAGGAGAAACTAGTAATTCAGTAATATAATTGGTTTAATTGAAGCTTATTAGTTTCAGAAAACATTTTCTTATATTAAAATTTTTTTAAACATTGCTTAATTTTATGCAATGTTTAAGAATATATTAATGCTAAAATTGAGATTAAAGTCGGAAAGTGTGTCTGAACAGACATGTGTCTCCATTGTTCAGAAATTGTTTCCACAAACCATATTTTTTATACCTATGTAAAAGTGCATGTTTGTTTGTTTGTGTGTCTTTTCTAAAACTGTTGTAATTTATTTACAACCTCTACACCAGTGTTCGGTTACAAGGGGGAAACACAGTAAAAATATAATACTTTATACTGAGATTCAGATATTTATTATGTACATTCATTTACATGTTGATCCTAGGTTATTATATATCATAATCATCAATTATTTATATCTTATATTTACAGCATGATTACTACAATTCTCTTTATAATGAACTAATTATTCAATTACAAGCTTAAATCATTAATAGAGGCCTAAGTGACTGTAAATATTATTTTATCTTTACCTCTATTACAAACAGGGGAGCAGGCAGGGGCTTTCCTCACGCGGTGTCGGTCGCGCACGGGACGAGTTTGTAATAATAAAGTTGTAACAAAATTTTATTGGTATACTAAGTTGTTCGTTGCTATTGCCAAATTTTGTTGCCTTTTACTCTGGAAATGTATTTGCATCACAATTTGTTTAACACTGGCATGGGTTGAACTATTAGTTTAATTATATAAAAAGAATCATTGCATTAAATATGAATATAGTTAACAAATACATATCCGCTAGCCAAGTACAAAGACAAATAGACATATATTGACAAATATAGCATTTTATTTTAGTTTATTTGAAATTAAAATACCTATCAGGTTTTCAAAAGGCGTTATAAAATTATTTATTTATATCCAATCTGAAAGCATGCAAAAGGTTTACCAAATACTCATAAACGCAAAACAGAGTTCTTGTGTTCGAATTTCCCTGAAGATGTGTGCGTAATCAGCTTTCAGTGATAGGTCCCTGTATCATTAGTTTTAGTGTAGCAAAACATTAAGCTCCAAAAACCGTAGCGTGTACCAAAAAATCACTAAGTTGTTCGTAGCTATCGCCAAATTTTGTTGCCTTTTACTCTGGAAATGTATTTGCATCACAATTTGTTTAACACTGGCATGGGTTGAACTATTAGTTTAATTATATAAAAAGAATCATTGCATTAAATATGAATATAGTTAACAAATACATATCCGCTAGCCAAGTACAAAGACAAATAGACATATATTGACAAATATAGCATTTTATTTTAGTTTATTTGAAATTAAAATACCTATCAGGTTTTCAAAAGGCGTTATAAAATTATTTATTTATATCCAATCTGAAAGCATGCAAAAGGTTTACCAAATACTCATAAACGCAAAAGAGAGTTCTTGTGTTCGAATTTCCCTGAAGATGTGTGCGTAATCAGCTTTCAGTGGTAGGTTTCTGTCTCATTAGTTTTAGTGTAGCAAAACATTAAGCTCCAAAAACCGTAGCGTGTACCAAAAAATTAATACAAGAATAGAATGCATTAATTGTATAACAAGAATTACTGCATTAAATATGAATAGAGATAATGAATACATTTCTGCTAGCCAAGTACAAGGACAAATTGACAAATACTGAAAAATATTGCATTTTATTTTAGTTTATTTGAAATTAAAATACCCCTCAGGTTTTCAAAAGACATTATAAAATTATTTATTTATACCCAATCTGAAAGCATGTAAAATAGTTTACCAAATACTCATAAACGCAACACACAGAGTTCTATTTTCGAATTCCCCTGAAGATGTGCGTAATCAGCTTTCAGTGGTAGGTTCCTGTCTCATTAGTTTTAGTGTAGCAAAACAGTAAGCTCCAAAACCGTAGCGTGTGCCAAAATATTTATACAAGAATGGAATGCATTAATATGTAAGTGTCAATTTTAAATTTCAATTTCATTTAAATTTTTAAAACTCAATTTAAATTTAGGAAAGTATTGTTTTTACCATAAATTATATACACGGCATTAAAAATATTTTCTATAAATTAACTTATTAACTTATCAACAATATAATCTGCAAAAATGCACAAACGATAATTTTAAGTATTTGAAAAAGCAAAAATAAAAGAACAATTGTAAATAAGTCGCAAAACAATGAATAGTAGTTAGCAATATTTATTAATTAAATTTTTAAGAAATTTAGTTCTACTTATAATTATAAAACTGTATAACTATAACTGTAACTTATAACTGTATAACTGTAGAAAGTTTTATTACCCTAAACTAATAATTTTAAAAATATCTTAGTAAAATAGCTATAAAAAGGATGCAAAAAATAATAAAAATTAACAATATTTGTTAATTTTAAAGAAATTAATCTGACATTTAAAAATATTTTTAAAGTGATCAATTTAGTCCAAGATATCCTTTAAGAAGTAAAATACCATTATTAAATTTTCCTTAAAATTGGATTTTAGAAAGAAAACAATTTGAGAGTGTGCTAAATTTAAAAGAAAAATTAAAAACTATATCAAAAGAAAATACTTCTAAAGATATTTTTCTTTTTTATTATACCTTAGCTTAGCAGGAAATTAGTTTTATCTAAGTATGTTATTACAGTCTCAATAATCACTATAAATCGAAATTAAATTTTTACGCAAAAAAAACATAAATTCATTGTAAGTTATAAATCTATTTCAGTATATTTCATTTTCTGATAGCACCGTTTTCAGTGAACAAAAGCAATTTCAATTAAAAAACTTTTTTCAGTTTTTAATTCATTTTATGACTTTCAAGAAAAACTTCCTTGAAACCCATTAATTGCTAGAAATAACTTTTTTATTAAAAACTTAAAATAACTTTTCCTTAATAATCAAAGAATTTACACAAATCGTATGTAAATAGATGAAAACGACTTAAAATCTTGAAATAACACAACAGTTCTGTTTGCACTTAAAAATATTAACTTAACATGGGAATTTCTGTAGTTAAAAAAAGGGTTTAGTGAATGATTATTACAAGAAGATATAACTTCCTAATTCAAGATAGAGAATATTTGAGATCATAGAATAATTATTATTAGTCTTTTAAGTTTTCGTAAAATGAGTGACTTGACTAAATTAAATTTCAATCAACTATTATAGTTTTTAATTTTAAGCATATTATTGTTTTAACTGAAGGAATAAGATTTATGTTATGTTAAGATAATCCAAGAAACCTTCAAACTTTTTTTATTAACTAATATAACAAATAAGAATATCTATTTTAAAAATATCATTACCGTTTAATATATTTTAATATTTCTTACATAATAAAAATTTAACATTTTTTTAAATAACGTCTGTCGAATCCTCTACTAAAACATAAAAATTTCTGAATATCAAGCACTATCTTTTCTATATTTTAAATTTGTTAAATATAATTTGAGTAAATTTGTACAAACTTTCGCATCATTACACTGACTATTAGCGCTAGGTTACTATTAGCGCTCAATTGTTTCCCACACGATAGCTTTCCAATAAATATTCAAATTCTAAAAGCTGTGATAAAAATTGTAATGTTTTTAATATCTAAATAGATATATATTTTTAAATTAATATTTCAAACTGTGCATTTAAATATTAAAAAATTTAATTAAAATTTTTCATTTTTAAAAATCTTATTTCAAAATTTACTTAAGTACGTTGTTTGAAATTAGTTTAATAAAGTATATTAGGAACGTCTGAGCATGGATTGTTAGACATGCCTTATGTTATCCCCTATATAACAATAGCCTAAGTTATCTGTACGTCTGTCCTCCAATTTATGAAGCGGTTGGAACTGGAATAGATAGACGCATCCATTCAAAGCGAATACAGTTTATCTTCTCCTAAACTATCGATCCGATTCTAAAATAAATTTGTATAAATATGCTTCATATCACGGCAAAAAATACTGTCGTCTTTAAAACGTTCGAAATCCAACCCTTCCCCCTTTTTCGAGAGTTTAATGCCATTATTTCAAGTCCTATTTTCCCCGGTTAAGAGCAGGCGATTAAATTTATCCATTTATCACTTAATAAAGAGGTAAAAATAACAATCGTTTCTAGCATTATGACGTCATTCCTTTAAACACCTCATTTAATCATTTCATATTTTAAACTAATTAAATATAGTCTACACTATTTTAATATATTTTATCACTGAACTTAGATATTACGTAAATGATTCTCTTTTATATTTGGCTTAAATAATATATTAGGTACATACGTGATAATTTTAAATTTAATCATCGATTATTTTTTGTTGCAATAAAACTTTTTCCCACCGGTATTAACAATAAATTTCTTTTCATATAAGTCTAGGAGTCTATTTCACGGACTAATAAATATCCAACTTTTAATTTATATATATTTGGAGATTAATAAGTTTGTTCTTTTGTGTGTTTGTTTATTATACATAACCACACGGTTTGACTAAATGAATTCAATGTGATTCTGGCCGAACGCTGGCCGATTGGTTAGGGTGCTGATCGTCGGTACCGGAGTTCGTGGGTTCGAATCCCACTACGGCATGGATGTCCGTAGCCGTTCGGAATCGGCTTTAAGCAGTAGGTCCCGGTCTCATTAGCCCTCGTGGGCAAAACAGTAGACCGTAGCGCTCCAAACCAAACCAATGTGATTCTAAACTGCATTACAGAATTGGGAGACTCTAGAGCAGTATGACGATAAATAAATTATTGAGAGTGAACCAGATAGTTCTCAGCCAAAAAACAAACCATTTTTTACCTGTCTCATTGGGTACTTAACAGTTCTGGAATATTAAAAATTTTACTAATCCCATCATATGATGGGCTATATAGTTAATATAATTTTTATTTATGTAACAGTCAATATAGCTGTGAAATCTAACACGTGTAAACATGTGATTCATAAAAGAAATCTAAGGACTTAAAATCTAAATCCATGCAAAAATTTATTACAGTCATAATTAAAAACAAGTATAAAGATTATGAAAATACATTTTTAGCTACAAAGTAAGTCAATGCAATTTCAAAATAGTAAAATGAAAAATAAATGAACAGGAAAAGACAGCTATTTAGAGTTTCTTTAAACATATCCCGATAAATGAAATAATATATAAATTATCTGTATATTTACAATAACCATATAAAATTTAAGCGTTTATGGTATATTTAGAGCATCCAACATTAATCAAAAAAATCCTTTGCAATTTTTAAAACATATCAGAAAATAGTAAACAATTGAGTCAATAACAAATCCTGTTGCTTTAATATTTATTTTTATTTACCTATAAACTTTGATGTTCATTCCATTCACATTTCCATTATACAGGGTGTATTACTATCGGTATTCTTCGTATGGTGGTCATGTAGTCCGTTCGTGACTACTGCGACATGTACTTGATGTACAGCTGATGTAAATGATGCCTTACGAACTGTTAGGGAACATCTGCTTTAAATTGTGCATATACTGCTGTTGATATGATCAATATTGTGTTTTTTCTTGCAACGGCAGTGACGTCATATTTTGTTTTTCTTAATTTACTCGTAAACAATGGATCGTAAAGGAACCTTCTTTGAGCAATTTTTATGTACTCCCAATGAGGAATCTAGCTGTGCAGATTTTATACGGTCGTTTTGGGACACCCTGTATACATATATTTGTGTTTAGTACAAATCGTTATGAATTAGACAATTTTAAAAACTAAACTCGTAGGAGGCCGTAGGAGGCCAGGGCCTACGGTGCCTATATACGTTTCCTAGACCAATGGCCTTGGGATGCGAAGTATATGTTCCGGTTAGGCTGTCAACTTTACGTGGAACACCCAATATTTAGTTCACAAGTATGCTTGGTTCTCAATTTCTCTACCCACTGAAAGGATGAAAGGCTGAAATTAGACAATTAGATATTTAAAATAGATCATACAATACCTGTTACGCTTACATATAATATTTTTAATTTTATACTGTTAAAGACTAGCATGTAACCCGTGATATGACGGGATCAGCAAAATTTTGGTAACGCTAACTCATCAAAAATCAAGTTTTCGGACACCTTATATATGTTATAAATAACGTGTATAAAAAATTTAAAATATCGTATTTTAAACACAATTAATGAGTGGAATTTAAAGAAATAGATATGGTACTGAAAAGCCATTTATAAAATTAAATGTAACATGCATTAAGCAATCGAAGACAGTTATGATATAAGTAGCAAGTTCCTTTACTCAGCCATTTTCAGCAAAATTTAGTAATTTAAAATATATAGTGAACCATCCTGAAAATGCGTCCATTTCAAAACTGGAGGGTTGGGATTTCAAAGCTCGGCTGAACCAAGCGTCTGCCATGTTCATTTATGGTGGGTGGAGTGCTTAGATTGGTGCTCTCAATCAACTTTAAAATTATACATTACATCTAGTGGTGGCAGGCCAAGAATGTAGGTTTTCTGTTTGATTCTTGCTTCAATATTATGAAAACCCATCGGGGGCAATGTTAATAGTGTCTGGTTCATTCCTTGAGCTACACGTGCTACATGAATGTTGCTAAATGAGTAACAGTTTAACAGTCGTAAGTGGCATAAACATGTATGTCTGCATCGTAAGAAAGGTATCTTCAGTTTTGATGCTAGAAAAAAAATTGTTAAACCACTTTAAATGTTTGACTTCTTTAAAAAAAGAAAGTATTTTTTAAATTTTGAAGGCACAGATATACAACTTTGCATGTGAAGAAAGTATAAACTGGTAATTGAGGCCAATAAAAAACTCGATTTTTGGAGATTTTTGCTATTGGGTGTCATTAAAATTAAGTCTTTAATTTTCTAAATTTGTGGATCACCAATCTAAACTAATACCTATCTAAAATGGCAACTTAATAATGGATCACACCCACAATTTTTCAAATTATGGAATCCAAAAAAACTTTTTTCTGATAATGTTTTAAGTGTGCAGTCATCTCAATATTTTGGAAGAATCTGCGGTGACTTAACTCAAAATATTACCTCGTGCAAAAGCAAATGCAGCTATTTCATTTCTGACTTTTCCTTTTTTTTCTGATGGCATCTGGAGACATTTTTCTATTCATTCTGCCATTTTTGTATTGTAAGTTGTTCACTTCATTTTCTCTCCAGTTGTTGAAAGATGTAAAGCAAATTAGTACGAATTTTATATTAAATATTTAGGCTTGCAACGATATATTTGTTGTCCTCTTCATTTATTCCCTCCTCCTCAAATCTAAATGACTCTATACTCGAAAAATACAAATCATAATAAATTTCGAATAATAATTTGCTTTAATAATAAAGCATTTTAAATGGTTGAAGCACACTCAGAGTGTTTTTATAATTTATTACCCTACAGTTAGGAAATTTTGTAAACATATGAATTGAAGTTTTTAAATTAAATTCTAAACTTTAAGTAAATTATTCCCATTAAATATTTTTCTAAAAATCTATTAAAATTTTCATGTTATTAATTTTTTATGAAATTTTTATTTAATAGTTAATATTCTTCTTATTGTTTAGTTTTTCATAGATTCCTGCAAAATGTTTCCCAAACACTCTTATTATATAATAAATAAAATTATTATATAAATAACTATTTGAATTTTTATAATCTAAATGAAAATTTAGATTATTAAAATTCAATTTTATGTCGAAAGCCCGATTTTTTTTATGAAAACTCTACGAACAGCCATAAAAATTAATTCCTATGAATTAATTATTCAATCTATCAATAAAATAGCACCAAAATATGTTCAAAAGAAATTTTTAAATAATAATAAAGCAAAAGTTATGAAAAAAGTTCGCAAGAAACATTTTAAAAATCAATAAAAATATTTAAAAAAAATTAAACTTGTAAAATGTTTTCTAATTTTTAAAATATTTTTAAATATTTGTTTCGATGATTTTCAATAAATATGTGTACAAAAATTCAGAAATATGTGTTAACAATTTTTTTAAAGGTTTTTCTATTGTCCAACATCCCATTAATAGAAAACTAAATTAAAATTTCTCCATTTTTAAGCTTACAAAAGACCCACTAGCCGGACATTACAGTCTCCAATTATGCAGGTTTATTCCAGTTATTATAATCACTATAAATAAAAATTAAAACTTCAAGAGAAAAGTCATTACCTTATTTTATTTTATACATTTTTTTCCTTTTAATTTCGATATAACTCTCTTTTCTTGAAATCTTTGTGAAGTGTAAAAGAACTTTTCATTAAATTACTTTTTCAAATTTAATTCGTTTTTTTTTAAGAATAATTTCCTTTCTAATAATGAACTGTGAAAACGAAAAAATATAGATTGCTCTAGTAATTTAAGCTGAAGCACAACTTTATAAAAGATTTAATATAATTCCGAATTAAACAGGAGAAAGTGATTTAAATTCTTAAAATAGCAAAACTGATCACCTTCAATATATGTAACTTTTATTGAGACTTTCATCAGCATAAAAAAAGTTCAGTTGATGAGATTGAGACGGAAAGTTAATTATCTGATAAGAAGTATAGAACTTTTGAGAATCTCGATTATTTTTTTCCCTTTCTGTTAATCTTTTAACGTTATCGTCTCATTAGTGATTCGTCAAATTGTAGTTTTTAATCAATTTTTAAAATTTTTACTTTTACGTTTTACTGTAAAATATTATTTCTAGTTTTAAGGTTGAATTAAATAAGATTAATGAAATATTATCATACTTAGGAAATGTTTAATATTCATAATTTTGAATTTATCAAGTAATGCTTACAATAATTAAGTTCCTAGATTAATAACAATTATCAACTCTCCATATTTTTTTATTAATTTGGGGATTTAATTGCTGCGGGGTTTAAAAATGTTTAAATTTCTGAATATCAAGACATGAATTATCATATTCTTGTATCTATTCTAATTTTAAATTTCAATGTACATATTTTGTTTAAATTGATATAAACTTTGTTTAAATTGGTATGCACTGTTAGACACAAAAATTCGTTTAATTTAAACATGGCTTTTCCCATTTAATCTTGTGTATTATGTTTATTATCAAAATATAGAAACAGGGAACTGGGAAATTCTTGTCTGAAATGGAATTCTAAATTTTCTAGAAATCAATACCACAATGTTCTAATAACGACCCAAAGTGAGAGTGATCTTAACCTTTTGAAGAAAAATTAATATTTCTTTCTTAAGCCTGAATAAACTAGATTATTAGTAACACGGTTATTAAATTTTGTTTTAATAGCTTTGTCAAATGATTAAATTTTAAAACGAAGCTAATAAAAATATTCTTTTACATAATTTCAACTATTTTTGTTCATTCTCATTAGTTAAAAAATGTATAATCGATGATTATTAGTTTTATCCAAATACAGAGGAAGCTCGATCATCACTTCAGAAATTAAAGTTAACAATTTAAAAAAAATATTTTTTATTGTCCAACAACTCATTAATAGAAAACTAAATTAAAATTTCTCCATTTTTAACACTACTATTATTTTTTGTTTTTTAAGCGTACAAAAAACTTACCAGCAGGACATTACTGTCTCCAATTTTGCAGGTTTATTGCAGTTTTCATAATCACTATAAATAAAAATTAAAACTTCATGAGAAAAGTCATTACCGTATTTTACTTTATACATTTTTTTCCTTTTAATTTCGATATATCTGTCTTTTCTAGAAATCTTTGTGAAGTGTAAAAGAACTTTTCATTAAATTACTTTTTCAGATTTAATTCGTTTTTTTTTAAGAATAATTTCCTTTCTAATCATGAACTGTGGAAACGAAAAAATATAGATTGCTCTGGTAATTTAAGTTGAAGCACAACTTTATAATCGAAAATTAATATAATTCCCAATTAAACAGGAGAAAGTGATTTAAATCCTTAAAATAGCATAACTGATCAGTCCTTCAATATAAGTAACTTTTATTGAGACTTTCACCAGTCTAAAAAAAGTTCAGTTGATTGATTGAGATGGAAAGTTAAGTATCTGATAGAAAGTATAGAATTTTTCTGAATCTCGATTATTTTTTTCCTTTTTATTAATCTTTTAACGTTATCGTCTCTTAAGTGATTCTTCAAATTGGTGTTTTTAATCAACTTTTAAAATTTTTACTTTTACCCTTTACCTTAAAATAAAATTTCTGGTTTTAAGGCTGAATTAAATAAGATTAATGTAATATTCACATAATTAGAAAATATTTAATATTCATAATTTTGAATTTATCAAGTGATGCGTACAATAATTAAGTTTCTAGATTAATAAAAATTATGAACACCCCATGTTTTTTATTAATTTGGTGATTTAATTACTGAAGGGTTTAAAGAATGTTTAAATTTCTGAATATCCAACCATAAATTATCATATTTTTTATCTATTCTAAATTTAAACTTCCATGTATATACTTTGTTTAAATTGGTATTTACTATAAGCAACAATTCATTTAATTTCAACATAGGCTTTCACATTTAAATCTTTTGTATAAAGTTTTCTATCATAATATCGTATAGAAATGCGGAATTAGAAAACTCTTGTCTGAAATAAAATTCTAAATTGTCTAGAAATCAATGCCACAATGTTCTAATAACAAACCAAAGTGAGATTGATTTTAACCTTTTGAAGGAAAATTAATATTTCTTTCTTAAGCCTGAATAAACTCGATTATTAATAACACGGTTATTAAATTTTGTTTTAAAAGCTTTGTCAAATGATTAAATTTCAAAACGAAGCTAATTAAAATATTCTTTTACATAATTTCAACTATTTTTGTTCATTCTCATTAGTTAAAAACTGTATAACCGATGATTATTAGTTTTATCCAAATACAGAGGAAGCTCGATCATTGCTTCAGAAATTTAAGTTAACAATTTAAAAAAAAATATATTTTTTATTGTCCAACATCTCATTAATAGAAAACTAAATTAAAATTTCTCCATTTTTAACACTACAATTACCAGCACACTTACCAGCACGACATTACTGTCTCCAATTTTGCAGGTTTATTGAAGTTTTTATAATCACTATAAATAAAAATTAAAACTTCATGAGAAAAGTCATTACCGTATCTTACTTTATACATTTTTTCCTCTTAATTTCGATATATCTGTCTTTTCTAGAGATCTTTATGTAGTGTGAAAGAAATTTTCATTAAATTACTTTTTGAGATTTAATTCGTTTTTTTTTTAAGAATAACTTCCTTTCTAATAATGAACTGTGGAAACGAAAAAATATAGATTGCTCTAGTAATTTAAGTTGAAGCACAACTTTATAATAGAATTAATATAATTCCGAATTAAACAGGAGAAAGTGATTTAAATTCTTAAAATAGCAAAACTAATCACCTTCAATATATGAAACTTTTGTTGAGACTTTCATCAGCAAAAAAAAAAGTTCAATTGATTGATTGAGACAGAAAGTTAAGTATCTGATAGGAAGTATAGAATTTTTGAGAATCTCGATTATTTTTTTTTCCTTTTTATTAATCTTTTAACGTTATCGTCTCATTAGTGATTCGTCAAATTGGAGTTTTTAATCAACTTTTAAAATTTTTACTTTTATGTTTTACCTTAAAATAATATTTCTGGTTTTAAGGTTGAATTAAATGAGATTAATGTAATATTAACATACTTAGGAAATGTATAATATTCATAATTTTAAATATATAAGGTAATGAGTACAATAATTAAATTTCTAGGTTAATAAAAGTTATCAACTCTCCATGTTTATTATTAATTTGGTGATTTAATTACTGAAATGTTTAAATTTAAAGGGTAAAAAATGTTTAAATTTCTGAATATCAAGCCATAAATTATCATATTTTTGTATTTATTCTATATTTAAACTTCTATATATATATATATATATACTTTGTTTAAATTGGTATTTATTGTTAGCCACAAAAATTCGTTTAAATTGAACATAGTGTTCCCCATTTAATCTTATGTATGATGTTTTCTATCAAAATATCGTATAGAAAAGTGGAACTAGGAAATTCTCGTCTGAAATAAAATTCTAAATTTGTGAAAAATCAAAACCACAATGTTCTAATAACATCCAAAGTGAGAGTGACCTTAACCTTTTCAAGGAAAATTAATATTTCTTTAAATAATTTCTTTTTATCTTTCTTTCCTTAAGTCGATTATTAATAACACGGTTATTAAATTTTGTTTTAATAGCTTTGTCAAATGATTACATTTCAAAACGAAGCTAATTAAAATATTCTTTTACATAATTTCAAATACTTTTTTCATTCTCTTTAGTTAAAAAAATGTATAACCGACGATTATTAGTTTTATCCAAGTACAGAGGAAGTTCTATCCATCGTTTGACCAGGGGATAAAAATGGAAAAACAATGGATGCAAGATTAGATGTAGAATTACTATAAAATTTGTGACTACATGTAAATTAATTATATACAACACTATTTGAAACATTTATTTTTAATTAGCGTTGTAACATTACATTATTAATTGAAACATTTATTATTAGTAAAACAATTTATAAAATAGTAGTAATAATAGTAAAACAATTTATAAAATAGTAGTAATAGTAAAACAATTTATAAAATGCTGTGTTATAATATACATATGTTCTACATTTTATAAAATACATTGAATATTTATAAAACAATAGTTATATTTAGATTTATATTAACATTCTGAATAATATTTTGAAATCTATACATGCTTTGGGTTTGAGGATCGCTATAGTGCATATCATGACCATTCTATGGTCTCTTCCTCTTCAAGTAAACTATTATGACTATTATTAGATACGGAATTCAATCGATGCTTTTAGTACTGCGGGCGCTATTATTCCTTTTACCGCTGCAAAGCTTCTGAAACAGCTTTAACTAAATAGATTTGCGTAACACATAGTAACACGTAGGGAACAAGTAAATATTAATTCAGTAATGTAAATGACTCAAATACAGCTTATAAGTTTCAGAAAATCTTTTCTTATATTAAAATACCTTTTAAACACCGCTTAATTTTATCCCATACTTAAAAATGTTGTAATACTAAATCTTGGATCATAGTTGGAAAAAGTACCTGGACGTATTAATTTAGTAACACGCAGGAGAAAAGAAACTAATCACTCAATAATGTAACTGTTCAGTTAGAGATTATTAGATTCAAAAATGTTTTTCTTATGTTAAACTTTCTTTTAAACGTCACTTAATTTTATCCAATACTTAGGAATGTTTTAACGCCAAAAGTTGGTTCATAGTTGGAAAGTGTGTCTGGACGTATTCATTTAGTAACACGTAGGGGAAAGAGAAACTAAATATTAAATAATGTAACCTTTTCAGTTAGAGCTTATAAGTTTCAGGAAATATTTTCTTATATTAAAATTTCTTTTAAATGTAGCTTAATTTCATCCAAATATTAAGAATGTTTTAATGCTAAAAGTTGGTTCATAGTTGGAAAGTGTGTATGCACGTATTCATTTAGTAACACGTAGGGGAAAGAGAAACTAAATATTAAATAATGTAACCTTTTCAGTTAGAGCTTATAAGTTTCAGGAAATATTTTCTTATATTAAAATTTCTTTTAAATGTAGCTTAATTTCATCCAAATATTAAGAATGTTTTAATGCTAAAAGTTGGTTCATAGTTGGAAAGTGTGTCTGAACGTATTCATTTAGTAACATGTAGGGGAAAGAGAAATTAATATTAAATAATGTAACCTTTTCAGTTACAGCTTATAAGTTTCAGGAAATATTTTCTTATATTAAAATTTCTTTTAAATGTAGCTTAATTTCATCCAAATATTAAGAATTTTTTAATGCTAAAAGTTGGTTCATAGTTGGAAAGTGTGTCTGGACATATTCATTTAGTAACACGTAGGGGAAAGAGAAACTAAATATTAAATAATGTAACCTTTTCAGTTAGAGCTTATAAGTTTCAGGAAATATTTTCTTATATTAAAATTTCTTTTAAATGTAGCTTAATTTCATCCAAATATTAAGAATTTTTTAATGCTAAAAGTTGGTTCATAGTTGGAAAGTGTGTCTGAACGTATTCATTTAGTAACATGTAGGGGAAAGAGAAATTAATATTAAATAATGTAACCTTTTCAGTTACAGCTTATAAGTTTCAGGAAATATTTTCTTATATTAAAATTGCTTTTAAATGTAGCTTAATTTCATCCAAATATTAAGAATGTTTTAATGCTAAAAGTTGGTTCATAGTTGGAAAGTGTGTATGGACGTATTCATTTAGTAACACGTAGGGGAAAGAGAAACTAAATATTAAATAATGTAACCTTTTCAGTTAGAGCTTATAAGTTTCAGGAAATATTTTCTTATATTAAAATTTCTTTTAAATGTAGCTTAATTTCATCCAAATATTAAGAATGTTTTAATGCTAAAAGTTGGTTCATAGTTGGAAAGTGTGTATGGACGTATTCATTTAGTAACACGTAGGGGAAAGAGAAACTAAATATTCAATAATGTAACCTTTTCAGTTAGAGCTTATTAGTTTCAGAAAATTTTTTCTTATATTAAAATTCCTTTTAAACTTCGCTTAATTTTATCCCCTATTTAAGAATGTTTTAACGTTAAAAGTCGGAAAGTGTGTCTGGGCGTATTCATTTAATAACACTTAGGGGAAGGGGAACTAATTATTCAATAATGTATGTTTCGCTTAGAACTTTTTGGATTCAAAAAATCTTTTATTGCATTAAAGTATTTTTTAAACGTCACTTAATTTCATCCAATTCTTAAGAATGTTTAAAAGTGGGAGCAAAGTCGGAAAACACTGTCTGGGCGTTTTCATTTAGTAACACGCAGGGAAAGAGAAACTGTTAATTCAATAATGGAATTGGTTCAATTAGAACTTTTAATTTCAGAAAATCTTTTCTTATATCAAAGTTTCTCTTAAACGTAGCTTAATTTGATATAAAACTTAAGAATTTTTAATGCTAAAAGTGGAATTATAGTCGAAAGGTGTGTCTGGGCGTGTTCAATTAGTAACACATGGGGATGAGAGTCTCTTAATTAGGTAATGTAATTGTTAAAACACTCTCAGTTGTTTATTGGTTGAAATAGAATTCATTAATTTCAGAGAATATTTTCTTACAATAAAGTTTCTTTTAAATGTCACTTAATATTACTCCATATTTAAGAATATTTTAAAGCTAAATGTGAAATTCTAATCGAAAAATGTGTTCGGACTGAAATTGTGTCTGCATTATACGGAAAACTTTTCAACAAACTATGTACTTTTAAAAGTATATAAAAGTGCATATCTATTTGTACGTCTTTTCTACAAATCCCCATATATTTTAGACAGATGTTCTTGCCTCCACAAGGTGTCACTGTTTGTATTATAAACAGATTACAATCACCTTGACAAATGATATTAAATTCTAACTGATATTCACGTTATCTGTAGAAATAAATAATTTTTTGCATTTTAATACGTCGTAAAATAGATTACCCATTTAATAATTTATAAACCAGTATTTGTTAACTTTTATTCTGTAAATACATTTGGATTACCCTTCGAATTAACACTGATCTGGGTTGCAGTATTAGTTTCATTTTATAAAAAAAATCATAGCATTATATATGAATATATATAACGGATACATTTCCTCTAGCCGAGTACAAGATCAAATCGGTAAATATTGCCAAATATAGCATATTTTAAGTCATAGTTTATTTGAAAGTTAAATACCCCATATAAAGCTTTTAAAAATACATCATGGCATTATTTATTTATATCCAGTCCAAAGGCCTGTGAAATGTTATACCAATTACTCATAAAATACATTCCAAATTCGTGGGTTCTAATCCCGATGTAGGCTTGGGTGTTTGTAGCTTTTCATAATCGGCTTTAAGTAGTAAATCCCTTTCTCATTAACTCTAGTAATGTACTCGCCACCTAACTCACCGGATCTCAATCCGATAGAATACATTTGGGATGTCATTGGACTGCAGCTCAGAGTTCAAAGACCACCCATTCGCAATATCTCGGATTTGCGTAACCGTTGCTTAAACATCTGGTACAATCTGTCTCCGGCCATCTACCAAGGACTTGTGGCATCCATTCCAAGGCGAGTTGAAGCTGAGTTGCGAGCCAAAGGTGGGCCAACTCGTTATTCACAGGTGGTCATAATGTTTTGGCTCTTGATTGTAGTTCTACGTTAAGGTATATGTACACAAAGTTTTATAACTCTAAATTAATAACTTACAAAATCTCTTTGTAGAGTCTACCGTCTCCTTACAGGAATAAAATACGATAATTAAATTTCCCTCAAAATTGTTTTTAAAAAGAAAACATTTTAATAAAGGGCTAAATTTTTAAAAAAATTAAAACTTATCAAATAAAAACACTACTAAAGATCCCCTTTCTTTTTGATCGGACCGAAACTTACAGGAAATTAGTTTTATCTAAGTATATTATCATAGTCTCAATAATCTCTATAAATTAAATTTAAATCTTAAATCAAAAAGACATAAATTCAGTTTAAGTTATAAATTCATTTCCTTAAAATTTCAGTAAATTTCATTTTCTATCATCACGTACGATGAACAAAGGCAATTTTAATTAAAAAACTTTTTTCGGTTTTTATTTCATTTTATAACTTTCAATAAAAAGTTCTTTTTAACCCATTAACTGTTAGAAATAACCTTTTAAAAAAGCTTAAATTAACTTTTACTTTATAATGAAAGAAGTTATATAAATCTCATTTAAATAGAAGAAAACGATTTATAAATTCTTAATAAAACACAACAGTTTTGTTTGCACTTAATAATATTAACATTATATGAGAATTTCTATGCTTATAAAAAGGTTTAGTAGAATGATTAGTACAGGAAGATATATGTTCCTAATTCAAGGTAGGAATATTTCAGATCATAGTTTAAAAGATTTGTATTCTTTCACGTTATCGCAACATGAGTGACTTCACTAAATTAAATTTTAATCAACTATTATAGTTTTTAATTTTACTAATATTATTATTTTGACCCCTGAATTAAAAAAGATTTATGTTATGTTAAGATAATAAAAAAAACTTTTAACATTTTCCCTTATTAAATAATATATAACAAATAACATTATGTATGGAAAAATATCATTACCGTTTAATATTTTTTAATATTGCTTTCATAATAAAACCGGTTTTTTTTGTTATTTTTGAAATATGTCTATCAAATCCTCTACTGAAACATAAAAATTATAAAAGATTATGCTATATCTTTAAAATATTTCCTTATGCTTCTTAAATTTAAATTCGTTTAATGTATTTTGTGTAAATTTGTATAATATTTGGCATTATTACATTTTTCTATTAGCCTTAGAAATTCATTTAATTCACACATAGCAGCTTTTCAGTAAATCATTTAATTTAAAAAAATTATGATAAAAATTGTAGTGCAGTTTAATATGTAAATAAAAGTAATTGTTTACATATATTTATTTATAAAATAAAAGCTAAACACCTGTAGTCTGAACAGATGCAAAAGTTTATCCTACGCATAATTAAGAGCAAGTAGAAAAGTCTGAATATTTCAAAACTACAAAATAAGTTTGAATATTTTTAAAACACGATTTTGAAGAAAAAATGAAGATGGAGATAAAGCCATTTAAAGTGTCTATTTGTTAAACAAACTATTAATGAAATAATAAACAAATAATCTGTGTATTTATAATAACCATATAAAACTTCAGCCTATATGATGAATTTCAACCATCTAACTTCAGTATAAAAATGTTTTAAGTTTTAAAACATATCATCAGTGAATAGTAAAACATTAAGTCTATAACATACCCATTGCTTTAAGATTTTATATTTATCCATAAATTTTATTGTTGATGCCATGCAAAGTTTCATTACATATATTATAGAAAAGATGTATCGAAAACTAAAAATATAGTATTTTAAATTAAAAAAAACGCCTTATTATAATGAACTAGCATATAGCCCGTCATATGACGGGATCAGTAAAATTTCTAATTTTCCAGAATTGTAAATTACCCTATGAAGTCGGTAAAAAATGGTTTGTATTTTGTCTGAGAATTATCTGGTACATGCTCAATGATTTGTTTATCTCCATACGCTTAAGTCTCCCGATAATGTGAATGCAGTTTAGAATGACGCTAAATTCATTTAGAAAGATAATTCAAAGCTTTCTTAGCTACGTCGAAATTATCATTAAATTCTTTCCAATTTTTATGCCACAGTCATTCATTGAAGTAAAGGAATGAAACTATCATTTCCACTACACCATGGAGGTAGGTAGAATTTATTGTTAATACAAGTGATAAAATTTTCATTGCAGCAAAAAATAACCGACGATTAAATTTAAAATTATCACATATGTACCTTGTCTATTATTTAATTGAAATATAAAAGAAAATTTTTATGTAATACCTAAATTCAGTGATAAAACGTATGAAAATAATGCAGACGATAATTAAGTTATTTAAAATAAGAAATGATTAAATAAGATGGTTGAAGGAATGACGTCATAATGCTAGAAAAAAATGTTATTTTTACCTATTTATAATCTGACAAATTGATAAATTTAATTGCCTGCTCTTAACCAGAGTACACAGAGCTCGAAATAATGGCATTAAATGATAGAAAAGGGGGGGAGGTGGATTTCGAAAGATGCTAACCTTACTCATCAAGAATTCAAAATGGATGCTTCTATCCATTCCAGGTACAACCGCTTTATAAATTCGAGGACATACGGACAGATAACTCAGGCTATTATTTTATAGAGGATGCCTGCAATTCTAAAAAATGCAATTGCTAAGGAATAGCCATTTCTAAAAATAAATGCATCCTGCAAAAAGTACGTTTCCATTTATAAACAGTCAAAAATTATATAAGTAACAGGTTACTTTACCCAGCTTTTTTTCAACAAATTAAATTAAGCAATTTAATAATACCTTTGGTAAACCACGATAGCTGAGTCAGTAAAAGTGTCCACCTCATATTGGGAGTTCGAAGCTCGACCCAGCCAAAGGTAGGCCATGTTTATTAATGGTGGTTGGGTACTTAAAATATGTTTGTGGTTGCAATCGGCTCAAGGTTCATAAGTTACCTCCTGAGGTGTCAGGACAAGCCATGGGGTAGTCTACTTGATCCCTGCTTCTAAATTATGAAGACCCTGCGGGTGCAATGTTACTCCTGTGCAAAGGATTTACGATGCATCTCCTGCCCTGGTGATACTAAATGAGTAACAGTTTCACAGCCGTGTTCGGCATACATATGTATGTATGTATAGCCTTCACATGAAAAAAAAATGGTATCTTCAATTTTGATGCTAGCACAAAAATTACCGCCTTACTAAAAAAACAACTGATCCTTTAAATTTTTGACTTCATTATAAAAAATGTAAATGATTTTTCAAATTTTGAAATCACAAATTTCCAACTCTACATGCATAGTTTGAGCTATTAGACCAATGGTTTAATACTCTAAGTGGTTTGCACGTACAATTCCGTCAAACCGATTATGTCTTCAAAGCGGTTGTCACATACAATTTTCAACTTCCAAAAACGCTCTGAAAATGGATGTAATGTACATTTCTGCCTGTGATTTTACGGTAGGAGTGTCATAACTATTGTTTAGGAATTGCACCCCTCTGTGATTGACATTTAATGAGAGATACACCCCTACCACTTGAGGCACAAAGACGCTGATAGCTTTTCATGGCTTTATAAATATCTAATTCGAAGTATTTCATTTGCGGTAACTGATGTATTTCTTACTTACCACTTAAATATCTTGGATGTCTTTCGTAAAAAATACTAATAAGTCTCTCAAAGAATATTTTTATTTGTACTTTTAGAATCAATTACTTCTTATAGGATGATCTTCGAGACTTGACGAGCTTTATGTTTTTTAAAAATTAACAATCTATAATATCTATTTATATATCTATTTATAACCGGAAGTAAAAGGACAATAATGAGTGTGGGTTTCCCGTATTCCTTTGTAGTAGACAAAGGGTGAAAAGAAATCATAGAACGCTTTGGCCACTGACACAGTAAATCTTTAGCGTATTTTAGGAGACTTTTTCCTCGATGTGTTCCACTCGGAGGATTAAGCTAATAATTTTTTTCCATATTTTGGGTAGAAAGTTCCATTAAAATTAAGCATTCATATTTCTAAATTTGTTGAATCTAATACCATATCTAAAATGACAATTTAATAATGGATCACACACAACTTTTAAAATTATGTAATCAATAGTTCTGTGCTCTAATAATAATCCAAGTGTACAGTCATCTCAATATTTTGGAAGAACTTAAATAGCTATATCTATTTCACAAAAATATAAATCATGATTTTTAATTTCGCTTCTCATCATATTTCTTACAATTGGCTCTAATAAATCTAAACTTTAAATGGATAGGAAGCACTATTAAGTGTTTTATTATTTATTATCCTACAGTTATAAAATATCCATTGAAGTTTCTATATTAAGTTACAAACTGTAAGTAAGTTAACCACATTAAATATTTTTCTGCAAAATGAATTAATATTTTTTTGTAATTCATTTATATGAAATACTTAATTTACTGCTAATTTACATCCTGCTGTTTAATTTTTCATTGATTCCGACATCATGTTTCTCGGACACTGTTAATATATAATTAAAATAAATAAAAGTATTCGTTTTACATGTTGATATTATTTAAATTATTAAAATGAAATTATGTGTCCATCCATCGTTTATCCAGGAGATAAAAATGAAAAACGATGTATGTGGCTACCTCACATTTGCAGAATTGCTGCCAAATGTGTAAATATATCTTATATTTCAGCGTTTAAGACGATACTTAAAACATAAAAATGCCCCCCCCAAACAAAAAAAAAATCCGAAGTCGTCTTATACGACAGGTACAAAAAAAATGTTGATTGCAAAACACCATTATAAAATGAATCAAGCCACTCACCAATGTTTTTAAAATCCTGCAAAATCCTCACATTCGTTATCTGAGGGCTCAAATACATTCTCACTCACATTATTGAGTTCATCATATCGGTCCCATTCTTTACCTAATGAGTCAAATTCTGCGTCGTCATCAGAATCCCATAACATATCGTCCTCAGTGTCATCCATAGCATTAGAAATCCCACATTTTTTAAACTATTTTATCCCTTTTCCCATGATTTGATGACAAAAGTACACAGCATATCAAGTGACGCTGACCGCATAGCTCCACCTTTTGTATACGATTTTTGTCACTACTCAACCATTCATTCCAATATTTACGCATGTTGTCTTTGAATGGTTTATTAAGTGAGACATCTAAAGTTTGTAGCACTGAAGTTAAACCAACCGGTATGACAGCAATGTTGGTATTAAACAAGTATGCAGTATTAATCAATATAACAATCCCAATGTGGTATTCCAAGCTATTAAAAATAAAATTTGTTAGTTCCGTATATCTACGCATTACAACATTATTGAGAATTTTAGGGTCACCTTATATGGGAGATGTATGCTAAAATTGTAAAAATTGGCTGAAATTTAATCCCTCGTCTTCACTGAAGGTCGCCTTATATGTGGAAATACACGGTATACATTATATCTGACAAGCAAAATCACACTTAATAAACTACTACTTTTTCCTTTTACCTAATTTTTTAAGAAAACTTCCTTTTAAATAATTAAAATTTAGAAAAAAGAAATTTAGAAATCTAAAATTTTAAAAGATAAACTTTATATTATTCTCACTTAGATTAAAATTACTTTAATTCTCAAAATAGCATAACACGTATGTTCAGTACTTAATAATAAAAGCCTTTCTTTAGACTGTCACAAAATTAAAAAGAGTTAAATTGATCGATTAAGACAGGAAGATAAGTTCCTAATTGAAGGTATAGAATTTTTAAGACATTAGATTCCCTTAAAAATTATTCTATCATGTTCTCGTCGTATGAGAGATTTGTCATGAGGAAGTTTTTAATAAACTTTTAGTTTTTCCCTTTCTTAACGTTCCTGTCAAAAGGGCGGAATTGATAATGGTGTTAAGATAATATTTGAGCTATGGTAGAATAACCCAAAAATCGTGGGATAGGAATTTGTCATTATACAACATCTAAAATTGAGCAATATAATGCAATATATTTTTAAATATGTAAGCTTCCCATATTTTTTATTCGTTTTGGAATTTAATTATACAATCATATGTAAAACGGTATGAATTTCTGAATGTTATAACGTATCCGGTCCCTGTTTTACGTGATACATTGAAGAAGCAGGTGTTTCTTGATTAAATGATTTATTTACACCTCACAGGTATATACACATTTCTATATACACAATACAAAGTTCACAAGCATGTGAAACACTAGACGTAGGCCTAAATAGAGAAGTACACAAAAGGTCCCTGCCGATTCGTTTAGTAACCGACGGAAGATAATAATTCGTTAGCAACGCGTAAAAGTTCTCGGTAGTAATTATGTAGACAGTACACTCAATTAGACAAGAGTTTGAAGTAGCAATTGGTATCTTCGAAGAAAATAAAAACAAAGTCAGAGTCCCTAATACGAATACACGTTCAATCCTGAAGGAGATCGAATTAAAAGAAAACCCAAGGCACATGGTATCGTTATTAATCTTAGAAAGAGATATATCCCAAGGTGAAATTTTCGCTAAGAAAAACTCTCTGAAAGGAGACTGGTCAAGACGACATCTGAGTTAGCTGACTGTTAGCTAACTCCTACAGAAGTGATCCCAAGGTGGGATTATCGCTAAGGAAATTCTCCAATAGAGAGACTGGTCAAAAGGATCTCCGAATTAGCGGATTGCTAGCTAACTAACTACTTCCTCTCGTCTCTATTTAGGGGAAGGGCCTCACCCACAATTTTATCATTGGATCAGTTGGCGATGATCTCACCTTCAACCAACTGGATTGGTCTGGGCTAGACAATCACCAGAAGCAAACCCAGGAGTCTATGGAATTTCGTATCGGCGAAAATCCAGTGTAACGGCCCTTTAATTCCAGTGATCATCTTTCTGGCTGTCAGTCTGAGCGCCAGGTTGTCTGGTCTGTTGTTTCTCTACTGTAGGACACAAAAGTCTAGACATCGTGGTGCCGGAGAAAACAACGCCTTTGTCTCCACATATGCGTGTCGTCCATTTCTCAAAGCAAAGTATTTGATATAGGCACACCGTTAAAGCGCGCAGTTACAATATCAAGCCTTACCTTCTTATAATTTTTACAGCATAAATTTAAAATATTTAAAAATATATTTTGGTAATTTGTATAAACTTCATTCCATTTACGACTAGCCACTTCTCCTAGTCTTCTGTATGAGTGCTTAAAGTTCTAAAACAAATGTTAAATCTATTTAAAGTTTTAACTAATTTACAGATTACATTGCACTTAAAATAAAATCTATTTTAAAGGTACAACTTATTACTATAAAATGAATATCAGATTGATTTAGTTTCCAGCGTGAACTTAAAAAACAAAGTCTAAAGAAAGAAAAGAAGTATATTTGGCGATATTTGGCTATTATTCCAGCACTGACTGACGTGAAGGAGAATGAGGTTTTTGCCAGATTGTTTTAAGAGAACAAATATATATATAAAGTTAAAATATTACTCGCGTGACATAAATATAAATAGCGTTTTAAAATGATAATACTGTTAGGAAAGGAATAAAATTCCTTTTTCAAATCTGGATAAACAAAATGGTGCAATTGAGTTCAGAATAAAAGAAAATTGATAAATAAATAATTAAAACAAATAATTGCAGTAAAAAAGATAGAAAATTGTATAATCTAAAAACACATTTTAAACGATCTCAAATTAAATAAATTATTGAAAAGATGTTAATTATTTAGTCATATAATTAAAATCAAATATATTAAAATGTGCCAAAATAGACCACCAAACTCAATTCAGATTAAGAAAGATTCCTATTTTATTGCATCCTTTACCTCCAAACAATATGACGTGCCTAAACCTTCTCTAGTTTAATCTTAATTACCAAGCAAAATTGTATGAAGATTACGAAGGCATAGCGAACGTACATACATATCATTATTTTTGAAGAAAACTTCTTTTTAAATAATTAAAATTTGGAAAAAGATAATTTAGAAATCTCTAAAACTTTAAATCAAAGTAAAACTTTATAATCGAAGAATTAATATTATTCTCGCTTAAATAGATTAAAACTACTTTAATTCTCAAAATAGAATAACAAGTATGTTCAGTACTTAATAATAAAATCCTTTCTTTAGACTTTCATCAATTTAAAAAGAGTTAAATTGATCGATTAAGACAGGAAGATAAGTTCTTAATTGAAGATATAGAATTTTTAAGACCATAGATTCTTTTTAAAGCTATCCTATCATGTTCTCGTCATATGAGAGATTTGTCATGAGGAAGTTTTTAATAAACTTTTAGTTTTTCACTTTCTTAACGTTCCTGTCAAAAAGGCTGAATTGATAATGGTGTTAAGGTAATATTTGAGCTATGAAAGAATAACCCGAAAATCGTGCGATAGGAATTTGTCATTAAACAACATGTAAAATTGAACAATATAATGCAATATATTTTTTAATATATAAGCTTCCCATATTTTATGATTCATTTTGGAATTTAATTATTCAATCATATGTAAATATTGTAACGTATCCGGTCCCTGTTTTAGGTGACACAATGAAGAAGCAGGTGTTTCTTGATTAAATGATTTATTTACACCTCACAACTATATACACATTTATATACACACAATACAAATACAGTTCACAAGCATGTAAAACACTAGAAGTAGGCCTAAATAGAGACGTACACAAAAGGTCCCTGCCGAATGCTTTAGTAACCGACTGAAGATAACAATTTGGTAGCTTCACGTAAAGTTCTCGGTAGTAATTATGTAGACAGCACACTCAATTAGAAGAGAGTTTGAAGTAGCAATTGGTATCTTAGAGGAAGATAAAAACAAAGTCAGAGTTCCTAAGAGGAATACACGTTCAATCCTGAAGAAGATCGAATTAAAAGAAAACCCAAGGCGCAGGGTATCGTTATCAATCTCAGAAAGAGATGTATCCCACGGTGGGATTTTCGCTAAAAAAATTCTCCGAATTAGAGACTGGTCAAGACGACCTCCGAGTTAGTTGACTGTTAGCTAACTCCTCAAGAAGTGATCCTAAGATGGGATTATCGCTAAGGAAACTCTCCAATAGAGAGACTGGTCAAGGCGACTTCCGAATTAGCTGGTTACTAGCTAACTACTTCTTTAAATATCTTCTCTCATCTCTTTTTAGGGCAGGGGTCTCTAAGAGAGGGCGCCTCACCCACAATTTCATCATTAGATCATCTGGTGATGATCTCACCTTCAACCAACTGGATTGGTCTGGGCTAGACAATCACCGGTCGCAAACCCAGGAGTCTCTGGAATTTCATGTCTACGAAGATCCAATGTCGCGGCTTTCCTTTGTGGTTCTGATGATCATCTTTCTAGCTGTCAATTTCAGTGCCCGGTTGTCTGCTCTATTGTTTCGCTACTGTAGGACAAAAAAGTCTAGACATCGTGGTGAGGAAAAAACAACACCTTTGTTTCCCCATAAGGGAAGTCCATTTCTCAAAGCAAAGTATTTGATGTAGGCACACCGTTAAGGCACGCCCTTACAATATCAAGACTTACATTCTTGTAAATTTTTATGTACTTTAAATTTAAAATATTTAAAAATATACTTTGGCAATTTGTATAAACTTCATTTCCGACTAGCCACTTCACGCCTAGTCTTCTGTATGAGTGCCTAAAGTTCTAAATCAAAGGTTAAATTTATTTAAATCATTTATAAATTACATTGCACTTAAAATAAAAACTACTTAAAAGAAAAACTCATTATGTACTTTAAAAGGAATAACAAAAATATTTAATTTTCTGCTTAAACTTAAAACATATATTCTAAAGAAAGAAAAGAAATATATTTGGCGATATTTGTTGATTAATCCAGAACTGACTGACGTTAAGGTGAATGAGATTTTTGCCAGATCATTTTAAGAGAGCAAATGTATATAAAAAGTTAAATTATTACTCACGTGACATAAATATAAATAACGTTTTCCAATGATAATACTGTTAGGAACAGAATAAGATTGGTTTTTCAAATCTGGATAAACAAAATGGTGCAACTGAGTTCAAAATAAAAGAAAAGTGATAAAATGAAATAAAACAAATAATTGCAGTCATAAAGATAGACTATTGAACACTCTGAAAACACATTTTAAACGATTTGATATTAAAAGAAGTATTGAAAAGGTGTTAATTATTTAGTCATATAATTAAAATAAAAATATATAAAAATATGCTAAAATAGACCACCAAACTCGATTTAGATTAAGAAAGATTCCTATTTCATTACGTCTTTTACCTCCAAACAATATGACGTGCTTAAACCTTCTCTGGTTTAATCTTAATTACCAAGCAAAATTGTATAAAGATTAAGAAAGCATACCAAACGTATAAACATAGCATTATTTTTGAAAAAAATTTCTTTCTAAATAATTAAAATTTGGAAAAATATAATTTAGAAATCTCTAAACTTTTAAATCAAAGTAAAACTTTATAATCGAAGAATTAATATTATTCTCACTTAAATAGATTAAAACTACTTTAATTCTGAAAATAACATAACAAGTATGTTCAGTACTTAATAATAAAATCCTTTCTTCAGACTTTCATCAATTTAAAAAGAGTTAAATTGATCGATTAAGACAGGAAGATAAGTTCTTAATTGAAGATATAGAATTTTTAAGACCATAGATTCTTTTTAAAATTATCCTATCATGTTCTCGTCATATGAGAGATTTGTCATGAAGAAGTTTTTAATAAACTTTTAGTTTTTCACTTTCTTAACGTTCCCGTCAAAAAGGATGAATTGATAATGGTGTTAAGGTAATATTTGAGCTATGGTAGAATAACCCAAGAATCGTGGTATAGGAATTTGTCATTAAACAACATGTAAAATTGATCAAGATAATGTAATATATTTTTAAATATATAAGCTTCTCATATTTTGTGATTCATTTTGGAATTTAATTATACAATCATATGTAAAATGGTATAAATTTCTGAATATCAAGCTTTACCTTCTTAAAACTTTTTATTTACTATAAATTTTAAATATTTAAAAATATACTTTGGTGATTTGTATAAACTTCATTACATGTACGACTATCCATTGATACCCAGTCTTTTGTATGAGTGGCTAAAGTTGTCGTGTAGCTCTCCTTAATTTTAGGTATTTAACTATGATCGAATTTATAGTGGTTATTTTGTTAATCACAAAGACTAAACATTATTTGGGTTGCGTTGTGTAGATTATTTATGTTCTAAATTTAACCACAGGTTCTCACAGACTACAGATTTAAACTAAAAAAACTAATCAGCTAAATTAAGAGTTATTAAAATCAAACATTACACTCTTAAAAAAATACATACAAGGTTTATAGTTTAAAAATAAAATTAATTAAATTTATTATTATGCTATATATAGGACTAATGTAGAAAAATTTGATTCAACTTCGTAAGATTTGCATTTCCAAAACTTTCTACTAGGTGCCACATTATTTTAGAATTTAACATTAATTATTTCCTAATATTTAGGTGAAAAAAGAGACAAAGAAGAGAGAGGCCTTAATCTCAATTTCAAATATATATAATAATGAGTACCTTTGAGGATCTATTTGGTGTGCTAAGGCTGTACTCTTTTGAGCTCTTGTAGATACCTTGTGTGTTATATCGATTGATCGATTGATGGTCCAGTCTCACCGCTGGTATGATATCACCTTCAAAAAATAAATTGGGATGATTCTGTAAGGACCTTGAGGCCTAAATTTATGTTTTGATCTGCTTACGTTCGGAGGTAAAAGTGAAGACGTTCCACTTCACTAGGTACTCCGTTAAACCCAATTACCTTGACCCCTTGATTCTGTAAGGCGAATGCACCGGAACACTTCTGTTCGGTGTGCGATGTCGAAGTCTTTCTTGGAACCAAATCTCCTTTGGTCCCCGTACTCTGTCTTCGAATCCTGAACACTTGCAGTCGAACTCTCAACCTTCGAACTCTGACAGTCGAACTTCTGAACTGCCGAACTCCCACACTGTCTTGACTTTTCTTTATTTTATACTATCATATAGACCGTCATGTGGACGGGATCAGTAAAAAATTTAATTTTGAAGAATTGTAAAGTACCCTTTGAGGTTGGTAAAAAAATGTTTTTTTTTTTTTTTTTTTGGCTGAGAATTATCTGGTACACGCTCAATAATTTGTTTATCTTCATACTCTTTTAAAGTCTCCAGACACTGTGAATGCAGTTTAGAAGAATCACGTTGAATTAATTTTAAAAGATAATTCAAAGTTTTCTTATCTACGTCGAAATTATCGTCAAGCTCTTCCTAATTTTTTGCCACAGTAATTAATGGAAGTAAAGGAATGAAACTATCATTTCCACTACACCCTGGAGGTAGACAGAATTTGTTGTTTATACCGGTGATAAAATTTTCTTTGCAACAAAAAATAATCGCTTATTAAATTTAAAATTATTACATATGTACCTAATCTAATATTTAAGCCAAA
>CM063511.1:117265343-117267843 GCA_032207245.1 Pardosa pseudoannulata
TTATAATGTGATAAATTAATGAATTTAATCCTCGGCTGCTCTTAATAGGTTAAAACAGGGCTTGGAATTAATGGCATTAAACGATCAAATAGGGAGAAAGGAGTGGATTACGAAAATTTTTGAACTCGCTTTGAATTTTGTTAACCCTAACTCATCAAGAATCCAATATGGATGCCTCTATCTATTCCAGGTCCAACCGCTTGAGGACAGACAGATGGCTTAGGATATTTTTATATAGGGAAGGGGAAAAGTTGAAGAAGAGGATATGGCTTGAGTATTTTCCCATCTTAGTTTCACAATGCAATGTTTCACAATGTAAAAACACTTTGCAAAATTTAAAGTTAAAACTATCAAATATTATTGAACTACTACAGCTTCACTTGCATCTCAATATTAAATATAAGATGAACTATACAGTAAAAACAAATATAGAATTTAAAAATTTACGTAGATTATTCTTTAGTAGATACTGCTGTTTCTTTTTTTCCAACAACAAATCGTTCAAATATTAATGAACGGCAAAATCTGGGATAGACTCTGATATCGCCTGAAAAATTTGAAAACATTGTTTCCATTAGTAATCAATCTGATTTAACCAGATTTGGCACATTTATCTCTTATTTGGCGACTGAAAATTATCGTACACTGTTTTTCAGTCGATCAGCGTTATGAATTCACGTACTCGCGTTTTCCTATTCTTTTCTACTTTTGATTGTTATTTTTCTCAACTTTTCTTCTTTTTGTGCTCAGTGTGAAATCTCAGGATTAAAGGACTAGGCCCAAAAAGTCCTGTCGCCAGATCTTGTTCAAGGAGTATTTGTACAGCAATTTCCATGTTGTTTTTAAAAACATCTGTTATTTTCGCTGTAAATTGCATTTTTAATTTGTTTTATTCGTAATAACCATTTTATGAAATTCATCCTTATTTACCGAGCAAAATATTATTACAGAAATATAGATCACCAAAAGGTTTAATGTATAACTTGATATTTCATGGCATAAATGAAAGTAAAAATTGAATATGGAATCCACAGAAGTGTGTTTTAATCATCTTGTAGAGTTTATTTAATTTTCTGGGAGACTCTAAATGGTACTGTGTTACAACATTATTAAATTTCGGTTATAATTAGCTTCTGTGATGGTAACATTTTGATAGAAAATATAAGGCGTTTTTCAAAAATCTCTATCGACAGAAAAAGCTATTACAAGTTTTCCTTCCTGTTCAGAGCATAAACTTACCAGCAAAAAATTACTTTTTTCCAAGTATATAATTAAAGCTTTTGTGTGTCAGTTTATATTTTGAAATCAATTTTAACTACCTACCTGACTAACAGAAATTTAAAATTTCTTGTATAGGTTCAACTGAAGTGACTATACAATATTCAATCATAAAAAATTAGGTTGGAGAAAATAAAAATAAAAATTTGTTTTGTAAATGCAAAAAGCTGTGCAGAATACTGGGTATACCAATTGCAGATATTTTAAACTAGTATCGCCATCTATTTACAGGCGGCATAACTAAAAGTTCACAAAAGGCATTTACTTTTTACTGCATCTCTTATCGCTTGTTAAATAAAAATGATTTTGTAAAAAAAACCTTTTTGTATTTATAACTTATTTATTGTCTCAAAAAATCACTATAAATGAAAATTAAATATTTATGCGACAAACTCATTTTTTTCTATCTATTATATCTATTTTCTTTTTTACATCTTTAATTTTCTTGCCAATTTTTTGCTGTTCCAAAGGACTTTTATTTCGAATTACCCTTTCTCCAGTTTTTATTTCAATTCCGATTTTTTAATGAGAATCTTTCTTTCCTCCTGTTAAAAATAACAATTAATGTTCGCCAGAAATTTAAATTCAAGCGAAACTTCATATTCAAAAAATTCATGTAATTCTCGTTTAAAGATATGAGAAAATTTAAATTCTTAAACTAACATAACTATTCATGGATTAAATATAGCAACTTTTTGTGAGACTTTCATGCCTTAAAAAGTTGAAGAAATTAGTTAAGACAGAAAGTTAAGTTTCAAGTTTAAACTATAAGATGTTGAAGATTATAGCAATTTTGATGATGTTTTTAACCTATCGTTTAAATATTGAATTAATTCGTTTATTGGATTGAATTAACTCAAGATTTGTTTAATTATTGTAAATTTTAAGCAATATTAGTTATTGTTTGGTTAGGAGCATTACTGCCTACTATTTTTTTTATATCTTTTTCACTACAGCAATAGTGGGTAGCTGGTCCCATATCAGTAATCGAAGTGAAAAGTTCTAAGATACTACTTTATTTGGCAAGAACGCTGGTAGTTAGTAAAAAGAAACTGCATCGACAGCTATGAAATGGCATAAAATGGCAGTTCTACATTAGACGAGCAGTGGTAAAGTTGAACATTCATGATTTTAAACATTCCTGTCAGCACTATTCGTAAAACCTTTTAAAAAATCATGTAGTGGTACCCCTTCAAAAATGTACATGTTAGAAGTTGCTTCC
>CM063511.1:117272843-117297843 GCA_032207245.1 Pardosa pseudoannulata
TAAGTGACATGCCGATCTTCTTCAATCATCTTGAGCACAGCATCGATGTTTTATAGAATTACTATCGATTTTGGTCGTCCTTTACGAGATTCATCACTGATTCACACACGACCACGACGAAATTCTGGAAACCAATTATAAACTGTTTTATCTGATGGTGTTTCAAAAGCAAAAGATTCAAGAAGCGTTTCTGTGCATTCTTGTCGAGTGAGTCCTCCTTTAAAATCATAAAAAATCATCCAAAGAAAGCCTTCACGAGCTATCTCCTTTTTTATCACTCACTTGCTTCTTTTAACACATCGTATGCGGAACACGTACTAGTAAATTTTAACTACTGATACTTGAGGGCGGGTCACTTACTAGTACGGGTTTGTGTAACAACGTGGTTTGTTTGTGGGTACAAAAATAATGGTATATACAGGAAAACGAAGCCGAATGTTCTTGTCTACTACATAGATTCTAAAAACATTTAGACAAATAAAAACTAGTTTTTACATCAGTCGATGAGCAACCACAAAACGGGAAAAAATTAAAACTATATACAACTATTTCTATTTGATTTTTCATATTTACGATACTATTATAAATTTATCCACTAAAAAATACATTTTTTGTTTACAAAAATCTTATGGTTGTTATTTATATATTTCTATTTATATATTTTTATATATTTCAATATAAAATGAAAGGTTGGTTAAAAATTTAAATAATTTTCGATCTATTGAGATTTAACTGAATAACTAAATTTACGCGCAAAACGCCCACTCGCGGTACAATTCCACTTCGAAATGTACCCGCACACAATGTGTTAAACATTCACTGTAAACAAAATATGCAGACAATTTCTTAAATGTCACTGATTACAAGATAAAAACATGTCAAATTTCTAAATAGCCTGAAGATAAATTTCATTAGCGCCTTCTATTGGTCGTTTCTAAAAACTTAAAAGGCAATCTTCATACAATTATATTTTGCAATACAAAACAGTGTTTTACAATGTATTGGTATATTAATAGATCTGTCAAGTTATTAAATAGCTTAATTTTTTTAATCTTAACATAGAATTTAATCTATCAGTAGATTTACAATTTTTAAAACGTATGTATATTTGTTTACTAATGAAGTCTTATATCAAAGGACTTAAAATGGATTTGTTATGTAACAGATTTATGTCGTCATGCAATTAATCAGCATTTTAAAATACATAACATGTCAAAAATAAAAAGGAAAAACTTTTGATCTTCTTAGTTATGCGCAATAAATAAATATCCCTATTAGTAATCTTGACACGCTAATAACTACGACTTTTTACTTATAAATTTTTAATCCACTAAGCGTCATCACAAAACAACAGGATTTATTTTTTACCACATACTCCGCTTTCTTGCCGCAGTAATGACTCGACTCAAATTTTTCAGGCATTATCTAGCTTGTCCAATTTTTCCGGGCATTAATCCTTTCGGGTATTAAGATGAAGAGACAAGATAATTGCAGAAATTCTTTCTTCTGGAATTTTGATGCGCTAATAATTAGAGACTTTAAAAAATGTCGTAACTCTTGTAAAACAAAAAATTCCTAAATTGCTTCCTAACTTTAAAGTCTAATATTACTAATTATATATAAAAAATTAGGGTTGATTTTGAACTTTTTTGTTGTTATCAGATAAAGGCAGTTAATATTTTTTGGTGGGTTAAATTTTGTACTCCCTTTCTATGCATATACCCAATGTATTAGAATACCTTGTGTGGAAAGAGCTAAAGTTTCAAAAATGTACTGTGTCGGGAAAAGAACAGTGGGATATTTCTGTTATGAAACTGATAAAATTTTGTGAATAAGTAGTTTTTTAATCCCTTTAATATTAGATATTACTGCAATATTTTCACACTAAAATGGACACTGAAATCGTGCAAATTAAAAAAAATAATCTTACCATTATTCTTTTAATTTGCATCATTTGAGGTTCAACAGTGGCACGGATAATTTCTACAAAATATCATGACACTTTACCATGAGTATCTGTGGCTCTTATTTTATTGCAAGTCACCATAATTTTAGATCTTGCATGTATATATTTATACAAGTAAATAATTACCCGTTTCTTTTTATTGGTACTATTGTTGTCTTAAAGTAATTTTAACTTATTAGACTATAATATAACTAATCATGGAACTCTGAAGAAACCGTCATGCATTGTTTTTTGTCATTTTTCTTTGTTTTTCCAATTTTTGCTTCAAAGATTCATATATTCTGTTTTTAAAGTTTTGAAACATCTAAAACGTGTATCAGGAGAAACCAAAGAAAAACACCATCGTACAAATCGTACAACAAACAAACATATTCCTACACTGTTAGCCATTTTATTTTTGCAGCACATAATCAATATAGAAATTACATATCTTTCGATAAACCAATAAAAACTGCTGCTTGATTAAGCTAGTTGTATATATATACGTGTGTACTTCATACCACAAAAATGGGATAGTAGACTTATTTTTATTTTTTACCAGTATGTTTTGTATTTATTATTTTAGTTATAAAAATTTGTTAAAGAGAGTAAGCAGTCGCCTAAAGTTTACCTACCCATCAACATACACATTGCTGTAATGTACTAACAACCTTAACACCAGTGTTCGTTTACAAAGCGGAAACACAGAAAAAATATGATACCATCTATTGAGAGTAAGGCATTTATTTTGTACACTATTTACAAATTTATATAATTGATTATAATATAACATATCCAGCAGCTCTTTAGTTATGCGTTATTCCTTAATCACAATGTTAAATTACTAACAGAGGCCTAAATGACCGTTGTGAATATTTTTTTACCTCCAGTACAGGCACAGGGGAGCAGGCAGGGGCTTTCCTCATGCGGTGTGTCAGTCCGGGCATTTGGGCGTACAGGACGAGTCGGTGCTGGTAAGCCGGGCTTGGAATTTCGATGTCTAGCTACTCTTCAATCCCGACTTCAACTCCTTTTCATAACTCTGTTTCCCAACTCCTCACCTCGGTTTTAACGCCCCTTTTTCTTCTTTGCCAATCGCTTGTTTGGTGAAATTTTCCCACATCTGCACCCCCTTCGGTAATGCAAGTAGGCTAATTAAAATAGCCCCTTTTGTGCATGATGACATTATTTTTAACCCCTGCCCCTATAACTCACGGTTACATCTCTGTGCGAGCCTGACCGTTATGCTTGTGCCATTCCGTGATCTATACCTTCTCTGCAGGGGTCCCTAAACTTGATGTGAACAATCGAAGTCCTAAATTCCTCTAAGAAATTTCTCCCACAGCTGTGCATGCAGGTGCAGATAATCGTGGGAAACTACCTCGGTACACACATCATGTAATTGTAGTTCAAATTTACACCGCTAGGATACTGCTAAAGAAACTCTCCTGGGGTCAGTATGCTAATGTTGTTAACCGACAATGACGTATATGGTTTCTCTCGATGTTCTCTCTGTGTGTCTGTCGTGTACTCGCAACAGGAAGTAATGGCAGATTCTGAGAAACATCGTGCTGCTATAACTCTGCAAGAACTCTGCTGAAACTGTTGTTTCGATGCAAATAGCTCGCAAAGAACATGTTTTCAGTAAATAGCAAATTGGCGAAAGGTTTTCTTAGTTTCAAAAGGGGGATGTCATTGTTGATCAGTTCCGTTCCAATTGCCCTTCAAATGAATGGTCTGCTAAAATCCATGATATCTTCAGGGAATACCGTGACAGAATAATCAGCCAAATTTGACTCCTTTATCTGTTGTCATGCTTTTTATCAGTCTCCGAGTTGGTCAGTTGCCCATTTTCCCGCTATTATACCGAGTAATCTATTCGTGCCCTACCGTTTTACTAAGAGACTGTTCTTTCGAAAATTGCATTATTACACCGTTTCAGCTGGGCTCTTGCAGTTACGTTAGCATTGTTAGCGAGAACCAACCACCTGCCAATTCTTCATGTCACGAGTTCACACATTTTTGTCGGTTGATGTCACTTGTCATACTGACTCTTGAGAGCCCTTCCGCAGTGTCCTAGTGTCGCAACTTTGTACGAAAATTGCACGATACGCAAAGGTGCGATTCCAAATTGTTTTTTAGTCTCCCCTCTTACGTACAGTTATGGTTTTAGAATTCAGGTGGTGTCTACCATCATCCAATAATTTAAAGATTTCTTTACAGATTCTAACACACTTCGAGGTTTCGTGATCTGTTGAAGGATGGAGAACCTAACTATGGGGAAACTAATTTTTTCATATGAAACTTTTCATTAATAGTTTTATCTATAAATATAATTCAAATTTAAATTCCTTCCTATGTAGCAATTGGTAGGTCCAGTGATTATCGTGAACATTCTTCATATGATTAACACATATTCTTAAATACTACTAAGAAAGGTCATTCGTGTGTGTTCTTCATCCAGAAGAGAAGCTTGACTTCTACGAAATTCTGCAAAGTATCTGAATATTATGACACATTATGAAGCTTTGCATTCATAAGTTATCTAGAAAAGTTAAAAGGATTTTATTTATTTAAAACCTCGTTAAACCAAAAAATATCATATTGCGATAATGCTCTTTTTAATTTTCTTTCTTTAAAATTCTTCCTAATACATCTGATTTTCAATTGTTTTCGTCTTCAATCATTTAGCATTTCCAATTTACATATCTAACCAATAATTTTTAACACATAGCTGCTCCAGTCTCAAAACCTTTAGTGGTACCCTAGGGTAGAGAACGCTAGTCAGAAGGATAGTCTAATGATTAAATTTTTGAAATTTTGTGCTTTAGTAAATATTTAATGTTTGTTATAATAATCTAATAATACTAAAAATTTTCTACCAGGCGAGCAATTTAGTTTCTCTCTGTATTCTTTCAATGCGAAAGAATATCTAAATATTTACATTTGATGGGATCTCAAATTCGGTATTTTCTCTATTATCACCAATTTAGAGCATTTTATGTTATACACATATTTTAAAGTGTCAATAGATTTTCCATAACCAAACTGTAAAAATGTTTTTAATAGTTAAAGCCCATATAAATTATATTTTTACTAAGACGTATGTATGAAAAAATAAAAAAAAATGACTCGAAAGAAAATTTCTTGTCCAGTAATTAATCAGTCTATTAAGAGACAGACCTTTTTTTTAAACTGAAGAAAAAGATTTATTATCGCTATAGTTAGGTGTAATAAATAACTGCATCCATATCACATTTTCTGACATGTTAATAACTGCGTCCTTTTTCTCCCAAATTAATAAAACGTTAATCCACTAAGCTCATCGCAAAACAACAAGTTTTTTTTCTAAGACTGGTTTCGTTCATTTTCCTTACAAATCACTTTACATACAATTTTGAGGCATTTTCTTGTTGCTTGTCCAACTATTCTGGGCATTAATCCTTTAGATTGATGAAGAGACAAGATAATTGGAGATCTTTCTTCGGGAATCTTGGTGCTCTAATAATTAGAGACTGTAAAAAGTTTTTGCTCTGGTAAAACAAAAAACATTGTCTCCTAAATTTAAAGTCTAAGGTAATTATTTATATCCAAATTAGAGTTAATTGTGTTATTTTCGGTGATTATTAGATGAAGACCTTATAGTTGTTTTTCTATAAATAAATTGTGGCTTTTATATTGTTTTTATTCTTTATAACTTTAGATCGCGTGTGTATACAAGTATGATAACAGGTAAATAATGATTCGTTTATTTTTATCAATGCAGTTGTGATCTTAAAGTACTTCTTAATTATATGTAATAAATTATTTTCTTGAATAGCAGTGTCAGGTCGAATAAAACTGTTGAAAGACATTTCCTAGACACATGAGGTTATATCAGGAAGAAAGATAAATTTATAGTGATTCAAATTATAATATAATATGGTTTTACGGAAAGAAGTAAAAAACAATTTTTTCAGTGACTAAAATGTTAGTGCTCTAATAAATAGAGATTTTAAAAAAGTTTTTACTTTGGTAAAACAAAGAAACATTGTCTCCTAAATTTAAAGGTAAATTTTTATGTCCCCAAATTAAAGTTATTGTGCCCTTTTTGGTGATTATTAGACGAAGACTTTATACTTCATTTTCTGCAACTAAATTGTGGCTCTGATATTGTTTTTAATCACTATAACTTTAGATAGTGTGTATATACAAATATGTGAACAGGTAAATAGTGATTCGTTCACTTTTATCCTTGCAGTGAAGATCTTAAAGTACTTCTTAAATATTTTTAATAATTATTTTTTCTTCAAGAGCAGTGTCAGGTGGAATAAAATTGTTAAAAAACGTTTTCTAGACATATGAGGCTATATAAGGAAGAGAAGACAGAGGAAGTTACAGTGATTCAAATTGTAATATAATATGGTTTTATGTAAAAAGTTGGAAAACTAATTTCTCCAGAAACTAAAATCTTTAGGCTTTCAATTTTTAATTTTATCTCTTATATGCATCAATGGTGATCTTAAAGTACTTACATTTTTTAATAACTAATTTTTTCCTTTCAGAGCAGTGTCAGGTCAAATAAAATTGTTAAAAGACATTTTCTAGACTCATAAGGCTATATAACGAAAAGAAGGCAGTGAAATTTACAGTGATTCAAATTGTAATATAATATAGTTTTATGGAAAGAAGTGGGAAACTACTTTTTTCAGAAACTAAAATCTTTACACTTTAAATTTTTAGTTGTATCTCTCATATGCATCAATGGTGATCTTATATACAATGTGGATTTTAAAGTACTTATTAAATATTTTTAATAATAATTATTATTATTTGTTACAGAGCAGTGTCAGGTGGAATAAAATTGTTAAAAGCATTTCCTAGATACATGAGGCTATATAAAGAAAAGTACAAAGAGGAATTTACAGTGAGTTAAATTGTAATATAATATGGTTTTATGAAAGAAGTATAAAACTACTTTTTTCAGAAACTAAAATCTTGACCCTTTAAATTTTTAATTGTATCTTTCATATGCAATGATGATATTAAAGTACTTCTTAAGTATTTTTACTAATTTTTTTTTCTTGCATAGCACTGTCAGGTCGAATAAAATTGCTAAAGACTTTTCCTAGACACATGAGGCTATATAACCAAAAGTAGGCAGAACAATTTACAGTAATTCAAATTGTAATATAATATGGTTTTATGGAAAGAAGTAGAAAAATACTTTTTCAGTGACTAAAATCTTTACGCTTTAAATCTGTAATTGCATCTCTAATATGCATCAATTTACAAAACTTTTTATAAACATGTTAAACTGTCAAAACATTTTCTATAACTAACCTCTACATATTAGTTTACTATACTTATAGTTTTTCCGACACCTACTCATTAAAAAGTAAATAACTTCATAAAGCCTATCTCGTCGGGAAATTAACCAGCTCATTAAATAACTTTGCTTGTTAAAAAATTAAAAACAAACAGCTATCAATATTAAATTTAAATTAGATATTTAATAAATAAATACATCCTTGTTTTCATTTTGATACGTTAATAACTTAAGCTTTTTACTTATACATTAGTAGGAATAAATGTTATTCTACTACAGGTTTCTTTTACTTTGCGCATAAACATTTTTCTCAAATTTTCTGTCATTTTCCTGTTTTTTTTAATTTGTCTATTAATCTATTTAAAGATGAATCGCCAGGTTAATTTCGAAATACTTTCTTCTGGATATTTGATGAGTGAAAAATTAATCGACTGTTAACAATGTCTTTTTTAATTATTTTTAATGGAAAATGATTAATAGAATATGACACGGAAGATGAAGTTTAAACTCGACACAGATTCAAATAACATTAAAATTATATAAAATTTGAATTAAATGGGCTATTTGAATCATTCGAATAAAATGAATCATTCAAATGCATTTACTTCATCCAGGTGGAGCCTTACAAGAAGAATTGTTCAGTCTTCCGAATAATAGGCTTAAATTTAGATGGATTAGTTGCATCGGAAATATGTAGATGTTTTAAAATCAAATAATGAAGGACTGTTGTAAAAAACTTTCACTTGGATGAATCTCCTTGAGCAGGTCGTGGACTACCTGAGTCTGTCCAGCTATTGAAGAAGCATAAGCAATGTCTGACTGTTGTTAAACAACTTTTTCCTAACTTTAAAGTGTATGGTTACTAAGTATATCCAAAAATTGGTGTTCATTTTGAACTTAGATATTTTTGTTCGTATACAAGTATGCAATGAAGATTAATTATTCATTTATTTTAATGCAATTGTAACTTTAAAGTATTAACTAATTAAATTTTCTTACTTGGAAGAGAGTCTCAATATCGACAGAATTTAATTGAAAATAAATATTGCCCTCGATTTATATCTACATAGAGAAGAAAAAGAGTATATATATATGTAATAAGGCTTTGTGACTCATTACGAAGTGGGATCCTGGGCGGTTTTCACCATTCTGGAGTCGTGGAACCTCGCGAGGACAACGCAATGAAGACACTAGGAAATTCAGCTATATATCATAAAACCTTACACGAAACCTATACGAAAACTACTGTATCGAAAAACCTCTGACGAAACTATGATGGAACTCAGACATTTTCTTAAATAGTCATTTGTGACGACCAATCAGCCATCACTTGAAGTCACGTGGTGATGTAACCCAAGCGTTAGAAGTCTATTTTTAGATATGGAACCGGACGTATTTCTACTAGCGGACATTTGAGAATATTCGCTAGGGTTTCATGAGAAGAATTACCGGGAAAATAGAATCTTAAACCGAAAGTATATATATATATATATATATATATATATATATATATATATATATATATATATATATATATATATATATATATATATATATATATATATATATATATATATATATATATATATATATATATATATATATATATATATATATATATATATATATATATATATATATATATATATATATATATATATATATATATATATATATATATATATATATATATATATATATATATATATATATATATATATATATATATATATATATATATATATATATATATATATATATATATTATATATTTATATATATATATATATATATATATATATATATATATATATATATATATATATATATATATATATATATATATATATATATATATATATATATTATATATATATATATATATATATATATATATATATATATATATATATATATATATATATATATATATATATATATATATATATATATATGTATATATATATATGTATATATATATATATATATATATATATATATATATATATATATGTATATATATATATATATATACATATATATATATATATATATATACATATATATATATATATATATACATAACATATATATATATATACATATATATATATATATATATATATATATATATATATATATATACATATATATATATATATATATATATATATATATATATATATATATATATATATATATATATATATATATGTAAAGATAAAATAAATCTGTATTTGAAAAATTATATCATGATCAGTATAATGGTTTGATATTATTTGAGCTTTATACCACGATATATTGTATTTAATTTTTTTCTCGTATCACTTCAGCTTAAAATGAAAGACGCCGTATTAAACTTTTACTTTCTTTCTTCAGTAACAAAATACTATTTAACTTAGGTTACTATTTAACTTAGATTTCAGTCTACTGTGTTGTTACACGAAGGTTAAAGAAGCCAGGACCTACTACTTAAATTTGAAACAAAACAACTTTAAATATCCATTCTATAAGTGGAAATAGAACCCGTGAGTTTCAGTACAGGAAAGAAGCGACCTACCCGTTGGGCTACCGCTCAATGAACTAAATTTCATGAGATTAAATTTTAAAGGACCTTAAATTTGTAACTGCTTTTGTTACTTGTCACATTCCTAATTTTAAAAAATTATCTAAATACTGGAATTAAGCTGTCAGAATATATTTCACTGCTAAGCTACAAATATTTCTCTATTAAAATAAAAGGATCAAAACCATTACCAAGAACTATATATTAAAAATTATTTCTTTTTAGGCAGTTAATCTTTTTTACAGGAGGCATGACGCGTTAAAAACTAGTAGTCAAAGAACTTATTATTATAGTTAGAGATAATAAATCACTGCTTCTTATTAGTATTTTTATACCCTAATAACCTCGAATTATTGCTTATAATTTACTAAAAGGCTAATTTACAAATCATTATCGCAAAACAATAGGATTTATTATTTTAATGCAGGCTTTAAACTCTTCTCGCAATAATGATTCGACTAAAATTTTTCAAACATTATCTAGCTTGTCCAAATTTTTGAATATTAATCCTTCCCGATAATAAGATATAGATAAGATAATTGCAGAAATTATTGCTTTAAAATTTTTAAGCGCTAATAATAGAACACTACAAAATAAAATAAATTTACTTTTGTAAAACAGCAAAAACTTCCACCTTTAAATTTATGATTACCAACAGCATATACCAAAAAAACTGTATATCTAAGGCTATTTAGTTGGCATTATATGAAATTTTAGTATTTATTTTAATTTGCATACAAATATGCAATTAAGAAAATAATGACTCGTTCAATTTTATAAGTGCTATGGCTTCACTTAAGTACTTTCTCGACTAATTAAATTTTCATACCAAAAGAAAATTTCAATAACTGACAGAATTTAACATATAATAGGTATTTTGTTTTCATAATTAAATAATCTGCATACAGAGTAATAAATTATTAAATACGATATGTATAAAACTAAACAAAATTTTTGATTAGTTATATCAAAATCTCTTTAATTGTTTAATAATACTAGAACTTCTCTTCCTACATCTCATATTTCAGAATATTTCCGTATTAAAATTATTATTAATTCCTTATTAAGTCTTAAAAGCATGGTTTTTACCAAAAACTATATAGCTATAAAACTATATAGAACTTAATAATTTAGATAATTTTTAGGCAGTTAATCTTTTTATAGAAGACATTACGTTGTTAAAAGCTAGTAACCAAAGAACTTATTATTACAGTTAGGGAATAGTAAATAACTGCTTCCTTATTAGTATTTTTATATCCTAATAACCTCGAATTTTTGCTTATAATTTACTAAAAGTCTAATCCACAAATCATTATAGAAAAAAAATAGGATTTATTATTGTAATACAGGCTTTGATCTCTCGTCACAATAATGATTCGACTCAAATTTTTCAGACATTATCTAGCTTGTCCAAATTTTTCGATTGAATATTAATCCTTCCCGATAATAAGATATAGATAAGATAATTGCAGAAATTATTGCCTTAAAATTTTAAAGCGCTAATAATAGAACACTGCAAAATAAAATAAATTTACTTTTGTAAAACAGCAAAAACTTCCACCTTTAAATTTATGATTACCAACAACATATACAAAAAAACTGTATATCTAAGGCTATTTAGTTGGCATTATTTGAAATTTTAGTATTTATTTTAATTTGCATACAAATATGCAATTAAGAAAATAATGACTCGTTCAATTTTATAAGTGCTATGGCTTCACTTAAGTACTTTCTCGACTAATTAAATTTTCATACCTAAAGAAAATTTCAATACTGACAGAATTTAACAGATAATAGGTACTTTGTTTTCATAATTATATAATCTACATACAGAGTAAGAAATTATTAAATACGATATGTATAAAACTAAAGAAAATTTATTTGATTGGTTATATCAAAATCTAATAATTTAATAATACTAGAACTTTTCGTACTACATTTCATATTCAATTTTTTTAACACTTGATTTTAAAAAATTGTCATACGAAAATTTTGCTTTATTTCAGTAACTGAATCTCCTAAATCAATTTGGAGGAAAGTTGAAATTGCAACTGCATCTGTTATAAAAAACAACTGAAAAAAGTTGTAAAAAAACCAAAAAATTCTATTTTTTAAACTTGAAACATTTTATAAACTCTCATATGGACAGTTTTTTTTTTTCGTGAACTAGAGACTGAAAAAATGATTTCAGTTTAATAAAACACATAGCATGTCGAAAAATAGCAGCCAAAACGTATGAATATTATAGAGGGATGATAAACTACTGCATCCCTATTAGCATTTTTAACACGTTAATAACCTCGACGTTTTACGTTTCAATTAGTGAAAAATGACCACTAAGCACTAACCGAAAATGAAGCATTTATAATTTAACCACAGGATTCAAATTTCAATGTTAAAGCCTTGAATTACATCAAATTAGAATAATTTTTAATTACTAGCTGCATCATTTTATTAGTAGTAATTATGACTAGTCCTTTAACAATACTAAACCTTTTTTTCTATATGTTAATTTCATTTTATTTCGTATCACTAAAGCTTCAAATGAAAAATCCTATATGTAATTTTTACTTTCTTTTATTAATAGAATATCTTAAGAAATCAGTTTAACCCTTTCGTGGGCTATTTATTTCTCACTCCACGTTTCCAAACTTTAAAAACAGAGCTGTTAATTTTATTCAATCGATCGAACAATTGATGACATCTCAAAACCGAATTGGGAATCAGTCTTCCCATCGTTTCTATAACAAGACCAATATATTATAATGGGTTTTTCGCTTCCCACAGGTGTATTTTGGAAGATCGTGTAGGTGGGATGTAATCTTCCCACGGCCCACGAAAGTGTTAAAATTAACTTAGAACTGTCATTGCACCTAATACTTGTTAAATACCCAATTATCAAAAAATTATCTAAATACAGAAATTAAACTGCTAAAATTTGTTTCACTAAGCAACAAGTATTTCTTTATTAATTAAAGGCTCAACTGTTTTTACCAAGAACTACAGTTTAAAAAATCCTTTCTTATCAGGTGATTAATTACTTTAATAGAAGAAAAGCATGTTAAAAACTAGTAGCCAAAGACTTATGATCATTATAATTAGGGATAATATGTAACTGTATTTCTATTAACATTTTTGACACATTAATAACCTCGTCTTTTTGCGTATAGATTAGTAAAACGTTAATCTACGAAGCCTCATCGCAAAACAACAGGACTTTCTATGCTATTGTTTTTCATTTTCTTCGCGGTTAATCACTTTACTCCAATTTTTCAGTCATTTTCCTACTTGTCAATTTTTTTCTTGGCATTAATCCGTCTCTGATAAAGAGACAAGTTAATTACAAAAACATTTTCTTCTGGAATTTTGACACGCTGATAATTACAGGCCTTAAAAAAGGTTTAACTCATTAAAAAATCATATTCTAAATTCAATTCTAAGATTACTGCTTATATCCGTAATTAAGGTTAATTATATACTTTTCTGTAGCTATACGATTTAATAAAATTGTCCGTGTCAAATTGTATCTGTTATTTTATTGGCGATCACAATGATTTTACACACTTTTTGTGTACAAACTGCCTGAATCTAATTTGACTAGTCCAGCCTAGACATTTATTCCGAGGTCTTTACTCACGAACATGGAAACTGTAACTTAGAAAATGTATGTCGTATTGATACCAAGTGTGGCTTTTGTATTTCTAGGAATGTCGTTAGACATAAACACGGTGACTGAGACTGAATTGATGAAACATATATTTAATGGTGAAACAACATATAAAAACAATTTGACATTTAAAGATAGAAATACTAAATCAACGCGACAACCTACTCGGTGTTTATGTTACGGTCAAAACCCGAAGTTCGGTCAGTTCACGAAATAGCCAATATCACCTTACAATGACCGGCCAATGTCCAATCTTTCCTTGGTTTCGGGGTTTAGCCAGCAAATTCGGGAACTGGCATGGGGTGACCGACCAAAGTCAGAAGAAAAAGGTCATCAGCAAATTTTGGGTGTTTGTATACCGTAATGCTAATGATAATCACACTATAGCTAACACAGAAGAGTTTTCCGATAAATCCGCCACTCTTAGGCACCTAGGATCGTCCTTCTGAACATAGTGCAAGGAGGTATAGTGGCCCTAGGTGGGCTGTAGTCTGAAGGAAGACGTTTTAGTGAGTAAGGATTTCACAGTACCAGAAACCTCCTGGTCTCAGGAAAATTTCCTCTCCCTTGGAGAAAACAAACAAACAAAAAGATAATATTATCTACTGAATTAATTTATTAAAGAAAATTTTCAGTATCATCATTTGTTACAAGATGAACTTTTATAACTTTTTTATACGAATTGCACAGCAGTTTGTTATTTTTACATCTGCAGCGATTCTTACAGCTTATATTCTATTCTTATAGCTGCGCTTCCTACCGAACAGTCTTTCTTCAGCACATCGAACATTGGCCAGGGAGTCCGAGCACTTCGGAAAGTGGTCGGTCAATTCGGGAATTAGCGAACTTCGGACTTTGGCAGAAACTTTTATATAAATTAACAGTAGGTTCAACAATATTAGTAGGTTCTTCTTTCGACCAAGTCACTCCATCTTCTAACTCAGTCTCTGTCTCTCAATCCCTTTACTCAAAATGCCTTCGAATTAATATGGGTACCACAATAGTTCAGAGATGTGTTGTGATGTAGAATAAATTGTCTAACATAAATATTTAACTTCACCCCAAGTGTTGAGCAGTATCTCAGTCGTTATTCCTTCAATAACCTGAGTTATTCAGTCTATCACACACGTTTGTAGGAGGCACTCCTAATGAAAAATGCAATAAAATGCAAAAAAGTGTTTTTTCTTTCACTGGAAGTGACGTCATACTTTGTTTTTCGTAATTTTCTGGTAAACTATGGATCGTACAGGAACGCTTCTTTGGGTAGTTTTTATGTACTCCCACCGAGGAATCTACCTGTGCAGAGTTTATGCGGTCGTTTTGGGACAACCTGTATAAACTAAAAGGCAAATAAAAGCAATTATTTTCTTTGAAAATCTGACACAATATCACAAAGCCATATTAAATTAGCTCAAATAGCATATGTTCTATGCTTGACATGTGTTTAATACTAAGCTTTTGCTTGGGTACATAAGAGACACATTTTAAAAAAGAGCTGTGTTAAATTCTCAGTAAAGCATAAAAACTACGTAAAATACAAAAAAAATCCTGAATATCGGATTTTAAAACACTATGTACACAAAAAGTTTTATACTGCCAAATCGATAATTTCATTAATTATTTTCATAAATTTAATTAATTGGAAGAATGGAACTTTCTAGTTCTTCATTATGGATTATATCGGCTGGAAACGGTGTAGATATCGCATCTGTTCCAGGTCCAGATGCGATATTTACATTTCGGTTTTTGTCGCCAAATTTGGCGGTTTTTAGAGCGTTTTGTCGGCGATGACTGTTTAGCTTTTTCTACCCTGACACTGGAGCTTTGTAGTAGCTCTGAGAGTGCAGCTATGTTTTGCATAAGGTTTGCGAAGCTGATTTGCTCGCCGCACTCGACGTTGTGCGTTGCATGCCCAAGTATTTTTTCGCGACTCGATGAAGCGTGTGATTGCAGTTAAACTCCACCAAGATTTGGAGAGTTGTGATTGGTCTCCAGGAGGCGATTCAGGACCATCCCCAAAGTCCCGGTTCTTCTGGACAGAGCCGGGAAATGACACATTGTCCACAGGACAATGGAACAACGACAGCATCAGCACAGGATAATGGAAAAAGTCTAGGGTTGCTGGAGTAGTTCAGAAGGAAGGAGAAGAGTGGACTCTGGCAATTTTTTCTTTCATTCGTAGTACGTGGAATGCTTCTTTTACTTTTTAATTTTTTTTATATATTTTTTAGCATATTTCCTTGTCTTTTGTTCTATATTTGAATATTGTAATATAGTTGTCGTGCAGTCCTCGTTTATGTTTGAGTATTAACCTGTGATCAAATGAATAGTGGTGATTTTATTTTGATTGCGTTGTGTAAAAGTATTTTTGTACTAAATTTAACCACAGGTTCTGAGAAACTACAGACATAAATATGAAAATAAACTAAAAGCTAAATTAACAGCATCCGAAACTAGCTTAATATAAAAAAGTAAATTTATTATAATATATATACATCTATGTACATACAAAACTGATGCTAATTTTCATAAAATAAGCTTTGTCAACATCTTCTAAATTAGTTCTGACAATTTTTTTAATACTTAAGTAATTTTGTAAATAAAGAGAGGACCTAATCTCAATTTCAAAATGTATGTAAAAGGGGGTACCTTTAGGGAGTAAAGATGGTGTGCCCGGAAAACTACTGGTTGATGGGTATCTATGGATATTTCGTCTGTCTAGTCCGGGGTTTCCCCCTGAGTGTTTGGGGTGCGGCCCTGCTATTTGATGTAGGAAGACTTCCCGTCGGACTTGGCTGGACTCTCGAACTCGTTCCGTCGGACTTCTCTCCTCGTCTGGACTATCGAACACCTTCTGTCGGACTCGCTCCTAGTCTAGACTATCGAACACTTTTTTTTGGGGGGGGGACCTCCGAACATCTTTTTTTTTAGATTTTTCTTATTTTATTAATTTCAACCCTGTCCCCTCTTCCTTATTATCGTCCAATCGGGATAGTTGTAAGAATTTCATTGGTCTGCTTAAACCCCGCCTTGAGACCGCCAACGTGGAAAACGTTATCCCTTCTAATTGGGCACTGTCCCTTAGGGACTCATAAATACTCCACAAAGGTACATTCTTATTCAATGTCAAGTACGGAGACGGGATTCTAATCTGGGACAAAAATATACGTAAAATATAATTTTATGGTCCTCTGTCTTTTTACAAAGATGTGATGAGGTCAGATTTAGATCCCGAGCATTTTACTTCTTGTATGAATGAATCAATTATATTACTGATCTAAATCGCCTCATCACAATAGTTCAGTGGTATTTTACTATAATTAAAGACGATATAAAGCAAATTCGGGTTATTGATGGCTTTGGAATAACACCAGCAATGTACTACACCACAGCAGTAGCAATCCTGGTTCGTTCTTTCGGCCCCATTGGTGCACATGATTTCTGACGTCACCACCCTTCTCTTTCGAATAAATTCTCTGTAGTTATTTCCATAGCCTTTTACCTTACGGGATTCCTGGAGTTCGGACTTGCCGTCCGGCGTGGTCAAGTTGTAGAATTTTATGATTTTTCTTTTTGGTTTGTTTCTTTCTAGTTGTGCATTATGGATGATAAGCGGTGTAGATATCGCATTTGTTCCTTTTAAAACACTTCAAACATAAAAATTTATATACTGCCAAATCGATAATTTTATTAATTAATTTCATAAATTTAATTAATTGGAAGAATGGAACATTTTACAAAAATAAAAACTGAAAATTGGCATTAATTCTGAATAAGAGTAATGCAATCTTTGACGCTCTATTTACATTTAAATAAATGAAAAGAGTGGAAATATTCACAATGTAAGATGAAGTAATTAAAATCAGTGAGACGAAATATTAGTGTTTTTCTGCTAACCCATATATATTAGCATTAAAATATAAATACGTACATTACTATATAAACTAACTCTAAATATGCTAACTCGGTGTGGAAAATTACTTCAGAATATTATCAATTTCCATCCAACACTCTAAATTGCTTCAGTTAGTGCGTACTGAATAAATTATTTACAGCGTCTGGAATTAAACTGATGTAGCACATTCTTTAAGGAAGTCTTAAAAGGTTCCGCTAAACTAAACTGTTTATTTAATAAAACTTTTAGGTAGTTTGTAAAGGCTATATATTATAAAGCCATACATTATAAAGTATATGTTCTTCCTACTCTGCAGGTAAATTAGAAGGTGTTTAATTAAATATTTTAATAGAGAATTTAAGTAAACTTTATGATTTTCAACTTCTGGTGTAATAATTTGGGTTACGGTTTGAATAAATGAAATCTAGGAGTCATAATATCTATTTCCCAAGAAAATTAGAATTATATCAAATTAAAAAATGATATATTTATAAATGGAAAGAGTTTATAATGTATTTGATAATCATATTTATAGCCAAAGTTTATGGCTTGTTTGGGACACAAACTCCTATGTAATAATAGCCTAAGTTATCTGTTCGTCTGTCCTCGAATATATGAAGCGGTTGGACCAGGAATAGATAAAGGCATCTATATTAGATTCTTGATGAGTAATGGTTAGCAAAATTTAAAGCGAGTAAATTTTATCCTCTTCTACACTATTGACCCGATTCTAAAATAAATTGGTATAAATATGCTTCATGAATCAGCCCAAAACACTACCGTCTTTAAAACGTTCGAAATCCACCCCTTCCCCCGTTTCCGAGCTTTTTGACATTATTTCAAGCATTATATACCCCGGTTAAGAGTGGACGATTAAATTTATCAATTTATTACTTTTTAAGTAGATGAAAATAACATCTTTTTAGTATTGTAACCTTATTCTTTTAAACAATTCATTTAATCATTTTTTATTTTAAATTATGTAAACATGGTCTGCATTGTTTTCATACGTTTTATCACTGAACTTTGATATTACGTATATAATTTCCTTTAATATATGTCTAATAATCAGTTAGGTACATAAGTGATAATTTAATCATCGATTATTTTTTGTTCCAAGATAATTTTCAATTTAAAAAAAAAACATTTTTTACCTGCCTCATACTTTACAATTCTGGAAAACTAAAAATTTTCTAGTCATATGACCGGCTATATGCCTATGATACGGCTATATGTATATGAGATTTAAGGAGGAAAATATAAAAAAAAAGATTTTTTGACATAAAATTTTATTAATCACCAGTTTTGAGGGCTTTGTATGATTCGAGTTAAATAATTATTTCTTCAATTCAGAGAAAAATATTTTAATATAAATATTTAAGAATTCCAGCTTTTGAGTTTTAATCTATTTTGAAATAATATTATTTTTCGATTTTGTTAGCAGCAGTTCTCAATGCTTTTAAATGTTTTATTTGAAACATTCTTAAACTAAAAAATAGGAAAACTTAAATAAATAAATGAAAAGACAAATTTAATTAAATGTCAGTTTTATTTACAGTATTGCACGTTTCACACAAAAAAAAATTTTTTGTTTTTTCCTCCAGATATATTTTTATGTGAGGATCTCTTTTTTTTTTCGATTTGGAAAATGTCGAGTGAAACTGGACAAAGGAGCTCCTGAGATAAAAACTGATGTCGAGTAACACTCGAGTAGATATTCAAAGTGTTAGATTTCTGTTTTATTTACAGTATTCCATGCTTCACACACAAAAATATAGTTTGTCATCTTCCTCCAGATATCTATTTGAACATCTATTGATTTGGATATGAAAAATGTCGAGTGAGACTGGACAAAGTAGCTCCTGAGATAAACACTGATGTCAAGTAACATTCGACATTGATATGTAAAGGGTTAGATGTCAGTTTTATTTATAGCATTGCATTTCACACACAAAAATATAGTTTGTCATCTTCCTCCAGGTATCTATTTGAACATCTATTGATTTTGGTATGAAAAATGTCGAGTGAGACTGGTCAAAGGAGCTCATGAGATAAACACTGATGTCAAGTAACATTCGACATTGATATGTAAAGGGTTACATGTCAGTTTTATTTATAGCATTGCACGTTTCACACACAAAAATATAGTTTGTCATCTTCCTCCAGGTATCTGAGCATCTATTGATTTTGATATGAAAAATGTCGAGTGAGACTCGACAAAGGAGCTTCTGAGTTAAAAACTGTTGTCGAGTTACATTCGACATAGAATTGCAAAGGGTTTAATGGCATCTTCATTTACAGTATTGCACATTCCAAAAACAAAATATGGATTGTATTCCTCCTCCAGGTATCTTTCTATTTGAGCAACTACTGATTTGGATTGAAAAATGCTGAGCGAGACTCGAGAAAGGTGCTCTTGAGATAAAAACTGATGTCCAGTCACACTCGACATAGGAGTGCAAAAGGTTAAACCACTGTTTCACTCTTAATGAAATATCAGAGACAGGTACTTATCGACATTTTTTTACTTCTTTGTTGAAAATGAAAGATATCAAGCGAAAAAAGAGCCTTTCTTAAAACATCAAGATTCATTTGTTTCAATCCTCCTTCCCAATCTTCTTGCTTCCATCGTAGGCTTTGAGATGCTGCTAATGAAGATTTTGAGTCCAAATGCACAGTAATCAATAGGAGACACATCATATTTTGAATGGGAGACTTATAAAAAGAATACCTTCAATTGCAGTTTCCTTGCAGTGTTTTTATGTATTATTTAAGTATGTGGATAGAATTATTTTTGAAAATAGGTGTTCATTATATGAATAAAAGGAATATGATGTTGTGATTTTCTACCCATTGTATAAGTATTTTGAGCAAAGTATTATAAATTATTTAACAACCCTAATACAATTTTTTCACAAATATACTTAATAATACTCCTTACAGTATATAATTTATAAATCTCACATAAAATTTGTCTAGATATAAATCATATTTGTACTCTAACAATATGAAGAAAAGCACAAACTTTTTATCATAAAAATTCAAAACTTTTAACTATAATGACAATAGTTAAATTGCTTGATTATAAGTTGCAATATACATGTAATGTTATTTTATCCAACTAAATTAATTATAATTGTATTTTAAATTAAATTTCTCCTGATTATATCACTAAAATCACGTTCTTCAGCGAAATACCTTCGTTTCGCTTCGTCTTTGTTCTCCTCTGATTGTGGTCACCTTTGGAGACATCGATAATACTAAAATTAGTTTCTTCTTAGCTCATCTATTGTTTTATCCTTATTTTAAGTAATTTAGTTTCGATTCTAGCGTTCTAACTGTTAACATTCTCATTCGATGGCTCACTTGAGCTCCCACAGCCCTATAAAAGCGAATGCAAAACAATTTGATAAAAGAGAGAAAAAGATGGATTGCCTGAATAAAAACATTTTTATCTCCAAATTTTGATCTTTTCTTTCATTGCTTCACGGCTGCGTCATATCCAGCATGCAGTGCCGTTAAACAAGATGGAGACCCTTAAGCAGCTGAAATCTCCGGGACCTGTCATCAAATAATTTTAAGAATAGGGTTTTATTACACAACAGTTTTAGAAATGTACTTTTATTGCACAAAAGAAACAAATTATCTATAAATTAAAATAAAATATGAATAAAAGATAATTATTAAATACTAGCATATATCCCGTCATATGACGAGATCAGTAAAATTTTTAATTTTCCAGTATTGTAAAGTACCTTATGAGGCAGGTAAAAAAATGGTTTGTTTTTTGGCTGAGAATTATCTGGTACACGCTCAATAATTTGTTTATCTTCATACTCCTCTAAAGTCTCCCGATACTGTGAATGCAGTTTAGAATCACATTGAATTCATTTAGAAAGATAATTCAAAGTTTTCTCAGCTACGTCGAAATTATCGTTAAGTTCATCCCAATATTTTTTACCACAGTAATTAATGGAAGTAAAGGAATGAAACTATCATTTCTACTACACCCTGGAGGTAGATAGAATTTGTTGTTAATACCGGTTATGAAAATTTCACTGCAACAAAAAATAATCGACGATTAAATTTAAAATTATCACATATCTACCTAATCTATTATTTAAGCCAAATATAAAAGAAAATTATTTACCTAATATCTAAATTCAGTGATAAAACGTATGAAAATAATGCAGACGATATTTAAATAATTTAAAATAAGAAATGATTAAATGAGATCGTTAAAGGAATAACGTCATAATCCTAGAAAAAGCTTTTATTTTTAAATATTTATTATGTGATAAATTGATAAATTTAATCGCCTACTCTTAATCGGAGGAAAATAGGGCTTGAAATAATGGTATTAGATGCTAAAAAGGGGGGGAAGTGGTGGATTTAGAACATTGTTAATTCTAACTCATAAAGAATCCAATATGGATGCCAAGATCCGTTCCAGGTAGATCCACTTCATAAATTCGAGAACAGACAGACAGATAAATTAGATTATTATTATATAGGGAATTATACACAATAAAAAGAATTTTTTTTTAAAATCTAAATATTTGTTTTAAATTTTTATCTGAATTTTTCTTTGGGTATTTTTTAGAACATTTTGGAATTCTATGTTATACAAAACGTCGTATTCAGTAACCCTACTAGCAAGTGTATTCAATCTTTCTTGTGTCATTGAAGATCGATAACAGTTTTTTTAGCACTACTAACTTTGAAAAGCTTTGTTCACCAGCAGCGTTCTTATCATGAGACACCTATATATTTTTGATGCTTTCATAACATTTGAAGCGTTGATTTAACCGAGTTTACTAAAACAAGTTTTTAATGATAGCGATGCTGTTACCTTTTCTTCATATTTAAAATCTATTTCTAATATGAAGTACTTAAAATGAACCATTATTATAATAAAAATATTAATAAAGAAAAACTAATTTACATTACATCAAACAACGAATGTATAACATATGTATGTAGGTAAATATTTCATATTTATTGTAAATCTAACCCCGATATTGTTGAGCTGTTTGAAGAAATAGGTTCCAGTTTTCAGTAAGATTTTTTAATACTGCAATCAAATATTTCTTTGTAGTAATCAAAACTTCTTCATTTAAGGATTTCTTTATATATATGTATATATATATATATATATATATATATATGTGTGTGTGTGTGTATATATATATATACATATATATATATATATATATATATATATATAGAATATATATATATATATATATATAATATATATATATATATATATATATATGTATATATGTATATATTTACATATATATGTATATAAAATATATACAAAATACATATATATATATATATGTATATATGTATATATATTTACATATATAATATATATATATATATATAAAACATATACATATATATATATATATATATATATATATATATATAAATATGTATATATATATACATATATATATATAAATATGTATATATATATATACAAAATATATACATATATATATATATATACATATATATATATATATGAATATACATATATATAATATATATACATATCTATACAAATATATATGTATATATATATACTATATATACATATTATAAATATATATAAATATGTATAATATATATATAAATATATATGTATATATATACATATATACTATATATGTATATATTATATATACATATATATATATGTGTATATAATATAAAATATATAATATATATATGTATGTATTATATGTATATATATACATATATATATATGTATATATACATATATATATATATATATATATATATATATATATATATATATGATATATATATGTATATATATACATACATATATATATATATATATATATATATATATATATGTATATATATATATATATGTATATATATACATACATATATAATATATATACATATATATATATATATATATATATATATATTATATATATATATACACTGTCTATCAATAAATATACGTATTTGGATACCTATGCAAATGACGATATCTGCGGTCCTGAGGTACGTCAGGCCTCCGACGGTATACATCGTGTAGGAAACAGTATTATTTATCGCATGCAAGATGCTGCGCAGTTCGAAGCTCTCTGATTTCGAGAAAGGTATAATTATCGGATATCACAAATGTGGCCGATCCTTAAGGGACATATCTAGCGATCTGAAGTACCCAAAATCGACAGTGGCCTATGTGATTAAGAAGTGGAAAGTGAGCGGTGATTGTCGGAATGTGCCCCGAGTCGGCAGACCAACGAAACTGGAAGATAGAGACCGACGAGTGCTGTCCAGAGAAATTCGGAAGAACCGCACCCAACCGATGGCCCTCATCCGCGAGGAGTTTCAACAGGCATCCTGGAGTATTGTTTCAATGAATATCATCCGTAAGGAAGCACATCTGCTTGGTTTTCATGGTCGTGCTGCTGCCCATAAGCCTTTGATCACAAAGTCCAACCGCTCTGCTCGGTTAATGTGGTGCAAAGCACATCGAAATTGGACAGTAGATCAGTGGAAATGGGTACTTTGGAGCGACAAATCAAGGTTCACCCTTTACCATTCAGATGGCAGGGTCTGGGTCTGCCGTCTGCCTGGAGAACGTCTCCTGCCAGAATGCATTGTGCCAACAGTCAAGTTCGGAGGAGGTGGAATTATGGTCTGGGGAAGTTTCTCCTGGTATGGACTGGGACCCTTGGTCCCCATTCATGGTAAGCTCAACGCCGATGCCTACTGTACCATTTTGGATGACAATGTGCTTCCTACGTTGTGGCAGTTTTACGGGTTGGACCCCTGTTACTTTCAGGACTATAATGCCAGTTGTCATGTTTCGAGGTAAACCAAGGCTTGGTATGGTGCCAATGGAGTTCATCGAAGGGACTGACCTGCCCAGATCCCAGACCTGAACCCTATCGAGAACCTCTGGGACGCATTTGATCGCCGAATTATGGGGTGTACTACCCGTCCAAAATCGGTGAGGAACTTGTATGTCTACTCCAAGCCAAGTGGAACACAATACCACTAGTAGTAATACAAAGACTTGTGGAAAGTATGCCCCGGAGGGTTCATGCTGTAATTGCCTCTAGTGGAGGCAATACCAACTATTGATTTTGAATAAAGTTAGTTTTTCTTTCCTAACACTGGTGTCTAAATACTTCTTGGTAAACAGTGTATATATGACATGCCTAAGACAAGTTAAAGAGCCTATGATGCTTTGACAATGTTTTTATTTATGTCTATTACGCATCCAACCACCAAACATGGCGTCGGTATTTGCTCAGCCTGAATTCATTAGAGATCTCAAGATGTTCTATCCCAATTCTTACTCGTAAAAGCGCTTTTATATGGAGTTATTAGTGATTCATGCGCTTGCCTTAAAGAGTGCGCTGCATTTTCTGCCTTCAAACCCCAAAATTATTAATTTTATGTTTTCAAACCTGACATATATATATTATTTACAGCTTAATCTAATGTCCATAAGCAATTGCCTACTTCGCTTAATGGGTAATAGAGCACTGCGAGCACAAATATAATTTTGACTTTTCTAGTACTTCAAAAGCTCCTATTACTTATTTATACTC
>CM063511.1:117302843-117305343 GCA_032207245.1 Pardosa pseudoannulata
TCTGCCTTTAAACTCCCAAATTATTAATTTTATGCTTTCAAACCTGACATATATATATATATTATTTACAGCTTAATCTAATGTCCATAAGCAATTGCCTACTTCGCTTAATGGGTAATAGAGCACTGCGAGCACAAATATAATTTTGACTTTTCTAGTACTTCAAAAGCGCCTATTACTTTTTTATTCTCCCATCAGTGCATGAAATTTCATAAATATATTAAGAATAGACTGCAATTTATCGTGCGTTTTACATATGTATGAAACCTATAAAAATTTTAATTCAAAATTAAGTGCAGGCGTGACACATGCTACAAATAATTTAATTCGAATTAACTGACGTTCAGTTTGAAATATGTCAAAAGTACTTATATCAAAATAGAAAAGTTTGCAGTTTAACATATGAAAAATAAATAAAAAAAATGTGAAATTTAGAAGTCATAATCTCCTTATACGACAGCATTTTTAAATTTAATATTCCGTATTATTTCCTTCACTTATAAATCATACATTCAAGATAAGGTATTATTTTTTCATTTTCTAAATTTATAATAGGATTTTGTCTGCATAAATGACTTACTCCTTTACGGCATGGTATGCTAAAAATAATCCACTCAAAGAGTCGTCTTTACTAAAGAAACTCGAAAAGTTTTGTAATTAAATATATTTGCTTTGATCTCCGTGTACCTAAAAATTCGAAAGGACTTCTGGGGTGTTTTTTTTTATTTATTTACTCTCTAACGTCTGATTTCTACTTAAAGAAATGGATGTAATCATAATGGAAGTGTTTTTAGTTCGCAGAGCATGTTCTGTGTGGTGAATAAATGTTATGTAAAATAAACAAATATTTGATTCATAATTTCAAATGTCATACAATAAAAACTTCTAATTCTCTTCTTACATCTAATGGTTTTGTGAATATATTCAAAAGTTTGAATCCGTAAACTTTATTCATGATTATTGCACAGTTTAACAGTGAACCATCAAACATGGCGGCGAGTGGCTAGCGTCCACACTTTAACAAAGAAGATACATTTGGCCAAGTTTCATACCCTACCTCAAGACGTTCCCTCTCATATCTTACGCGGCAAGCGCTTTTATTGGGACTTATTAGTGATTTATGAGTCTGCATTAAAGAGTGCACTGCGTTTTCTGCCTTTAAACCCCTAAATTATTAATTTTATATTTTTAAACCTGGCATATATATATGCAATTCATCATATTTAATACACCTAAAATAACTATCTAAAATTCTCCTTTTACTCGTTCTCATTTAATAATCACCATGCTAAAAAAATTATATATAAAGAGAAATTGAAAATGGCTAAAAAGTATTTCCTTAAAGATTTCTTAATAATTTTTCTATATTCATTATAAACAACATATCAAGAGCACGTACGATTTACTAATTTTCACAATGCAAGAAGCAACCGAATAAAAAAGTCTTTGCTAAAGAAATTTAATTTTTTTATAAATAAATAAATTTGCCTAAAATATCTTCATGACTTCTCGATTCCTTTATGTACTTAATTATTTATTCTCCAAAAATTAATCAATACTAAGAGATTAACAAAATAATAAATTTCAAAAGTTTCTGTGTTTTTATGTATGCTTTGTGATAAAAAACATATTTTATCCATAATAGCAAATTCTCTACAATAAGAATTTATTTTTATCTTCACTTCTAATGGTTTTGTAAGAACATGCACAATAAAAGACTGAGTCTCAAAACTCTCAACTTCTTTTTCGAAATGAGTTATTTTACTAAAGCAAACATTAAGCTTTTTAAAATTTAGCAATCGCCATTATTAAAAAATGCATAGAAAACAGGAAAATAAACATTGCCAAATAGCTTTTGTATAAAATAAAATTGAACTTTTCCTATATACTCTCGAGATATGTTTCAAATAAAGAAGTTTTATATGGTATAGGAGTTTTCTTCAACAATTTCTTAATTATTTATTCGCCAACGTCTATTCAATACTCTGAGAGAATAATACAATAACAAATTTCAATAATTTGTGTGTTTCTATGTATGCTTTGTGATAAAAACATATTCTGTTCATAATAGCAAATTCTCTAAAACAAGAATTTATTTTTAGTTTCACTTCTAATAGCTCTGTAAGAACATGCACAATAAAAGTTTGAGTCTCAAAACTAACAACTTCTTTTTCGAAATGAGTCATTTTACTAAAGCAAACACTAAACTCTTTAAAATTTAACAATCGCCGTTCTTATAAAATGTATAGAAAACAGGAAAATAAACATTGACAAAAAGCTTTTGTATAAAAAAAATTGAAATTTTTCTATACTCTCGAGATATGTTTCAAATAAAGAAGCTTCATGGTATAGAAGTTTTCTTCGAGAATTTTCATAAAACATTTTTTAAAGAAAGAAAACAAGCTTATACAGAATCGAGGGTTGTTCTTTTAAGTCAAATCTTTAAAAAAGAATATTCTATCCACAATTACAAATGCTTTAAGACTTTATATGTCTAATG
>CM063511.1:117310343-117317843 GCA_032207245.1 Pardosa pseudoannulata
AGCTATATGAATATATATTCTAAATATATTCTCAAATATTCTAAATATTCTTAATCTATTTTCAGATTTTTTTCTACTATTCAATGTTACATCATGACACAAACACACAGTGTTATATACGTATATATACATATATATACATTTATATATATATATATATAATATGTGTGTGTGTGTGTGTACCGAGGTACTTTACCACGGTGATGTGTACGTTCATGTACATCTGTGGGAGGATTTTCCTAGAGGAATTTAGGACTCCAATTGTTCACGTCAAGTTTAGGTACCCCCGCAGAGAAGGTATAGATCACGAAATGGCAGCGTAACGGTCAAGCTCGCACAGAGATCTAACCGTGAGTTATGGGAGCAGGGGCTAAAAAGTAATGTCAGCTTGCTTAAAATGGGCTACTTTAATGAGCCCACCTGCACTCCCGAAGGGCATACAGATGTGGGAAAATTTCCCGAAAAGAAGCGATTGGATGGGAAGAAAAAAGGGGCGTTGGGACCGAGGTGAGGAGTTTGGAAACGAAGCTAAGGAGAGGAGTTGAAGTCGGGAGTCGAGAGAAGTGGGACAAGGATCCACCAGCACCAGCTCGTCCTGTGCGCCCGGACCGACACCACGGGCGGAAAGTCCCTGACTGATCATTTGGACCCACTGAAGGACCAGCACCGCCCCGCTCACCATCACCAACTCGTCCCGTGCGCCCTGACCGACACCGCGTGAGAAAAGCCCCTGCTGCTCCCCTGTGCCTTTAATATAGGTAAAGATAAAATAATAATTACAGTCACTTAACTTAGGCCTCTTTTAATAATTTAACAGTGTGATAGAATTGTAATAATTATAGTGTAAATATAAGACATGAATAATTGATGATTATGATATATGATAACCAAGGATCTATTTGTAAATGAATGTACAGAATAAATGTCTGAATATCAATATAAAGTATTATATTCTTACTGTGTTTCCCCTCTGTAAACAAACACTGGTGTTAAGGTTGTATTTACATTACAACAATATATATACAATTCTCGACAATATGAACTTATATATCTAGTCTTACTTCTAATTGTTCTGTAGAAACATACATAATATAAAGTTTAGTTTAAAACCAAAAACATATATTTTCAAGTAAATCATTTTACTAAAAAAAACATTCAATGCATGGAATTTTATAATCAGAAGGCAGAAATAAAATTATTCCTAAGTCATATATGATACAAAATAAAGCAAATGTAAATTCAGTAAAATCAAGCTAAATTTAATAACCTACTATCTGTTAACAATTGTATTACTGTCAGTAAAATTAAATTATTGACTGAGTGCAAGTCAAATAGATAACATTATAAAATTCATTCATCTAATTAAACCTATGATTACACAAAAAATATTTGAAGCAACATAATCTTTAATTAATTTAGAACTGCAAATTAATGAAAATTTATCACAATCTAAGAACTTATCCAAATGCCATGAATACATGACATTTTGAGATGCTTGATATAAGCAAATTTCATTAAAAACTCACACATTAAAAACTTACTTGAAATTTTAATAAAACTAAAGCAAGCAAAGAAAAAAAATCTAATCTTTAGTACTTTGCATTAAGTGACATGTACATGATTAACTAATTTCACTTGTTTAAAATGAAAATTTTAATATAGAACCTTGTTGAAAGTGCGAAAACAGATTTAAAAAAACATCATGCCCTCTAAACCGTTTAATTGGAGGACTTCCTCCCGTTTTTAATAACAGGAAAATCCAGAAAAAAAATTTAATGTTCCAGGCAGAAATGAGTGTTCATTAATTGAATAAAATATTTACATCTTAGAACTGTAATTCTAATGTCAATACTTTATTTCGTTTGTTAAATCATTTTAGACAGTTTTTTCCTCTTCCTTTTGCTTTTGATGTTCTATGCAGTTTTTATTGTTCACTTAAATAAATATAAAGCAATGCAATTTTTAACGACATAAATGCAAAAAAAAATTAATACAGTCAAATGTCGAAGCAAAGCAAAGTACGTATGTACATTATTGATTGTAATAGCGTGTTCAGTTAGTCGGGAAGCGTCAAGATTGAAGAATATTTTCTAGTGTTTGCAGTTATAAATTAGTAATTTGTTTTTTTAAACAAATAGCTTTTTTATATTTCCAAATTATAATTATTATAATAGTGAAAATAAAGTGTTCAGTTTTCAACAAAAATACTAATGTTAAAGACCTTATCATACTTCAGCCTGTTTGCTTCCTGAGCATGCGCATTAACAATCAAGCCTCTCATGTTAACTTTGACACTATAGTCACTGTTGAATATTAGTAGTGTTATTCTTTTTCATGGAAGACTTTCTAAGAGGTAAGATAATCGGAAATCATAGTGGCATTTTACCGTCACTCTGCAACAAACCTTTCACTGGTTTTTTAATGGATGAACATACGGTGGCAGACACAAAGTATTGAAATATTAGAGTATTAACGATTTTCAAACAGTGATGTGATCAAAATGACAATTGAAAGATAAAGAATCACATTCTTAGTTTAAATAAAAATTTATTATTTTTGTCACTTGCTATTTTTGTCTAAAATAACCGTTTCTCGACATCACACCATAAACAAAATGGCTAAAAAAAGGCATAAAAGAAAAAATCCCTCTACCAGAACGACTAACGTTAAAGACCTTATGACACTTCAGCCTGTACGCTCTCTGAGCATGCGCATTAACAATCAAGTCTGTGATGTTAACTTTGACACGATAGTCACTGTTGAATAGTAGTCTTGTTATTCTTTTTCATGAAAACTTTCTATGATGTAAGATAATCGTATATCATAGTGGAACTTTTCCGTCACTCTGCAACAAACCTTCCGCAGATTCTTTAGTGGATTAACATGCTGTGGCAGACACAATTCAGAGTATTGAAATATTAAAGTATTAATGATTTTATAACAGTGATCAAAATGACAACTGAAAGATAGAAAAGAATCACATTTTTATCTTACATAAACATTTGTTCTTTTTGTCACTTGCTATTTTTGTCTAAAATAATCGTTCCTCGACATCACGCCAAGAGCGAAATGGCTAAAAAAAAGACATAATTTAAAAAAAAAATATGGATGATCTCTTCCAAAAATTTTGGTTAAATGATGCCCACGGTGAGGTCAATGAAAAAAATCCCTCCAGCAGAAACCCAAGACGATTGTCAAAACGTTGCTTGAGTAGGAAGAACAACCTGGAAAATTATTGCGCTAAACAATGCTCAAACTGGACAATGGTGGAAGACGGGGAGAGCAAAAAACCAACCCACGGATGGTCAGCGAGGGAACATTGAAGCTAACTTGGATATGGACAAACCCCATTCCATAAAATAAGGGGTTGGGAAGTCTGCAATTCCTGGTTTCCCTTTCAGATAGAATGTAGCTATGCCCCAGTTACCTTCCCCTCTGTAGTCGAAAGACGTACAGAGGAATTGCGAAAAATGGCATTGCGGTCACACTATCAATATAAATCACTGTTAATTATTATTCTTCTTGTGTTCACGGAATAAATATTTAAACACAAAGTAGTCCATCTTATTCTCCTTCGGCAGTATAGCTCATAACAAACTATAGCCGTCGTAATAAATATTGCCCTCTCGACTTAATGGGTACCATGGTTCTCGAACTTGTTACGCCATTTGTCTTCAAGTCTTCCTCAACTGCATCCAGGCGGTGGACTCAATTTCAATACTGGAATTCTTCGGTTCGGATACCAGTGATGCCATTGCTGTTCGTATCCATTCCGAATTTTCTTGAAGCAATAGGTCGCTACTTCATTAGCCCTTATGCAACAAAAGATGGTAGAGCTCCAAACTAAACAACCTTTCCTTATTTCGTATAAGGAAGTCAAACCTTTATAGACTTCTACATTCATATGTTAGAAGCATTGAAAGCTAAATATCAAAAATACGTAAATATTGCAGACTGATGTATATAAATATGTCGATTGAATCAGCAAACTCCCTATTATACACACAGGAACAATGTATGAGCAAAAACTGGTATATTTTAAACCACACATTAAGCGTTATATCAAAACTCTAAAACATAAATTGCTGAGACCTCAATAAATTTCAAATTTTAGAAACTATCCTTTAGATGAATATTGAGCATTAAGTAGCTCAGATATTAATAATTATAAGGTAATTTAAAAGGAAAATGGCTTAAACGTAATGCTGTACATTTAAATTTAACGTAACGTATTCTAATTTAAATAAAGTGTCATAATGTTCCATTATATATTCATTACTATTCTGATTCCTCAGCAATTTCTGCCACTGGGCATTTCAAATATTTTATTCTATATAAGTTCCAGAAGTTCATTTCGATTAAACGTGCTGATTTTCAAAGAGTTTATGGAAGGTCCTTAGTGATTTATAGTCAATCTCAATAGCTTCACAGTACATCCCATTAAAAATTGTATTTCATCTTATTCCCCTTTCCCTAAAATGGTGTAACTCAATTCGAGTAAATCTATACGGTCTTAAAAGTTAATTTATCTTTTCGTCGGCTTCAGAAGAGGTATTCTCCACTTTCCTCTTCTGCAGTGCTAAGGGAAAAAAGAAATTCGACTCACGAAAGTGTATTAATGACAGAACTTAAATAAATTTACTACAGTAAAACCTCCTTAAGGTGCAATGGAATTTGAGCTCGTTGAAACTTTACTGATAGTTTCAGATTTCTATGTCATTGAATTGTAAAATAAAATCAAGAATGAGAAGTAAATAAAGATTATTTAATATCTGTTATTCTATCTATATACGGTCAAACCTTTTTTAATATTGACAGTAGTTTAATGGAAGTCAACCTATTAGATTTCAAATAAAATCCTTGAAAGACTGAAGTATGAGATTAGTAAACAAATAAATAAATAAGTTTACTAAATAAAATTATTATATTTTTATGTTCTTTTACAAAGTTATATTATTCATTTTATTAAATTTGTGTTAAATTTTTAAGCATTCCAAGCAATTTATTTTTTCTTAGATTTTTATAAATAGTTTAGTTTTAGTGTTAAATAAACCTGAATCCCTTCATAGAAGACGGTAGTAATTTAATTATGGTAGCAATTGCCAAATTTTAACACAAATATGATATATATATATATATATATATATATATATATATATATATATATATATATATACATATATATATACATATATATACATATATACATATATATATACATATATATATACATATATATAAATATATATATATATATACAATTAACACAAATTTTGAAACAAAGATTAAATACCTGGATTTCTTGAATCGTAAGCCAGTTAGTTACACTTATTTTATATAGGTGGTTCAAAATGGAAGACTTTTAGAAAGGATTAAATTGATAAAATAAAGGAATCAGTCAGATGGTTCATGCCCCACATTCTAATAAGTAAGATTTTTTAACATTCAGTGAAAATTCGATTCTTATAAATAAATATTTTTTAATTACAATGGATGTAAATAATAAATTTCATTTTGTCTGCTCTTGCAGTAGTTAAAAGACATTAGATCTCTTAAAGAACGTATGTTACAGTTTAAACTTCCATGTATTCTTCATTAATATCTAACTTCGTTAAGATCTAACAAAATAAATGTATAGAAAGGATATGTCCCACATACAGGATAAGAAAAACATAATTTTGCTTTTGATTAAACACTTAGTAATAATCAATCTTGTTATATTAAATTCTAACCTACATCAAAATAATATCCTTTATCATTCTGCGGGATTTGTCTTTCGAATCTTGTGCAAATTCTTTCTTTTTATGTAACATAGCTCGCTAATTTATTAACTGTTTCCCTTCAATGTGTCACGAGAGAATTCTGATCTCAATTAACCGCAAAGATCCCAATCAGAAATCTGAGATCTTAAGTAATGAATTCCCTTAATTTCAGAAAGTAAATTTCGTATAATTACTTAAGCACAGTTATCGGTTGATTAGCTGTTATCCTGTTTTCTCAGAAATATAAACATGTATTTTAAAACATACTGTTTATGTCTTAGTTATTAAAACTACTTATGCAATAACTTCATACCTATGAATATAATTTTTGGCTACCTCCATCTCATGGCCAAAAGAAGGTATTTTAATAATAGTCTTAATCAATCATTTAAATTTAAAACTATCAATAAATAAGTGGCATTTTATGATATTATTCAGTGACAAAATTTCGAATATAATTCTACAATAAAAGTCTTAAACGCTGTAAATATGGTTAAATAAAACTAATATAATTATTTCAATTTCATTCAATTTTTTATAAATAATTTGTAGGCGACTTTAAAAGTACATTCTACTGCTGCTTTCACCAAGATATTTAAATTTAAAATTTAGAGTACTAAGTTTTGTACACACACACATATATAATATATATATATATATATATATATATATATATATATATATATATATATATATATATATATATATATTATATATATATATATATATATATATATATATATATATATATATATATATATATATATATATATATATATATATATATATATATGTCAGGATTTAAATTGTAGATTAATTTTAAAAGATTTTAATTAGGAATTCATTACTGGGAGTGACGCGGCGTGATGAGTTATCCACATAAATACGACTCCCGCGTAGTAATCTAGAGCAGAGAGCAGTGTGCACATTCCGCAGACAGAGCTGTGGCTACCCGAGGCAGCTAAGCCTCCCTTTGTTAAATGTTAGGCGCCAATATGCGACGCCATTGAAGATGATTCATGATTTGTGTGCTTTGAGATTTGAATAAAGATATGAAAAAGATGTCAGGACTCTAGTGTCGTTTATTGAAACTTGTCATATATATATATATATATATATATATATATATATATATATATATATATATATATATATATATATATATATATATATATATATATATATATATATATATATATATATATATATATATATACAAGCACAGACACATACATATTATATATCTATATAAATACAAATGTAAATGTTTGTACGTCACACCAAATCTCTGAAAATATTGCACCGATTGGCTTAAAATTTTGAAATAACGTTGTACAAAACTCCGGGTATGTTTTATCCACACCATTTATGTATAAAGTTTAAAATCTTTGTATGTGTCTCAGAAACATTTGATTGCCTGCTGTGCGTTTGATTCGGTGCTAAAGTTCCTCGTACCGAGGAATAAAATCAGTAGTTCAAATCCCATCATGCAATGTTATTAAATTAAACAGATTAAAGACATGCACTTTTTTCTTTCGTTTATATATATATATATATATATATATATATATATATATATATATATATATATATATATATATATATATATATATATATATATATATATATATATATATATATATATATATATATATATATATATATATATATATATATATATATATATATATATATATATATATATATGATATGTATATATATATATATATATATATAT
>CM063511.1:117322843-117350343 GCA_032207245.1 Pardosa pseudoannulata
TTCATAGCCTTTTCCCCTAGGTCTCCTTGGGACCAGGAATCAGCAAACTAAGGAACTTCACAAAGGTCTCCAGATTTCAACGGAAATACCCATTTTAACCATGCCTGAATCCATTTCGAATAGCTTACTTATCTAAGTTCTTGGTTTGATTTGCAGCGCTACGGTCTACAGTTTTGCACTCGAGGGCTAATGAGACTGGGACCTACTGCTTAAAACCGATTCCGAACGGATACGAATATCCATGCCCTAGTGGGATTCGAACCCACGAACTCCGGTACCGACGATCAGCGCTTTAACCAATCGACCATCGCTAAGTTCTTGGAATGAAGCTATGACTTCAAAACATGAAATATTCCTTTTAATCTCCCTGAATGAAGTTTGATTACTTTCGTTGCAACGTCTGTATGTATGTACATATACGTATATGTACTCGCATAATTCGAATACGGGTGAAAGGTGAGCAGTAAGGCATTTATAGCCCTTTTGTCTAGGCCTCCTCGGGATCAAGAATCAGCAAACTAAAGGAACTTCACAACGGTCTCCAGATTTCAACAAAAATACCCATTTTGACCATTTCTGAATGTATTTTGACTAGCTTACGTCTCTAAGTTCTTGAGACGGAACTATGACTTCAAAACATGAAATATCCATTTTAACCTCCCTAAATGTAGTTTGATTATTTTCGTTGCAACGTCTGTACATATGTATTTATACGCGTATGTACTCGCTTAACTCAAGTAGGGGTGAAAGATGAGCAATAAGGTGTTCAGAGCCTTTTTGTCTAGGCCTCCTCGGAACGAGAAATGTTCAAACTAAGGAACTTCACAACGGTCTCTAGATTTCAAAGGAAATACCCATTTTGACCATACCTTAATCCATTTTCACTAGCTTACGTCTCTAAGTTCTTGGAACGGATCTACAACTTCAAAACATGAAATATTCATTTTAACCTCCCTGAATTACTTTCGTTGAAAGTATGTACATACGTACATATATGCGTCTGTAGTTCGTATAACTAAAATAGACATCAAAGGTCGATATTTTGTATTTAGCACTTTCTAATCTAGTAGGGCACCTCTCTTTTTGATGGCACCCAACACTCTATATAATGAAAGATATCACGATAACAGATATTAATCAAATAGTTTAAAACAACAGAATACAACGATATCTATATATTCCTATAAATTTGTAATAATAGTTTTAAAGTTCATTTATAGAAGATAAGGATAACAATATTATTTATAAATTTGAATTTTTAGTTTTTATTACTAATGGTATGAAGTAAAGAAGGTATTGTAATCATGATAACATTTTGCTTAGAATGAAATATCAATACAAAGAAGATATTGATATTATTGATTCGTTATATTGATATTTAATCAATATAGCGAAGATAATGGCTAAATGTACATGCCGTGTTCTTAGGTTCTGGGGTTAAAAGGTTTGAATCCAACTGATGGCATGGATGTTCGTAACCTTTTGGAAATCAGCTTCACACAGTAAGTATACGTCTCATTAATTCTCATATAGAAAAAAGGTAGGAAATAGCATTGCTAGCCAAGCAACCAATCATTATAACGAAAAATTGCAATATACAGATTATTAAAGCTGAGATCACAGAATATGACAATACTTGAGTTTTACTCAGACAATATCCTTTACTTGGGTAACGAAACTAACTCTGAACCTTTAAAGAAATATGCAAACAATTAATCTGATAACACATCATACAAATTAATGTATTTAATTTAATAGGCGTAGAAGTAATTCACATGGTATCCAATTTTTCTAAAGACAAAATTTATATTGCTTTGTTTAAGCATATTTTTTTTTGATAGTCTAGAAATAATATCATCTTATATGTCAACTTAAGATATTGTTAATGAAAGAGATTTATATTATACTATATATATGTGTGTGTGTGTGTGTGTGTGTGTGTGTGTGTGTGTGTAAAATAAGTAATATTTGTAAATAGCAAATCTCACATTGTTAGTGTCAAGCTGACATTTAAATGAAGATGCTATTTAAAAAAGAAATACTAAAAACTGACTATGACACATGAACCCTTACTAAAAATATGTTTTTAACTATTGCATATAATTCATAATAATCTATTTCTTAATCTTTTGGAAATCAGCTTGACACAGTAGGTATAGTCTCATTAGCTCTCAGTAGAAAAGTAGAAAAAAATAGCACCGCCAGCGAACCAACCAACTAACTATTACAATGAAAAATCTCAATATAAAGATTATTAACACTGCGATCATCAAAGAGGGCAGTACTTCAGTGATTCTTAGACAACATCTTTAACTTGGGTAACGAAACTAACTCTGAACCTTTTAGGGAATATGAAAACAATTAATCTGATAAAGAATCATACAGAATACAGTATTTAACTTAATAGGCGTAGAATTAATTCATATGATATTCACTTTTTCTAAAATCAAAATTTATATTTCTTTAAGCATAATTTTTTGATAGTCTAGAAATAATATGATCTTATATATTAACTTAAGATATTGTTAATAAAAGGAATTTATATTATACTATATATATGTAAAATAAGTAACATTTGTAAATAACAAATATCACTTTGTTAGTGTCAAGCTGACATTTAAATGCATGCTATTTAAAAAAAAAGAAATATTAAAAAATGACTATGACACATGAACTCTTACTAAAAATATGTTTTTAACTATTGCATATAATTCATAATAATCTATTTATTATTAACTATTTTTACTAGATTCGCTTTCAATTATATTTCGTTACTTTGAAAATACCAAAACATGCCTCCGGGTCATTAACAGAAATTTCTGTGAAAGAAAGTAATTATACAGCTAATAATTTAAAGTGCTATCGTTAGAAGAGATTGTAAGTCATTTTAATCGTATACCCACAAGGCTTAAATCCCATTCCATCCGGGTTTTGTTCCGAATATCAAATTTCCAGCAAAATATTAAAAAAAAGGTTATGCAGTTCCATTAAATTTGTTCGAACTTCTAAATACGATGGAGAAATATTACTGTCGATAATGAAAAGAGCCTAAATATAAATGCGAATTTCTTTTTCTTCGGCAAAACATATTTTTCGATGACATGAACAGAAATATTTAATTTGCATAAATGTATCAAAACTTTTAAAAAATATATTAGCTGTATGCTTAAAACCGTTTAAGGCTTGTCGGTAGTTTGGAGGGGAGAGGATATTGATTCTGTTTTTGAAATAAGGATTTGCTGACATTTCCAAACTATGCGTTCATGCCTTGAGGCCGTATCTTTCTTGTTAATCCGTATCAGATCACATTCTGGGGTTTTCCTTTCAATAAATTCAAACCTTGATTGCATCCCTTAGAATTTTTATCGTCTCATAATACACACTTATCTTCAAGAACTTTTTACTTAAACTTTAACAAATCAAATTCTCTGCATTGTTCAATTATCTTTATTGTACTCATAGACACATAAATAGGGGTTTTGAGATTAGGAAATTAGAATTTTGTAAATTCGAACAAGGTTAAATCCTTCGGAATATTAGTTTTAACTAAATTTTTATCCTCTTCTGATGCACACTCAACTTCAACAACTTTATACAAATCAAATTATCTGCATTATTAAATTGTCCTTAATTTATTCATGGACACATACGGATGTTCATGTACAGGAAATTTAAATTTTGTAAATGTGAACAAGGCTTAAACCCTATTCCGACTTTAGAATATAAGATAGTAGAATTTTTATCCTCTTATGATACATACTCAACTGCAACAACTTTTTACAAATCAAATTATCTGCATTATTAAATTGTCTTTGATACATTCATGGACACATACGACTATTCTGAACATGAAATTTGAATTTTGTAAATGCTCACAAGGTTTAAACCCCATTCCGTCTTTAGAATATTAGTTAGAATATTTATCCTTTTATGATACATATTCAACTTTTTGCAAATCAAATTATCTGCGTTATTGAATTGTCCTTAATAGATTCATGGACACATACAGCTATTCTGAACAGGAAATTTGTAAATGTGAACAAGGTTTAAACCCTATTCCGGCTTTATCCTCTTATGATACTCAACCTCAACAATTTTAACAAATTAAATTATCTACATTATTCAATTGTCCTTAATACATTCATAGACACATAGATTCATAGGCTATTGTGAACAGGAAATTTGAATTTTGTAAATGGGAACAAGGTTTAAACCCTTTTCCGTCTTCAGAATATTAGTAGAATTTTTATCCTCTTACAATGCATACTAAACTTCAACAACTTTTTACAAATGAAATTATCTCAATTATTCAATTGTCCTTAATACATTCATAGACACATAGATTCATAGGGTATAATGAACAGAAAATTTGAATTTTGTAATTAGGAACAAACAGGGCAAATAGGGCTTAAACCCTATTCCGTCTTTAAAATATTAGTAGGTTTTGTTTCCTCTTATAAAACATACTCAACTTCAAAAACTTTTTACAAATTAAATTATCTGCGTTATTCAATTGTCCTTAATACATTCATAGAAACATACGGCTATTGTGAACAGAAAATTTAAGTTTTGTAAATGCGAACAAGTCTTAAACCCTATTCCGTCTTTAAAATATTAGTTACTAGGATTTTTTTCTGTTATAAAATATACTCAACTTCAACAACTTTTTACAAATGAAATTAACTGCATTATTGAACAGTCTTTTATAAATTCATGGACATATACGGTTATTGTGAGCAGGAAATTTGAATTTTGTAAATCCGTACAAGGTTTAAACCCTATTCCGTCTTTAGAATATTTATCCTCTTACGATACATACTCAACTTCAACAACTTTTTGTAAATTAAATTACCTGCATTATTGAATTGTCCTTAATACATTCATGGACACACACAGCTATTGTGAACAGGAAATTTGAATTTTGTAATAGCTAACAAGGCTTCGCTATTACAAAATTCAAATTTCCTGTTCACAATAGCCTGTTCATAATAACTTCAACACTATTCCGTCTTTAGAATATTAATAGAATTTTTATACTCTTATGATACATATTCAACTACAACAACTTTTTACAAATTAAATTATCTGCATTATCCAATTGTCCTTAATACATTCATAGACACATACGGTTATTGTGAACAGAAAATTCAAATTTTGTAAATGCAAACAAGGTTTAAACCCTATTCCGTCTTTTAAATATTAGTTAGTAGAGTTTTTCCTCTTATAAAACATACTCAACTTCAACAACTTTTTACAAATGAAATGAACTGCTTTATTGAACTGTCCCTTATAAATTCATGAAGACATACGGCTATTGTGAATAGGAAATTTGATTTTTGTAAATGTAACAAATTTTAAATACTATTACATCTTTAAAATATTAGTTAGTAGAATTTTTATCCTCTTATGATACATACTCAACTTCAACAGCGTTTTACAAAGGAAATTATCTGCATTATTGAATAGTCCTTAATACATTTATGGACACATACGGCTAATGTGAATACTAAATTTATATTTGTAACACACTTAACTTCAAAAACTATTTACATATGAAATTATATGCTTTATTGAATTATCCTGATCCCACTCATATACGCGTTTAAGGCTACAACATTTGCGATTAAAAAATTTGATTTTTATTTCTTTTAAATTTCTGAGAATGAGTTTTCTTGTAATTATTTCAATAAATAGTAATCTTGCATGCATACCGTAGAATTTTTATCCTCTAATGATACACACTTAACTTCAACAATTGCTTACATATGAAAATTATATGCCTTATTGAATTATTCTGATCCCAATCATATATGCATTTAAGTCTACAAAATTTGCGATTAAGAAATTTGAATTTCATTTCTCAGAAATTTCTGAGAATGAATTTTCTTGTAATTATTTCAATAATTGTAACCTTACTTGCATTCATTTGAATTTTTATGCTCTCATGATACACACTTAACTTCAACAACTGTTTACATATGAAATTATATACCTTATTGAATTATCTTGATCACACTCATATACATATCTAAGGATACAACATTTTCGATTAGAAAATTTGAACTTTATTTCTCATAATTTTCTGCGAGTGAGTTTTTTGTAATTATTTCATTAAATTGTAACATTATTTGCATCCCTTAGAAATGTTATCCTCTCTTGATAAACACTTAACTTCTATTGTTTAAAAATCAAATTATGTCTTATTGAATTATCCTGATCACACTCATATACACATTTAAGGCTACAACATTTGCGATTGGAAAATATGAATTTCATTTCTCAGTAATTTCTGCGAAGGGATTTTCTTGCAATTATTTAAATAAATTGTAACTTTATTTGCATCCCGTAGAATTTTTATCCTCTCATGATACACACTTAACTTCAACAGCTGTTTAGAAATCAAATTATGTGCCTTATTGAATAATCCAGATCACATTCATATACACAATGGAAGAATACAACATTTGCGATTGGAAAATATGATTTTCATTTCTCAGAATTTCTGCGAAGGGATTTTCTTGTAATTATTTCAATAATTGTAACCTTACTTGTATCCCTTAGAAATGTTATCCTCTCATGATACACACTTAACTTCAACAGCAGTTTATAAATCAAATTTGGAAAATATGATTTTCATTTCTCAGAAATTTCTGCGAAGGGATTTTCTTGTAATTATTTCAATAATTGTAACCTTAATTGTATCCCTTAGAAATGTTATCCTCTCATGATACACACTTTTAACTTCAACAGCAGTTTATAAATCAAATTATATGCCTTATTGAATTATCCTGATCACACTCATATACTCATTTTAAGGCTACAACATTTGCGATTGGAAAATATGAATTTCATTTCTCAGAAATTTCTGAGAATAGATTTTCTAGTAGTTATTATAATAGAAATATTAATTCTAACATAAAAGAGATGAATGTTAATGCTGAAAATAGAAACATATTGCGAGAAAGTGGATATTTTTCAAGTGGACCTATCCAAAAAAAAGCTGAGTATATTTCTTGGGACTTACTTTGTCAAACCTTGCTTTTTACTTTCAATTCCGATGTTACTTCTTCCTACCTTTAAAATCGATTTGTAAGGTTAAAGAGGAAAGTTATATAAATCTCTTATCAGACTTGCAGGGTCGAACTTTGAATTCCTCTCAAGGACCAGAAAATCGAAGTTGACGGTGGAAATAATCTAAGAGTAAGATATTTTTCTTTCCCTCCGGGCATTTAAGAAGACAGCTTTCTTACTTCTCACGTATTTCAGTTTCGTGCAGAGGATAAAAGAAATCTTGAGAGAAACGAATGTCACCTGAGTAAAAATAGATGCCTCTTAAGAAATTTTATATTGAGTCAATTTTATTACTGAATATTTGCTAACTAAAAAATTCTATATCATATTTTCCTTCCTCTGCTTCAAGTTGCATACAACTGAAAACCGGTGAAACCTGACGCATACATGCTTCATAAATATTCTAAAAACAGGCACACTGATTTAATTGTGATTAAGACTGTTAGCCCAGTATCTCACGTGTCAAACAGTGGCACAACTTTTTCACGCGACTGATTCTTGCTGCAAGCAGATAAAATCTACTTATGATAGAATCGTTTCTAATTTGAATTTCAGCATTCAGCCGTTTTCAGTGCGTAATTTCATTTAATAAGATAGGGTTTTAGAGCATATTTCTGTATTCTATTTCTACAAAAATATAGTTCCCAACAGAATGGGAAAGTGTTAAAAAAATTTATATCATATTTTTCTTCCTCTGCTTCAAGTTGCATGCATATGAAAACCGGCGAAACCGTAACATTTATGATTCATAAATAATCTGAAAACAGAAACACTGATTTAATTGCGAGCAAGACTCTTAGGCCAGTATCTCACGTGTCAAACATTGGTCCACCTTTTTCACGCGACTGCTTCTTGCTGCAAACAGATAAAATCTACTTAGGATAGAATCGTTTCTAAGTCCAATTGCGTAATTTCGTTTAGTAAGATAGGGCTTTAGAACCTATTTCCGGTATTCTATTTCTTCAAAAATATAGTTTAAAAAATTTAAATAAATGTTAAAAAATTTTATATCATATTTTTCTTTTATTGCTTGAAGTTGCATACAACTGCAAACTGGCGAAACCAGAACATACATGCTTTATAAATATTCTACAAACAGGCACACTGATTAAATTGCGAGTAAGACTGTTAGGCCAGTAACTCACGTGTCAAACATTGGCACAAATTTTTCACGCGACTGCTTCTAGCTGCAAACAGATAAAATCTACTTACGATAGAATCGTTTCTAAGTCGAATTTCAGCATTCAGCCGCTGTCAGTGCGTAATTTCGTTTAGTAAGATAGGGCTTTAGAACCTACTTCCGTATTCTATTTCTTAAAAAATATAGTTTAAAAAATTTAAATAAAATGTTAAAAATTTTGTATCATATTTTTCTTTTACTGCTTGAAGTTGCATACAACTGCAAACTGGAGAAACCCTAACATATATGCTTCATAAATAATCTAAAAACAGACCCACTGATTTAATTGCGAGCAATACTCTTAGGCCAGTATCTCCTGTGTCAAACATTGGCACAACTCTTTCACGCAACAGCTTCTTGCTGCAAATAGATAAAATCTACTTATGATAGAATCGTATCAAAGTCGAATTTCAGCATTCAGTAGTTGTCATTGCGTAATTTCGTTTAATAAGGTATGGCTTTAGAGCATAATTCTGTATTCTACTTCTTCAAAATCATAGTTCCCAACAGAATGGGAAAGTGTTAAAAATTCTATATCATATTTTTCTTCCTTTGCTGCAAGTTGGCTACAACAGAAAACTGGCGAAATCCTAACATATATGCTTCATAAATAATCTAAAAACAGGCACACTGATTTAATTCCGAGCAAGACTCTTAGGCCAGTATCTCACGTATCAAACATTAGCACAACTGTTTCACGCGACTGCTTCTTGTTGCAAACAGATAAAATGTACTTATGATAGAATTGTTTCTAAGTCGAATTGCAGATTTCAGCAGTTGTCAGTGCGCAATTTCGTTTAATAAGCTAAATGCCAATGGAAATTTCAGAAAGCTGGCCTAAAATGACAATTTGATTTAATCACATTATATTATTAAAAGCTCTAATCCTGAATCCTGAAAAACTCTAGTCTTGAATTATTTATTTTCTAATCCATAGCCTGTTATATGTCCGTCTGTCTTCCTATTTATGAAGCGGTTCGATCTGGAATGGATAGAGGCATCCATATTGGATTCCTGGTGAATTAGGGTTAGCAAAATTCAAAGCGAATAAAGTTAAAATTGAACAACTTTTAGTCATTATAATTGTAAAATGGAACAATATTTATTAAATATAAAAGGGAAAATAGTTCCCCATACGGTTATTCCAATAATTGAGGACGAAGCATTTTTCACATTTCAAGATTCAAAGCGAGTTTACCCCTTCTCCTCTTTTCGAGCATTTAATGGCATTATTTCAAGCCCTAATTTCCCCGGTTAAGAGCAGGAGATTAAATTTATCAATTTATCACATAATAAATCGGTAAAAATAACATATTTCTAACATTATGAAGTCCTTTCTTTAACCATCTCAATGAATCATTTCTTATTTTAAAATATTTAAATATTGTCTGCATTATTTTCATACGTTTCATTACTGAAGTGAGATATTACGTAAATAATTTTCTTTTACATTTGACTTAAATAATAGATTAGGTACATATGTGATAATTTTAAATTTAATCATCGATTATTTTTTTTTGGCAATGAAAATTTTATCACCGGTATTAACAACAAATTCTTTGCAGAAAAGTCTATGAGTCTATTTCACGGACTAATAAATATCTAGCTTTTATGTTAATCTTTGAAAATTAAAAAGCTTGTTCGTTTGTATGTTTGTTTTTTATACATAAATACACTGTTTGACCAAATGAATTCAGCGTGATTCTAAACTGCATTCGCAGTATCGGGAGATTTTAGAGGAGTATGAAGATAAACAAATTATTGAGAGCGTACTAGATACTTCTCAGCTAAAAAACAAAACATGCCTCATAGGGTACTTTACGATACTGGAAAATTAAAATTTTTAATAATCCCTTCATATGCTAGTATTTATATATAACACAAACTCACACTCTGTTTATATCCAGATTTCATTTGAGCTTTTCAATTTAAACAGTTTCAAATCCTTTGTATGGAATAATGTCGAAAGATATAAACTGTTCTTTACATTTTCGGTTCAATGAAAACTAATTTGGATAAATTTTAATTTGGAAAAATTTTAATAATTTCTGCATATGGCGGGCTACATGCTAGTATTTGTATATAATACAAACTCACACTCTGTTTATATCCATATTTCTTTTGAGCTTTTATATTTAAAATGTATAAAATTCTTTGAATGGAATAATGTCGAAAGATTTAAACTTTTCTTTAAATTTTTTGTTCAATGAAAACATTTGGATAAAATTAGATAGCATAAACATCATAAACCTCTTGAGAGGGTTAACAAGATACTTGTCTTTCCGATACATTTAAAAAAACAGTTCCAAAATCAAACGTCCAGGAAAAGTAATTCGAAAGATAGTTTTTTCCTGCTTCAGGCGAGTAACTGGACAGCTTTTCTTTTACGCATCACTGGTTTCTTTTTTCTGCGAGCTAAAAACCTCTTATCAAAAGCGTATGTTACCTGAAAACTGAGTGCTCCCTTGTATAGGCCAACAGATTTGTGGTCAGTCCTCTTTTATCCTGAAAGCATTCATAAGGATGTGATGTGATGTGATACAGAGAGAAAAAGTTTTCTTTGAAAACATTGTCTAGAAAAAAAAATTTTCTCCTTTAAAACATCTTATTTTAGTTGGAAAAAATATTAATGGTTTTTTTTTCTTATCTTTTTAACTTTTTTAAGCCATTAAGAATTCTGTAGTTAGGAAATTAATGTCTTCAGGATTTTTGTCCATTATGTACGTTTCGTGTTTAAAATGAGAAAAAATTGTTTGTGTACTTGCCAAATATTCATTTTTTTTACATTTAGGTATGTATAGTATAGTACATTCGAACACTAGGAGTTATGCACATGGAAACCTTGTCCATTTATTAATCAACTTTTTTCGCAAAAAATTTATGCATGAAGAATTTTGTAGTATGAGATTTAATACTCCATATAAACTTTCTTACGTACGTGTCCTTTTTTTTTTTTTTTTTTTTTTTTTTTTTTTTTAAATTTAAAAATTGTATGTATGCAGAGATAATCTTTGTATTCAGGAATATGCATAAGTAGATGCGTACATTTCGAAAAGTACTGTCCTCGTTACCTCCTAGGCGATAATCAAAAAGTTCATCGTTTAAAAAAAACTTATTATAAAAAACACAATAGAGCTATAACTTCTTTTAAGTTTTACCAAGTATGGAAATATTGAAGTTGATACAAATGATGCAATTAATAGAAAATAAAAGAAAAAAGATAAACTGTTAATGAAGAAATTTGTAGTATAAGATTTAATACTTCATAACTTTTTATGTAAGTGTCTAAATTTTGAAAAATTGTTTGTATACTTAGATACTTTTTGGTATTTAGGTATATGCATAAGTACATACGTACACCAGGAGATGGACAGGGAATTTTCTCCTCCTTACCTCCTAGGAGATAATCAAAAAGTTCATCGTTTAATAACAACCTGTTATAAGAAAAACAATAGAGCTATAGCTTCTTTTAAGCTTTATCAAATTTGAAAATATTGAAATTAACACAAATGATGCAGGTAATAGATCGTAAAAGAAAAAAAGATAAAATATTAATTTACAATATTCTTAAATATATTACTTAATTTTGTTGTACTATGTTTTAGTGTATTAAAAAATAAGTGCAAAGCTTTTGTAGCAACACTGGGGCACAAAATATTAATGAGTGCTTTTATCTACATTATTAATTTATATTTAACTGCTGGCATTCCTGGCTGTTTCAATGCAGTTTCAGTTTTAAATAAAGTTTTTAAAATAAGTTTTCTTCAATATTTTGCCTTCACTCATTTATACCTTATATCTATTTTTCCTTTGCTTCTTAACAGACCTGATTCTTAGCTACATGTATACTGTTTTATATAATTTCGTTTTATTCCTTCTTTAACCGCTACCACAACATGATATAGTAGAACTGTATGGGAAACCATGCAGATTTCTATATAACACAAACTCACACTTTGTTTATATACAGAATTCATTTGAGCTTTTCAATTTAAACTGTATAAAATACTTTGGATGGAGTAATGTTCAAATATGTAAAATTTGCTTTAAATATGTGGTTCAATGAAAATTTGATTTGTATAAAATTAATTACCATAAACATCTTAAAACTCTTCTAAGGGTTAACAAGATACTCGTCTTTTCAATACATTTAAAAAAACATTTCCACATTGAAACTTCCAGGAAAAGTCAATCGAAAGATAGTTTTTTCACTGCTTCAGACGAGTAACTGGACAGCTTCTCTTTTACGCATCACTGGTTTCTTTTTTCTGGGAGCTAAAAACCTGTTATCAAAAGCGTATGTTACCTGAAAATTGAGTGCTTCCTTGTATAGGCTAACAGATTTGTGGTCAGTCTTCTTTTATCTTGAAAGCATTCATAAGGATGTGATGGGATGTGATACAGAGAGAAAAAGTTTTTTTTTTTTTTTTTTTGGAAAACATTGTCTAGAAAAAATATTTTTCTCCTTAAAAACATTTTATTTTAGTTGATAAAATATTTATGGGTTTTTTCTTAACTTTTTAAGCATTAAGAATTCTGCAGTATTAAATTTAATACTGCATAATTTTTTATGTACGTGTTTAAATTTCGAAATATTGTGTACATGCGTAAATATTTTTTTTTTATTTTTAGGTATGTATATTAGTACATTTGCACACTAGGAGTAGGGCTTGGGACCTTGTGTAACATTAATGACTTTTTTATTTTATGCATGAAGAATTTTGTAATATAATATTTAATACTTTATGACTTTTTATGTACGTCTCTAAATTTTCAAAAATTGTATGTATTAATAGATACTTTTTATATTTATGTACTTACACACATCAGGAGAACTGTCCTCCTTACCTCCTAGGCGATAATCATAAAGTTCATCGTTTCATAAAAACCTATTAAAAAACACAATGCAGCTATAACTTCTTTTAAGCTTTATCAAATATGCAAATATTGTAGTTAACACAAATGATACAATTAATAGAAAATTAAAGAAAAAAAGATAAATTGTTAATAAAGAATTTTGTAGTATAAGATTTAATACTTCATGACATTTTATGTACGTGTGTAAATTTTAAAAAATTTTATGTATTCATAGATACTTTTTTTATATTTAGATATATGCATAAGTACATGTGTACATCAGTAGGAGGACTGGGGATTTTGTCCTTCTTATCTCTTAGGCGATAATCAAAAATTTATTTGTTTGATAAAAATCTATAAGAAACACAACAGAGCTATAAATTTTTTAAGCTTTATAAAAATATAAAAATATTGAAGTTAACACAAGTGATCCAATTAATGGAAAGTAAAAAAAAATGATAAAATGTTAATTTCCAATATTCTTAAATATAATTCTTATTTTTCTTAAGCTATGTTTTAGTGTATTAAAAAAATAAATGCAAAGCTTTTGTGGCAACACTGGGGCGCAAAATATTAATGAGTGCATTCATCTACATTATTAATTTATTTTTAACTGCTGGCATTCCTGGCTGTTTCAATTTTGAAATTTTAAATAAGTTATCGTCAATGGTATGCCTTCATTCATTTATACCTTGTATTTATTTTTCCTGTACTTCTTAACAGACCTGATTCTTAGCTACATGTATACTGTTTTATATAATTTCGTTTTATTTCTTTTTTAAAATCTCACACAATATGACATAGTAGAATATTAAGGGAAAACGTGCAGATTTGTATATAACACAAACTTACACTCTGTTTATATCCAGATTTCATTTGAGCTTTTCAATTTAAAGTGTATAAAATCCTTTAGATGGAGTAATGTTAAAAGATGTAAACTTTCCTTTACATTTTTGGTCCAATGAAAACTGATTTGGATAAAATTAGGTACCATAAACATCATAAAACTCTTGTGAGTGTTAACAAGATACTCGTCTTTTCAATACATTTAAAAAAACAGTTCCACAATGAAACTTCCAGGAAAAGTAAATCGAAAGATAGTTTTTCCCTGCTTCAGGCGAGTAACTGGACAGCTTTTCTTTAACGCATCACTGGTTTCTTTTTTCTGCGAGCTAAAAACCTCTTATCAAAAGCGTATGTTACCTGAAAATTGAGTGCTCCCTTGTATAGTCTAACAGATTTGTGGTCAGTCCTCTTTTATCCTGAAAGCATTCATAAGGATGTGATGTGATGTGATACAGAGAGAAAAAGTTTTCTTTGAAAACATTGTCTAGAAAAAATATTTTTCTCCTTAAAAACATTTTATTTTAGTTGAAAAAATACTAAGGGCTTTTTTCTTAACTTTTTAAGCATTAAGAATTTTGCAGTATGAAATTTAATATTTCATGATTTTTTATGTACGTGTCTAAAATTTGCAAAATTGTATGCATGCATAGATACTTTTTTATATTTAGGTATATGCATAAGTCCATGCGTGTATCAGAAGGAGGGCTGGGAATTTTGTCCTCGTTACCTCCTAGGCGATAATCAAAAAGTTCATAGTTTAATTAAAACCTATTATTAAAAACACAATAGCGCTATAACTTTTTTTAAGGTTTATCAAATATGAAAATATTGAAGTTGATACAAATGATGCAATTAATAGAAAATAAAAGATAAACTGTTAATGAAGAATTTTGTAGTATAAGATTTAATACTTCATAACTTTTTATGTAAGTGTCTAAAATTTGAAAAATTGTTTGTATACTTAGATACTTTTTGGTATTTAGGTATATGATAAGTATATACGTACACCAGGAGATGGTCAGGGGATTTTTCAAATCCTTACCTCCTAGGTGATAATCAAAAAGTTCATCGTTTATGAAAAACCTGTTATAAGAAAAACAATAGAGCTATAGCTTCTTTTAAGCTTTAACAAATATGAAAATATTGAAATTAACACAAATGATTGAAAATAACAAAGATTTCTATATAACACAAACTCACACTCAGTTTATATCCAGAATTCATTTGAGCTTTTCAATTTTAACTGAATAAAATCCTTTGGATGGAGTAATGTTAAAAGATGTAAACTTTCCTTTAAATTTTTGGTCTAATGAAAACTGATTTGGATAAAATTAGGTACTATAAACATCATAAAACTCTTCTGTGGGTTAACAAGATACTCGTCTTTTCAATACATTTAAAAAAAACAGTTCCACAATGAAACTTCCAGGAAAAGTAAATCAAAAGATAGTTTTTCCCTGCTTCAGGCGAGTAACTGGACAGCTTTTCTTTAACGCATCACTGGTTTCTTTTTTCTGCGAGCTAAAAACCTCTTATCAAAAGCGTATGTTACCTGAAAATTGAGTGCTCCCTTGTATAGTCTAACAGATTTGTGGTCAGTCCTCTTTTATCCTGAAAGCATTCATAAAGATATGATGTGATGTGATACAGAGAGAAAAAGTTTTCTTTGAAAACCTTGTCTAGAAAAAAACATTTTTCTCCTTAAAAACATTTCATGTTACTTGAAAAAATATTGATGGCTTTTTTTCTATTATTTTAAGGTCTAAGAATTCTGCAGTATGAAATTTAATACTGCATGATTTTTTATGTACGTGTTTAAATTTCGAAAAATTGTGTACTTGCGTAAATATTTTTCTTTTTGCATTTAGGTATGTATATTAGTACATTCGCACACTAGGAGTAGCACTTGGAACCTTGTCCATTATTAATGACTTTTTTCGTTTATGCATGAAGAATTTTGTAGTATAAGATTTAATACTTCGTGACTTTTTACGTACGTGTCTAAATTTTGAAAAATTGTATGTATGCATAGATACTTTTTTATATTTAGGTACATGCATAAGTACATGCGTACATCAGGAGGAGAATTTTCCTCCTTTCCTCCTAGGCGATAACGATATATTCATCGTTTAATAAAAACATATTATAAAAAACACAATAGAGCTATAACTTCTTTTAAGCTTTATCAAATATGGTAATATTGAAATTAACACAAATGATGCAATTAATAGAAAATAAAAGAAAAAAAATTAAATGTTAATGAAGAATTTTGTAGTATAAGATTTCATACTTCATGACTTTTTATGTACGTGTCTAAAATTTGAAAAATTGTATGCATGCATAGATACTTTTTTATATTTAGGTATATGCATAAGTCCATGCGTGTATCAGGAGGAGGGCTGAGAATTTTGTCCTCGTTACCTCCTAGGCGATAATGAAAAACTTCATCGTTTAATTAAAACCTATTATAAAAAACACAATAGTGCTATAACTTTTTTAAGGTTTATCAAATATGGAAATATTGAATTTGATACAATTGATGCAATTAGTAGAAAATAAAAGAAAAAAAGATAAACTGTTAAAGAAGAATATTGTAGTATAAGATTTAATACTTCATAAAGTGCGTGTCTAAGGTGCTGTTCTAAGATGCGTGTCTAAATTTTGAAAAATTTTATGTATGCATAGATATTTTTTATATTACGGTATAAGTACATGCGTACATCAGGAGGAGGTCTGGAGATTTTCTCCTCCTTACCTCCTGGACTATAATCAAAGAGTTCATCGTTTAATAAACACCTATTATAAAAAACACAATAGAGCTATAACTTCTTTTAAGTTTTATCAAATATGAAAATATTGAAGTTACCACAAATGATGCAGGTAATAGAACGTAAAAGAAAAAAAAAAGATAAAATGCTAATTTACAATATTCTTAAATATATTACTTAATTTTGTTGTACTATGTTTTAGTGTATTAAAAAATAAGTGCAAAGCTTTTGTAGCAACACTGGGGCGCAAAATATTAATGAGTGCATTCATCTACATTATTAATTTATTTTTAACTGCTGGCATTCCTGGCTGTTTCAATGCAGTTTCAGTTTTAAATGAAGTTTTTAAAATAAGTTTTCTTCAATGGTATGCCTTCATTCATTTATACCTTATATCTATTTTTCCTGTGCTTCTTAACAGACCTGATTCTTAGCTACGTGTATACTGTGTTATATAATTTCGTTTTATTCCTTCTTTAACCGCTACCACAACATGATATAGTAGAACTTTACGGGAAACCATACAGATTTCTATATAACACAAACTCACACTCTGTTTATATCCAGAATTCATTTGAGCTTTTCAATTTAAACTGTATAAAATACTTTGGATGGAGTAATGTTCAAATATGTAAACTTTCCTTTAAATTTTTGGTCCAATGAAAACTGATTTGGATAAAATTAGGTACCATAAACATCATAAAACTCTTGTGAGGGTTAACAAGATACTCGTCTTTTCAATACATTTAAAAAAAAAACAGTTCCACAATGAAACTTCCAGGAAAAGTAAATCGAAAGATAGTTTTTCCCTGCTTCAGGCGAGTAACTGGACAGCTTTTCTTTAACGCATCACTGGTTTCTTTTTTCTGCGAGCTAAAAACCTCTTATCAAAAGCGTATGTTACCTGAAAATTGAATCTCCCTTGTATAGGCTAACAGATTTGTGGTCAGTCCTCTTTTATCCTGAAAGCATTCATAAGGATGTGATGTGATGTGATACAGAGAGAAAAAGTTTTCTTTGAAAACATTGTCTAGAAAAAATATTTTTCTTTTTAAAAACATTTTATTTTAGTTGAAAAAAATATTAATGGCTTTTTTCTTCACTTTTTAAGGACTAAGAATTCTGCAGTATGAAATTTAATACATCATGATTTTTTATGTACGGGTTTAAAATTTGAAAAATTGAGTACATGTGAAAAAGTTTTTGTTGCATTTAGTTATGTATATTGGTACATTCGCACACTAGGATTAGGGCATGGAAAATTGTCCAATATTAATAACTTTTTTCTTTTATGTATGAAGAATTTTGTAGTATAAGATTTAATACTTCATGCATTTTTATACACATGTCTAAATTTTGAAAAATTGTATTTATGAGTATATACTTTTTTATATTTAGGTATATGGATAAGTACATGCGTACATCAGGAGGAGAACTATCCTCCTTACCTCCTGGGCGATAATCATAAAGTTCATCCTTTCTATTATAAAAAACACAATGGATCTATAACTTCTTTTAAGATTTATCAAATATGGAAATATTGAAATTAACGCAAATTATGTAATTAATAGAAAATAAAAGAAAAAAGATAAAATGTTAATGAAGCGTTTTGTAGTATAAAATTTAATACTTCTTAACTTTTTATGTGCGTATCTAAATTTAAAAAAAATTGTAAGTATGCATAGATACTTTTTTACATTTAGGTATATGCATATATACATGCGTACATCAGGAGGAGGACTGGGAATTTTGTCCTCCTTACCTCCTAGGCGATAATCAAAATGTTAATCGTTTAATAAAACCTATTATAAAAACACAATAGAGCTATAACTTCTTTTAAGCTTTATCAAATATGAAAATATTGAAGTTAGCACAATTGATGCAATTATTGGAAAATTAAAGAAAAAAGATAAAATATTAATTTACAATATTCTTAAATATATTTCTTAAATATCATATAATATGTTTTAGTGTATTAAAAAAAGAAGTGAAAAGTTTGTGTGACAACATTCGTGTTCAAATCATTAAAGAGAGCATTTATCTTCATTATTAATTTGTTTTTAGCTGCTTGCATTCCTGAAATCGATGCACATATTTTTAAACTAATGCAAAATGAAGGAATAATGAATAATTAACAAATTGCAAATGAATTCCTATTACTTGAAGCCACTGGCATATTGAAAATTGGGAAATTAATGTTTATAAGCACTTTTATAATTCGTACTATATACATCCTGTAGTTTAATTTACAACCTCTGAATTTCATCTTCGAGGTATGACACATTTGATTTAGTGTATTGACAATGTTAAGAACTATACATTGTTGAATCTATTTTTATCTTTTTGTCATCGCTTTATCTTTTAAGATTTTCAATTGGAAACTGCTTATAAAGTCTCTCCATAGAAAAACAGGGATAAATATCAAACGCTTTCAACGGCTAGGGAAATCTTGGAAGCGAGGAATGAAATATTTAAAAGTACATTACATTTCTTTTACTGACGTATAGCAAGCACTCGAGCTCACTTTGCATTTCCGTACGGATGGTTTTGTGAGAGATATTTGGAATATTCAGCTTCTACTTTTATAACACGTGAAACAAGAAAATCTTATGTTGGTCCTTGAAATTTAGGGAATATAGAAGTAATCTGTACTTAAACATGTGTAACATAATGCGAAACACAGAAAAAATTACAAATGCAAAAGAGTAAAATAATAAACTGCATTAAAAAAAGAGGGAAAATATATGGTTTGGAACTTTAATAGTGACAACTATTTATTTACAGGGAATACAAAAGTGATACATGTCACCATGATTTACAGTCCTTAAATATAGTCGCCAGCATTGTGTATAACCTGTTTACAGAGACGTGGAAGTAGCAGAACACCTGTAGCATCGCCTGTTCTGTTGATAGTTCAAATGGTCCGGTCTATTGCCGCAAGAATCTCTGGAACAATTCTAAAGCGAATGCCACAAAGTGGTTCCTTTATCTTAGGAATTAAGTAAGGGCTTAGACTATGTAGCACAGTCGTATGTGCAAATCCTGTCTGTCGGGCCATCTCAAGAATTTTTTCCATCGAAAACTGTCCGTTAGTGCGGCAACAACCTGCACTTTTGCTTTGCAGAATCTAGGACGACTTGGCGATGCCTATCTGCACCATTTCGGTATCATTCGTTGTAAGCTTTTGCCCATCTTGCTACAGTTCCATAAAGCAATGCAGATTCTCCAGAGGTATCTTAAAGCCCTAGATGACATTGTCGTGCTGTACAACCTATAACACATTCAATTTTAAACCAACTTCGTTGTTTTTGTTTCATAAACATCCTGACAACACTTACTTTAGACCGCAAGCTAATACAAGCATGTTTTCTTCGAGTCACTAACCATGAGCGTGACTTAGAAAGGACGAGCCTTTTTGCTTAGAGGTAAGGTAAGTATGTAGCTTCCGTATGGTATACGCGACATTCTTTGGTTTTGTTGAGTAGAGTTTTTACAGCAGTGTTGCCACTATTAAAGTTAATAATAACCCTTTGCATATGTACAAGGTGTCCGTAATTAAAGTTGTCTGCAGTAGAAATTATTGTATGGAAAATTATAAAATGTTGTAGGACATAATGAAGGGATGGAAATTTGTTTGAACGAATAAAAAAATTATTTCAAAATTTCACCCCCAAAAGGCGTTTTTGATTAACTACACATTTAGCCAATATTTACTCAGTTGAAATAATTTATTGCAACAAGTCGCGTTCAACATGACCATCAATTTCAACTACCAAGGTATCTCAGGCAAGAGTACCTTGAGGCACGTTATCTCGGTCGGCAAAGACTATGACCTCTTAAATACAAAATTATGGGTTTGGAGCTCTAGCCGGCTTAAGATGGCAGTGTTCGTTAAATGTAACTGGGACACATAAAATTTGTGAGTGATCACAATGTCCTCCAAGTTCTTAAACAATACATCTGGGTGGCAGTCAAAACCTATGGGTTTTCTACTTGGTCCTTGCCTCTAAATTACAAGGACCCACTTGAGCAAAGTCGTTCTTTAACCTTACGGGGCTCATTAAACTAATGGCGGCCGATCGATAGCGGAATGGTCAGGGAGTTGATTTTCGGTACCAAAGTTTGATAGTTTGAATCCCACTGATGCATGGATGTTAGTAGCCATTCGGAATCGGCTTTAAGCAGTAGGTCCCGGTCTCATTAGCCCTCGTGTTGGAAAAAAGTTAACCGCTGCACCCCAAACCAAGCCAAACCTTAAACGAATGGCACGCCTCTTTGCCTTAACCCTTTAAATGTTACCAAAATAAATTCATGGTAATTTAATGTAATTTGTTTATAAATGCTATCTGTGAACCATGTAAATGTAAAATACATGATAAGTTTTCTTTACATTCCTTAGGAGGGTTAGCCTTAAAAAGGATACCTAAGGAGGGTTTCAGGAGTGGTTTAACTGACTAACCCCTCCCTTTGTACAACTTGAATATTATGCCTTTTAAAAGTTTAACTATACTGGAAGAACAATAAATGATAATCCTTAAACTGGTATAAGAAATAAATAGCTTAACAACTTATAAGTGTTGTCTGTATAGATACTTTTATTTGGGGTCGTAAGTGAGATAAATTGAATTACTGATTTCTTAGGTACAGTAAGTTTAAACACATATATTTCAAAAGAAAAATAAATAAATATGTTAAATGTAGAACTATCATCTGTTATAAATTTAAAATATCAAAAACGTAATTTATATTATATATATATATATATGTGTGTGTGTGTGTGTGTGTGTGTGTGTGTAACCGAAAAATCATCCATGTCTCCAAGATTTTTTTAATTGCAGAAGCTCTTGATTCCACATCATTTGCTTCCATTCATCACTTATGTATGAGATTGGAGTCGTAAATAATTATAAAAAGATGAAGTAAAGTTGTCCAAAAGTAAAGTTTAAAAATAAAGATTTTTAATAGGGGGTTTTGCTAAGAAACCACTGTCTGCTAAAGGGTTATGGTTCAAATAGAGCTTGGTATGTCCAAGTTGCATCATATACAACAACAGCTACAATTTAAAACCACAAGATTGCATGTTCTACAGTTGACCGACCCCAGTGTGTTCGAAGAAATTCTGTGAGCATGTCGTGAAATTCTGTCTTTCGGATTGTAAAAATAATAATGTTACGTTGGTTTAGTGTTTGAGAAAGAAATTAAAACTCATTAAGAAACACATGAAAAATAGTTCTTGATTAAATTATTTTATAAACATATATAAATGCCTAAGGAATACAAATAGTTGAATCAACTTATCATTTGTAGATCGAAGACTGCTCTCGAGTCGGCGTCGACCCTAAGAAAAATGGCTAAACTTTCTTTGCCAAGGGTTCTCCCACAAAACGTGGATGCCAGCCGTTCACCTCTCTTTCTACTCGTAACAACCTTGTCCGCTCCAAAAAATTTTCCACTGTCTGCGGAGACAAAAAAAGAGTCCACTCCAAAACGACGTGGAGAGGGTCAAAATTCCCCAAACGAACGAACACCTCTATTAGCTGGGAGAAATCCGAAGTCTCTCTGCATTCAAACCGGTCCTGCCCCGACATGTCCCCCACGGGGAGCTGAACCTTATGTAACTTATTGTTACACGGATCAAGTATAGTTCTTGGTTTATCTAAAGCGACTAGATGTTTCAATGATCTGTCAAAAAAAATTTAAATTCAGTTTACCCATGCAAGAATAAACCACCAAGTATCGCCAAATATAATTCGTACATTTCTCTAAATTATTTCTTAAGCCCATAATAAAATATTAATTTGAAATAAATGTGTTATTACTTTTATAATACTTTCTTTTATTTTCGAAGCTGTTCGTAACATACCTTAAGCTACACGTGCTCACCGGGTGGTACTAAATGTGTAACAGCTTTGCAGCTTCGCATAAAGGCATATAGCTCCTGTATTGCCAGCTGCGTTAGGAAAAAAATTATTTTCGAAACTGATAATATTCTCAGTTTAGGTATACTCTAAATACTAATTTAAATATTAAAATAAATATAACTTCCATTTGGAAGCCTTAATTACTGAGACTGAAAGTCTATATAAGAATGACTAACATGGGAACAATAATTTATTCAATTTTCATTCGAGTTCATTAAACAGAGAAATATTTTAATTTTGATAATTTATCGTAGCTTAAAATTCATACACAAATATCATTCAATTAGTTATTATAATAGCTTTTGATTTCGAAATAGAAACGTGTTAATTAAATACATTAATTAAAGTTTTAATTCATTTCATAAATATTTTTAAAATTTTAAAATTTGTATCGGGAATATTTACATACATGCGTATATCTTCCATTTTAGTTAAACTTGATATTCACAAATATATAAACTCAATTTAGTGCCATAATGATCCGATTCAGTCTAACAATTTTATCGTAATTTTAACCTAATCAAATACATGTTTAATTTTTTTTTAACGAGAATGTTGTAACTGCAGTTTAAACGGAAATCTAACTGCAGTTTCTTAATCTATGCAACAATGTTAGGGATTGATAGCTACAATACATTGTTTTAAATTTAAGTGTGAAATTACATTGAAAATAGTCATCTTAAATACAATAATTATCCCCTCTATAATAATAACCCAAGTTATCTGTCCTCGAATTTATGAAGTGGTTGTACCTGGAATAGATAGATGAATCCATATTGGATTCTTGATGCGTTAGGGCTAGCAAATTCAAAGCGAGTAAAGTATAAAATTATCAACTTTTAATCACCACAATTGTAAAATGGACAATATTTATATTACTATATATTTATTATTAATATTATTAGTTTATTATTATTATTATTTACGTATTAATTTATTATTTATTATTTATATATTAATTTATTATTTATTATTTATATATTAATTTATTATTTATTATTTATATATTAATTTATCATTTATTATTTATATATTAATTTATTATTATCTAATTTATAATTTATTATTTATATATTAATTTATTATTATCTAATTTATAATTTATTATTTATATTATTTATAATTTATTATTTATATTATTTATATATTAATTTATCATTTATTATTTATATATTAATTTATTATTATCTAATTTATAATTTATTTTTTATATTATTTATAATTTATTATTTATATTATTTATAATTTATTATTTATATTATTTATAATTTATTATTTATATTATTTATAATTTATTATTTATATTATTTATATATTAATTTATCATTTATTATTTATATATTAATTTATTATTATCTAATTTATAATTTATTATTTGTATTATTTATAATTTATTTTTTATATTATTTATAATTTATTATTTATATTATTTATAATTTATTATTTATATTATTTATAATTCATTATTTATATTATTAATATTATTAAATATAAAAGGGGAAATGGTTCCCCATACGGTTGTTCCAATAGTTGGGAAAGGAGCATTTTTATTTCGATTGATTTCGAATGTTATGTTTGAAACATAGTCTTTTAGCAGTGAACCGGAATGACTTGCAATCGGGATGTTCAATCTCAAAGATATCTTTGATTCAATCAATGTACATTGAACTATAGGGGGCAGTCAAACAGTCCCATCGTTGATCGCTGTATCACTGATCTAACTCGCTACCTGTTTTGGATTTAACTGTACCCCTCCCTATTTGACATCGACTGTTGAACTTCGGCAAGCTTCGGAAGATTTTCTCCAAACCCACATCTTTGAAACAATTACATTCCGCGGTAGTCAACTATCCTTTTAACCCATTAGAGGACAGTGGTTTCGTAGCGAAACCACCTATTAAACATCTTTCTTTTAAACTTTACATTTTTTAGTACTTTACTTTATCTTAGCATAATTATTTACGGCTCCAATCTCATACATCTGTGATGTATGGAAGCTAATAATGTAGAATCAAGAGCTTCTGCAATTAAAAAAAAAATATTTTTTAGAGACATGGATGATTTTTCGATTTTTTTTATGTTTTTGAATTTTAAATTTACATCAGATGATAGCTCTACATTTAATATATTTTTCTTTTGAAATATATGTATTGTTACCAATTTATGAAGCATAGCGTTCGTGGATTGAATAGACTTTGAATTAAGACAGCAAAAATAACAGCACTTTATTCGTAATGCAGGGAAAACACGAATACAGCAGCCAACACCGCGAGAACTGGCTAGCACAGGCGATTGTTCACTAAAACTCTTAGCACCAAACAACGTAGGTCTTTACCTCTACAAATTTCTCAGCTAACTCAACCTCGATCAGGATCGGCCCCCGGTATTTATATCCTCGGGAGAAACTGGAATATTCTAGAAAGTACCAGGTACAAACGGTCGCCAAGAAAGTCACCAAGTCGCCAAATTTGGCGATAAATCGCCAAACTTGGCGCCAAAAATTAGTCGACAAAAACATCGCGTACGAGCCAATATCTCGCCAAATACATGATTTACCCATTATAAAACACAGTATACGGCAAAAATACATGCCAAATTGCGAAATTCGTAACAGTATTTAAATTTGCTGTACTTGAGAAGTCAGTAATTCAATTTATCCTTCTTATGACCCCAATTAAAAATATCTATAGAAACCCCACTTATAAATTGTTAAGCTACTTATTTGTTATATCATTTTAAGGATTAATATTTATTCTTCTTCTAGTATAGTTAAACTTTTAAAAAGTATAATGTTCAAGCTGTACAAGGGAAGGGGTTAGTCAGTTAAACCACTCCTCAAAACCTCCTTGCCTAACGATGTCCGATTGGTTAGGATACTGGCCTTCGGGACCGGTGTTCGTGGGTTTGAATCCCATTGGGGCATGGATGTTCGTAGCCGTCCGGAATCGGCTTTACAGTAGGCCCCGGTCTCATTAGCCCTCGTGTTGCAAAAGAGTAGATCATAGCACTCCAAACCAAACCCTCCTTAGGTATCCTCTAAGCAAACCCTCCTAAGGAATGTAAAGAAAACTTATCATGTATTTTACATTTACAAGGTTCAGAGATAACATTTATAAACTAGTTACACTAAATTCCAATGAATTTATTTTGGTGACCTTTAAAGGGTTAAATGAGTTCGACGTTATTCTAAGCTGCATTCACAGTATCGGGAGACTTTAGAGGTTTGGATTGGTTTGGCTTGGAGTGCTACGGTCTAATTTTTGCAACATGAGGGCTATTGAGACCGGGACCTACAGCTTAAAACCGATTCCGAACGGCTACAAACATCCATGCCCGCAGCGGGATTCGAACCCACGAACTCCTGTACCGAAGGCCAGCACCCTAACGAATCGGCCATCGTTCGGCGGAGACTTTAGAGGAGTATGGAGATAAGTAAATTATTGAGCGTGTACTAGATAATTCTCAGCCAAAAAAGAAAGCATATTTTTTTACTTGCCTTACATGGTGCTTTACAATTCTGAAAAGTTAAAAATTTTACTGATCCCGTAATATGACGGGCTATATTCGAGTATAGAAATAAAGATTCAAAAAACTGTTCTTCATTCAAACACCTACAACACTTGGAATTTTGAACGCACTAGTGAGCAGACTACTTAAAACATTACCCATATATTTTTGAAACCCTAATTTAAAATACATAATCTATAATTTCAATAAAGATATGGTTGTTATTTCAAGTTATTAAAGCATAGTAAAAAATTTTAAATAATAATTTTCTAAATTTTTCATTTTAAAATATCCATAAACTGAAACGTAATATCATAAAACATAATAAATATTTTTTGAACAGAAGAACTAGGCTAAACTTCCATAAGGTGTTTAAAACTTTTATATAAAAATATATTCTCCCGAGATGAATAATATGAAACCAGAAAGTTCTTTTTTTCTGCTAAACTTTTCAAAAATCGTGTTTATTTTTTGCCGACATATAATAATTTTCATTGAGAACGAAGGAGAAAAACTGCTTGGTAGGTGTAAAGCTAATGAAATACAACTTTATTTTTCCGCTATCAACATTTTCATGCACTGCTAAGAAAACTTCTTAATTAGTTTTAATGGTGCCTAACAAAAAAATTCGTTCGAACTTGCTAATTAAGTGTTCTTTAGAAAAATATCATGAATTTAATGATTTTTTTTTATAAAAACTGAATCCACTCTCTGTCATTATCAATAAGTTTAATAATTTTTGGATCAGTTTATTTTTGATAATCAAGCAACAAAAAAATACAGATATTTCTCGGGTGTTAGATATACTAAAGTTTTCTAATGGGAAAAAAACTTAATAGCCAAATAATAATGCCAAAAATTTATGATTATCTAAATGAGGAGAGAAAAAGAGGTTTACTAATACCTCATAATTAGAGAAATTTTTCATAAAATTTTTAATGAATGTTATAAAATTAAAATATTTTTTAGGGTTAGAAATTTTTTATGATAAACAGAACAATTTGAATCAACTAGTCTATGACTATGTGAGTGTGTATAACCTGGCGAATTTATTTTTCGCCATTACAATAAAGTTTGGCCCCTATTAATTTTAACCTTTTGAAAGGGGCTATCTGAAGAACTACTTAATTGGCTGGACACGTGCTCTCCTAGCCCCTCTGAAAAGGTTAATTGTCAGGGCTTACTGGGCAATGAAGAAACCTAAGTAAATTTCAGTCGGGTCTATATTAAAAAGAAACAGCGAAGTTCAACATAGTAGAACTTTGTAGTTTATTAAACCCTTCTGGTAGGATTTAATAATGAAATACTGTGCATGAAATAACCATTTAATTTTTATTTAAAAAACTTGTT
>CM063511.1:117357843-117367843 GCA_032207245.1 Pardosa pseudoannulata
TTAAAAGTAACATAAATTTTATTATCTGAAAATACATTTTATACGTTATCAGGTGAATTAAGGTACTTAAAAGATAATAATTTTTTAGCCCTTTATTAAAAGAAAAATATGGCAATCAATGTTAAAATTCTTTTGCCAAATGATGATCAAATGAATCGGGCACTGCTCTTCGGTACAAACATTTGGCTGTAGCTCTCCAAATCGAAAGAAATCAAAAAATTGAAGAAATAAAACCAAATTCAAACTGATGAAATAAAATAAGAAAACTAAATATGAACAAAACGGGAAAAAAAATTGTAACATCTGAAAACGCATTTTAAGAGCTATTAGATGGATTAATTTATACTATGACCATTTTAGTACGTAATTAAAAAGGAAATATCCAAATATCGTTAAAGTTTCACCATAAGCAGTTTGTATTAATTTGATAATGAGAAATAATAATTTAGTTCAAATTAATGAAATGAAGTGAAATAAATATTGTAAAAAAGTAACAAAAATTTTATTATCTGAAAACACATTTATACGCTGTCAAGTGAATTAAGTTGCTTAAAAGATAATAATTTTTTAGTCCTTTATTAAAAGAAAAATATGGCAATCAATGTTAAAATTCTTTTGCCAAATGATGATCAAATGAATCGGGCACTGCTCTTCGGTACAAACATTTGGCTGTAGCTCTCCAAATCGAAAGAAATCAAAAAATTGAAGAAATAAAACCAAATTCAAACTGATGAAATAAAATAAGAAAACTAAATATGAACAAAACGGGAAAAAAAATTGTAACATCTGAAAACGCATTTTAAGAGCTATTAGATGGATTAATTTATACTATGACCATTTTAGTACGTAATTAAAAAGGAAATATCCGAATATCGTCAAAGTTTCACCATAAGCTAAGCAGTTTGTATTAATTTGATAATGAGAAATAATAATTTAGTTCAAATTAATGAAATGAAGTGAAATAAATATTGTAAAAAAGTAACAAAAACTTTATTATCCGGAAACACATTTATACACTGTCAAGTTAATTAAATTACTTACACGATAATAATTTTTAGCCCTTTATTAAGAGGAGAATATGTCAAACAATGTCAAAATTCCTTTGACAAATGATGATCAAATATGTTGGGCTCTGCTCTTCGGTACATAGTCCACTGGTTAAAATTAGTTGATGGCATAGATGTTCGGAGCCAGTCGGAATCGGCTTTAAGCAGTAAGTCCCCCTCTCATTAGTACTCGTTTACAGTTAACCGTAGCTCTCCAAATCGAAACAAATCAAACGCAATTTGGAATTAAACAATCGTTCTATATACAAATACTTGTGACCTCTGATATTGACCTAAAAAAATTATCTCAGATTTACATGAAAAATTACCCCTTAGATTCATTATATAGAATCATTACACCTTGTTTAGATAAACATTTGGCCGTAATTCTCCAAATCGAAACAAATCAAAAGAAATTTAGAATTAAAAAATTGTTCTACACACAAATACTCGTGACCTCTGATATTAACCTCAATAAAAATTATTCCAGATTTACATGCAAAATTTCAAATTACATGTAGAACTGACATGCAAAATTTTATGAATATTGATCCAACAACTTAGAAATGTATAGCAAATATACACACATACACACTCACACATAGAATGTTATAAATAGAGAGATAATGAATGTTATATTTTTTTAATGAAAACTAGGTACGACAGTACGCACAGGTTGCATAAAAGCCATTTGAAAAATGACCGAATGGTAGAGAGCTGTTTCAAATACTGATGTCCGTAACCTTAGAAATCGGCTTTAAATAATAGGTCCTGGTCTCATTAGCCCTCGTCTAGCCAAACATTTGGCTGTAGGTCTGCCAATCGAAACAAATCAAAAGCAATTTAGAATTAAAAAATCGTTCTATATACAAATATTATTGAGCTCTGATTTTAACCTCAATAAAAATTATCCCATATTTACATGCAAAATTGCAGATTAGATGCAAAATAGACATGCTCAATTTTGGGAATATTGATCTAGCCACTTAGAAATGTATAGCAAATATACACACATACACACTCACACATAGAATGTTATAAATAGAGAGATAATGAATGTTATATTTTTTTAATGAAAACTAGGTACGACAGTACGCACAGGTTGCATAAAAGCCATTTGAAAAATGACCGAATGGTAGAGAGCTGTTTCAAATACTGATGTCCGTAACCTTAGAAATCGGCTTTAAATAATAGGTCCTGGTCTCATTAGCCCTCGTCTAGCCAAACATTTGGCTGTAGGTCTGCCAATCGAAACAAATCAAAAGCAATTTAGAATTAAAAAATCGTTCTATATACAAATATTATTGAGCTCTGATTTTAACCTCAATAAAAATTATCCCATATTTACATGCAAAATTGCAGATTAGATGCAAAATAGACATGCTCAATTTTGGGAATATTGATCTAGCCACTTAGAAATGTATAGCAAATATACACACATACACACGCACACATAGAATGTTATAAATAGAGAGATAATGAATGTTATTTTTTTAATGAAAACTAAGTACGACAGTACGCACAGGTTGCATAAAAGCCATTTGAAAAATGACCAAATGGTAGAGCGCTGCTCAGAGTTCGCGAGTTCGAATACTGATGCTAGCATGGTTGTCCATAATCTTAGAAATCGGCTTTAAGCAATAGGTACAGGTCTCATTAGCCCTCGTCTAGCCAAACATTTGGCTGTAGGTCTGCCAATCGAAACAAATCAAAAGCAAGTTAGAATTAAAAAATCGTTCTATATACAAATACTCTTGAGCTCTAATTTTAACCTCAATGAAAATTATCCCATATTTACATGCAAAAATTGCAAATTATATGCAGAATATACATGCTGAATTTTTTAATATTGAACTAGCCACTTAGAAATGTATAGCTGATATACACACATACACACGCACAAATAGAATGTTATAAATAGAGAGATCATGAATTTTTTGGTTTTTTAATGAAAAATAGGTATGACAGTACTTACAGGTTACATAAATGCCATTTGAAAATCGCCGAATGGTAGAGCGCTGCTATTCGGTACCAGAGTTCGCGAGTTGAATACTGCTACTGGCATGGATGTATGTCAGGGTTGTATCCGTTTTAACCATGCGGGTTTTAACCGTCCTGGTCAATATCAATTTTGACCTGTTTTGACCACTGAAATTCACTTTCTAACATATTTAACCCTCTGACTGCTCAATTTTTAGACCGAAATCGCTTTAAAAATGACATATTTTTTTATTGTCTATTTGAATTCTATATATATTGGAGAATTCAAAAATGCATGCTTTCTTTCCAGGAAATATTTTTTATATAGATTTTTAGCCTTAGAAACTAAGTTGTGAGTATCATTAGAAGCTAATTTCAGATGATTTCTTCAAAATAATTCTTTTTAAAATAAATTTCTATTGAATTACAGTTAGCTTCTATTTATTAAATAATATAAAAAAATATACAAAATTTAAGAATATATAAAGGAACTGACTAAAAATATCTTAGAAATGCAGTTTAGTGTGGTGATAGGGTTTGAAGCAGGATTCAAGGCAAAGTCCAACTTCCCAATCTTTGCACCAGATTCGTGTTTCTTTGCAAATTTTTTTGCCATTTGCATCTTTTCCTGAACAGAATACACAACATTGTCTTGGAGATTCTCTTTTTATGGGTTTAGGTGGTATGTCACTTGGAAAATAACGAGGTATCGGTATCAAAGGGTTCCAAGTAGAACTCGGTCTTCTAGGAAAACCGCTTTTATTTGTATCCGAATATTTTTCGATACTTTCTTCAACAAATTTCAAACAAAATTCCAAAAGTTTTATAGTTTGTCTGGGATTTTGCTTTAGTAAAGTACATAGACATTCCACAACGATTGACCTAAGAACCGCCTGAAAATTTTAATATAATGATTCCCCTGTTGTTTTCGGAGTGTAGCGTTCCTATCAATTTTGCAACACTGCCTAACGCTTTGCACGTTTATTGAATCATTATCAAATTCATCGCTATATGAGAAGCATACCAAAACTTCTATATCAATATCATTATCTCAACTAAAATTGCTTTCAGAATCTGAATCAGGAATATACACTCTGTCAATCGCTGATCGATTTCTAGCAGTCATTTCTGATAAGAAAACTGCAAAAAGTTAGCGGTAATCCTACGCGCCTTCAAATACGGCAATTAAATTGATAACTAATGGTATCTGTTCTTTAAAACGTAAATTAAACGTCTAATACTGTATATGATTTATTTAAGAGCTTAAACGGGGAATAAACAGGATGCGCTCATCGATAAAGGAAGAAAAACACATGCCCGCGGAAACCGCGGGATGAGCAGAATTTGCTACATTTGAGTTGCCCGTGGAAATCGCGGGATGAGCAGGCAGAGGGTTAATACTTATCGAACATAGTTTAATAGCATATGACAAAGGCAAATTACATTTGTTAAAAATGTCATAGTATAAATAACATCAGCAAAAAAAACAAATATAACATAACACCAAAATAGTAAAAAAATGTTTATTTATTTTTTTAATATAAGCTGTATCATATGTAATTTATGGGTTTATATGTGATTTCATGCTGTTTATATGTAATTTCAAAAAACGGTCACAAGTAACAACTTTTGTAAGTGTCTCTAAATTTAAACGATTTTGTAATTTATTTTAGATTACTCAAAACTTTGAAAATAACCTTTCTATAGATAAAGAACTGGCACAACAGTTCATTACATGTATTGTAAAATCAAAAGCTTTATGTTAATGCCTTTAACAATCTTCATTGCTGCCCACCAGACATCAGGTCCAAGTGTATGTTATGTTTTTTGCTTCCACTGGATTATATTTTTACAATTTTATGTGCATGGTTCATTTTTAACATTCAAAGATTCATATTATACTCTATAAGCCTGATAAATCTCAGGAACTTGTTAGTGTAATGTTTAACTTCACTACTATATTTATTGCTTATTAAAAGTCACTTCTAAGTACAAAAGATATTATATATTAAAATTAAAACCATTTAAAACTATTTTTAACAATTCTGACCACTTCGGACCATTTTTGATCACTTTTAACCAGTTTTGCAAGGTTAAAACCATTTTATCCAGTGTTCTGGTCAAAATCAGTTTTGAGCAGGATTTTCAAAATTACAACCCTGATGACCGTAGCCTTAGGAATCGACTTTAAACTGTAGGTCCCGATCTCATTAGCCCTTGTGAGTAAAACAGTACAGCGTAGCGCTACAAACCAAACACAAACCATTTGAAAATGAAAAAGAAAATTTTAAAAAGTTCAAAAAGAAGTATTATATGTTCATTTATATTCATTAATAGGGCTCATCACCCTTATGCTTAATATTACTGTTCAAAGAAAATTAAAACGATAGATGTAATAATGTGTGTAATAAAATAAAAAAATACCTTGATCATTTCTTTCAAAATAAATAAGGTGAACATCCATTAAAGGCCTCTATGGTTGCACTCTTTTCGTATCACAATATTTATTTTTCCTTCACAGTACAACAGTACAAAAACAGTACAAAACAGTTGCAAAACAGTACAGCGTAGATCTCCAAACCAAACAGAAACCATTTGAAAGTGAGACTGAAAATTTAAAAAAGTTCAAAAAGAAGTATTATATGTTCATTTATATTCATTATAATAAGGCTCATTACCCTTACGCTTAATATTACTGTTCAGAGAAAATTAATCACAATATTTATTTTTCCTTAACAGTACAACAGTACAAAACAGTTGCAAAACAGTACAGTATAGCTCTCCAAACCTAACCAAACACAAACCATTTGAAAGTGAGACAGAAATTTTTAAAAAGTTCAAAAAGAAGAATTATATATTCATTTATATTCATTAATAAGGCTCACTGCCCTTATGCTTAATATTATTGTTCAGAGAAAATTAAAACGATAGATGTAATAATGTGTGTAATAAAATAAAAAATACCTTGATCATTTCTTTCAAAATAAATAAGGTGAACATCCATTAAAGGCCTCTATGGTTGCACTCTTTTCGTATCACAATATTTATTTTTCCTTAACAGTACAACAGTACAAAACAGTTACATAACAGTACAGCGTAGCTCTCCAAACCAAACCAAACACAAACCATTTGAAAATGAGACTGAAAGTTTAAACGAGTTCAAAAAGAAGTATTATATGTTCATTTATATTCATTAATAAAGTTCATAACCCTTAAGCTTACTATTACTGTTCAGAGAAAATTAAAGCAATAGGTACAGTAATGTGTGTAATAAAATAAAAAAAACCTTGATCCTTTCTTTCAAAATGAAAAAGGTAAACATCCATTAACAGCCTTTATTGTTGCACTCTTTTCGCATTACAATATTTATTTTTCCTCAGCAGGACAAAAATAGTATAAAACAGTTGCAAAACAGTACAGTGTAGCTCTCCAAACCAAACACAAACCATTTGAAAATGAGACTGAAAATTTAAAAAAGTTCGAAAAGAAGTATCATATGTTCATTTATATTCATTAATAAGGCTCATTACCCTTAAGTTTAATATTACAATTCAGAGAAAATTAAAACGATAGATGCAGTAATGTGTGTAATAAAATAAAAAATACCTTCATCATTCTTTTTAAGCTAGCCTTAGGAATCGACTTTAAACTGTAGGTCCCGATCTCATTATCCCTCGTGAGTAAAACAGTGTAGCGTACCACTACAAGCGAAACCAAACCAAACACAAAACATTTGAAAATGAGACTGAGGATTTAAAATAGTTCAAAAAGAAGTATTACATGTTCATTTATATTCATTAATAAGGCTCACTCCCCTTAAGCTTAATATTACTGTTCAGAGAAAATTGAAACGATAAATGCAATAATGTGTGTAATAAAATAAAAAAATACCTTGATCATTTCTTTCAAAATAAATAAGATAAATATCCATTAACAGCCTGTATGGTTGCACTCTTTTCGTATCACAATATTTATTTTTCCTTAACAATAAAACAGTACATAAACAGTTGCAAAATAGTACAGCGTAGCTCTCCAAACCAAAGAAAAACCATTTGAAAATGAGACTGAAAATTTAAAAAAATTCAAAAAGAAGTATTATTTGTTCATTTATATTCATTATAAGGCTCATTACCCTTAAGTTTAATATTACTGTTCAGAGAAAATTAAAACGATAGGTAGAGTAATGTGTGCAATAAAATAAATAAAACCTTGATCATTTCTTTCAAAATGAATAAGGTAAACATCCATTAAGAGCCTTTATGGCTGTAATCTTTTCGTATCACAATATTTACTTTTCCTTAACGGTACAACAGTACAAAAACAGTAGAAAACAGTTGCAAACCAGTACAGCGTAGCTCTCCAAACCAAACCAAACACAAACCATTTGAAAATGAGACTGAAAATTTAAAAAGTTCAAAAAGAAGTATTACATGTTCATTTATATTCATTAATAAGACTCACTCCCCTTAAGCTTAATATTACTGTTCAGGGAAAATTAAAACGACAGATACAGTAATGTGTGTAATAAAATAAAAATATACCTTGATCATTTCTTTCAAAATAAATAAGGTAAATATCCCTTAACAGCCTTTATGGATGCACTCTTTTCGTATCACAATATTTATTTTTCCTTAACAGTACAACAGTACAAAACAGTTATATAACAGTACAGCGTAGCTCTCCAAACCAAACCAAACACAAAACATTTGAAAATGAAAATGAAAATTTAAAAAAGTTCAAAAAGAAGTATTATATGTTCATTTATATTCATTAATAGGGATCATCACCCTTATGCTTATTATTACTATTCAGAGAAAATTAAAACGATAGATGCAGTAATGTGTGTACTAAAATAAAAAAGTACCTTCATCATTTCTTTCAAAATGAATAAGGTAAACATCCATTAAGGGCCTTTATGGTTGCACTCTTTTCGTATCACAATATTTATTTTTCCTTGACAATACAACAGTACCAAAAACAGTACAAAACAGTTGCAAAACAGTACATCGTAGCTCTCCAAACCAAACAGAAACCATTTGAAAATGAGACTGAAAATTTAAAAAAGTTCAAAAAGAAGTATTATATGTTCATTTATATTCATTATAATAAGGCTCATTACCCTTACGCTTAATATTACTGTTCAGAGATATTTAAAACAATAGGTACCGTAATGTGTGTAATAAAATAAAAGAAACTTGAACGGTTCTTTCAAAATAAATAAAGTTAATATCCATTAAGAGCCTTAATGGTTGCACTCTTTTCGTATCACAATATTTATTTTTCCTTAACAGTATAACAGTACAAAAACAGTACAAAACAGTTGCAAAACAGTTGCAAAACAGTACAGTGTAGCTCTCCAAACCTAACCAAACACAAACCATTTGAAAATGAGACGGAAATTTTTAAAAAGTTCAAAAAGAAGAATTATATATTCATTTATATTCATTAATAAGGCTCACTGTCCTTAAGCTTAATATTACTGTTCAGAGAAAATTAAAACGATAGATGCAATAATGTGTGTATTAAAATAAAAAAAACGATCATTTCTTTCAAAGTAAATAAGGTAAATATCCATTAACAGCCTTTACGGTTGCACTCTTTTCGTATCACAATATTTATTTTTCCTTAACAGTACAACAGTACAAAACAGTTATATAACAGTACAGCGTAGCTCTCTAAACCAAACCAAACACAAACCGTTTGAAAATGAGACTGAAAATTTAAACGAGTTCAAAAAGAAGTATTATATGTTCATTTATATTCATTAATAAGGTTCATTATCCTTAAGCTTAATATTACTGTTCAGAGAAAATTAAAGCGATAGGTACAGTAATGTGTGTAATAAAATAAAAAAAAACCTTGATCCTTTCTTACAAAATGAATAAGGTAAACATCCATTAAGAGCCTTTATGGTTGCACTCTTTTCGTATCACAATATTTATTTTTTCTTAACAGTACAACAGTACAAAAAGAGTACAAAACAGTTGCAAAACCGTACAAAGTAACTCTCCAAACTAAACCAAACCAAACACAAACCATTTGAAAATGAAACTGAAAATTTAAAAAAAGTTCAAAAAGAAGTATTATATGTTCATTTATATTCCTTGATATGGCTTACTCCCCTTAAGTTTAATATTACTGTTCAGAGAAAATTAAAACTATAGATGCAGTAATGTGTGTAATAAAATAAAAAATACCTTCATCTTTTCTTTCAAAATAGCCTTAGGAATCGGCTTTAAAATGTAGGTCCCGATCTCATTAGCCCTCGTGAGTAAAACATTACAGCGTAGCGCTACAAACCAAACACAAACCATTTGAAATGAAAAAGAAAATTTTTAAAAGTTCAAAAAGAAGTATTATACGTTCATTTATATTCATTAATAAGACTCACTCCCCTTAAGCTTAATATTACTGTTCAGAGAAAATTAAAACGATAGATGCAATAATGTGTGTATTAAAATAAAAAAGTACCTTCATCATTTCTTTCAAAATGAATAAGGTAAACATCCATTAAGGGCCTTTATAGTTGCACTCTTTTCGTATCACAATATTTATTTTTCCTTAACAATAAAACAGTACAAAACAGTTGCAAAATAGTACAGCGTAGCTCTCCAAACCAAAGAAAAACCATTTGAAAATGAAAATGAAAATTTAAAAAAGTTCAAAAAGAAGTATTATATGTTCATTTAAATTCATTATGATTAGGCTCATTACCCTTACGCTTAATATTACTGTTCAGAGAAAATTAAAACGATAGGTACAATAATGTGTATTAAAATAAAAAAAACGATCATTTCTTTCAAAATGAATAAGGTAAACATCCATTAAGAGCCTTTATGGCTGTAATCTTTTCGTATCACAATATTTACTTTTCCTTAACGGTACAACAGTACAAAAAGAGTACAAAACAGTTGCAAAACCGTACAAAGTAACTCTCCAAACTAAACCAAACCAAACACAAACCATTTGAAAAT
>CM063511.1:117372843-117375343 GCA_032207245.1 Pardosa pseudoannulata
AGCATATGCAACTACGTGTGTGTGTGTAATCCAGTCTTCCGGTCACAATAATTATATAGCCCCTATTTTATTTACTTGCTGGGGCTACTGGGCAAGGAGAAGCATATGCATCTATGCGTGTGTGTGTAATTCAGTCATCAGGTCACAATAATTATATAGCCCCTATTTTATTTACTTTCTCGGGCTATTCTGCAAGGAGAAATCTATGCAACTACGTGTGTGTGTGTAATCCAGTCTTCCGGTCACGATAATTTTATAGTCCGTATTTTATTTACTTGCTGGGACTACTGGGCAAGGAGAAGCATATGCATCTATGCGTGTGTGTGTAATTCAGTCATCAGGTCACAATAATTATATAGCCCCTATTTTATTTACTTGCTGGGGCTACTGGGCAAGGAGAAGCATATGCAACTACGTGTGTGTGTGTAATCCAGTCTTCCGGTCACGATAATTTTATAGTCCGTATTTTATTTACTTGCTGGGGCTACTGGGCAAGGAGAAGCATATGCATCTATGCGTGTGTGTGTAATTCAGTCATCAGGTCACAATAATTATATAGCCCCTATTTTATTTACTTTCTCGGGCTACTGGGCAAGGAGAAATCTATGCAACTACGTGTGTGTGTGTAATCCAGTCTTCCGGTCACGATAATTTTATAGTCCGTATTTTATTTACTTGCTGGGACTACTGGGCAAGGAGAAGCATATGCATCTATGCGTGTGTGTGTAATTCAGTCATCAGGTCACAATAATTATATAGCCCCTATTTTATTTACTTTCTCGGGCTATTGGGCAAGGAGAAATCTATGCAACTACGTGTGTGTGTGTAATCCAGTCTTCCGGTCACGATAATTTTATAGTCCGTATTTTATTTACTTGCTGGGACTACTGGGCAAGGAGAAGCATATGCATCTATGCGTGTGTGTGTAATTCAGTCATCAGGTCACAATAATTATATAGCCCCTATTTTATTTACTTTCTCGGGCTACTGGGCAAGGAGAAATCTATGCAACTACGTGTGTGTGTGTAATCCAGTCTTCCGGTCACGATAATTTTATAGTCCGTATTTTATTTACTTGCTGGGACTACTGGGCAAGGAGAAGCATATGCATCTATGCGTGTGTGTGTAATTCAGTCATCAGGTCACAATAATTATATAGCCCCTATTTTATTTACTTTCTCGAGCTATTGGGCAAGGAGAAATCTATGCAACTACGTGTGTGTGTGTAATCCAGTCTTCCGGTCACGATAATTTTATAGTCCGTATTTTATTTACTTGCTGGGACTACTGGGCAAGGAGAAGCATATGCATCTATGCGTGTGTGTGTAATTCAGTCATCAGGTCACAATAATTATATAGCCCCTATTTTATTTACTTTCTCGGGCTACTGGGCAAGGAGAAATCTATGCAGCTACGTGTGTGTGTAATCCAGTCTTCCGGTCACGATAATTTTATAGTCCGTATTTTATTTACTTGCTCGGGCTACTGGGAAAGGAGAAGCCTGTGCAACTATATGTGTGTGTGAGTGTGTGTGTGTAATCCAGTCTTCCAGTTACAATAATTATATATCCTCTATTTTATTTACTTGACCGGACTACTGGGCAAGAAGAAACTTTTTCAGCTAGATTAATAAATAACATTGCAGTCACATTGAAGAGAAGCCCAATTTTGAGAACAACTTGAATCTTTATTGAAGAGCTGCTAAAAAGACATTTTACCAGTCAACGGCAGACTAGATAAGGATACAAAAAACACTTTGATGGAGCAGAGGTGTACCCCATTGAGAGACAGATAGAATTTTCCAAAGGGACAAGAAACTTCTGTCACTTAACTGAGAATTTAACTGTTAAATAAGGGAAAAACTGAGCCATTTGCCGACGACAGCTGGAAAATGTGTTGAATGGACAGAAAATATACATCTATTGCACAGAAACCTTCGAGAAATGTGTTGGAAGTCGAGGACACTCCTTTGATTAAGACATTTTGTGGCTGATAAAATAGACTTAAGGAATTAGAACGGGAGAGAGGAGGTTTTTAAAGAAATATTTAAGTGAAATCATTTTGTCATATTACATATATAAATATAGCATATTTTACATTATAGATTTTTATGCATTTGTATGTACACAAACGAACTAATACACTCACTGACATAACTAACACTCTTGTGGTTCTGAATCATTATGCTTGTACAGGAATATATAATTTCTTTACTAACATTGTCATATTTTATCCTTATATAACATTGAGTTTTTGAGTTTTCTTGTTCAGATACAAATATAGATGCATTCCCTGGCATAACAAATTTCATTCTTATAGCATTTTGAGATTATAAATCATGATGTCCATGCATAAATATACAATTTAACTCACTGACATAACAAAATTTCATCATTATAGTCCTATGTGATTCTGAATTATCACGTTAATGAATGTACAATTACATTTACGGATATAAACAAATCTCATTCTTAAGGCCCTTTGGGATTCTAAATCATCA
>CM063511.1:117380343-117390343 GCA_032207245.1 Pardosa pseudoannulata
GACAAAATCCCATACAGCTGACCTACTTAATTTGGAGATAATTAGAAACCGTAGACAAGCAAAATTATCTCAGTGTCATAACGTTCCATTTAGTTAATTTTAATTCTGTTCCATTTAGTTCCCATTTAATTCTATAAGCTTCCCTTAAAAATTCCCTGTTTGTAACTTTCCTGCCATGCTCCCAATTATCACGTTGGTGAGTCGAAAAACCTATTTTTTTATCGCATAAGCCGCTCTGGATATTCAATCGGATGACATCAAGCATACCAGGAGCGTCACATGGTGTTCTCCTTGGTGAGCGCTGCGTTGCAATAGTTTTATAAATTCGCCCTTTTTCATGATATGACATATCCCCGCTCCACACATTGGCATGTTTTAGTCCTGCCCTTAGCGGTTTTCCCCCGTGTCACCAGGCAAAAGGAATGTTGATGAGCTTGGCAGACTGGCGGTTCTCATCTGAACAGACAGGATGGAGGAGAGAGAGAGACCTGGATCCCGAAACGAGGAAAGAAGCTTCGAGTTCCGTCCTCCATAATCATCTTACTTTTTTATTCCATTTTTGTTTTTTCCTTTTTATTAATTTTTATCAATTGGCTTCTATTAATTTTTATTTAAACTTTATATTAATATCAATAAATGTATTAATTCAGTAACTTCTCCTTTCCTTTTATTTTAATGCCTATTGTGTGTTTTTTTTTTTTACTTTAAGATTTAAACGTAAGTTGGTGAAAAGCCAAATTCAATTTATGTATTACATGTTGGGTTAAGGACATAACGCGTATTACCACTATACGTCACCCACTTAAGTAATATATTTTTTATTGTCTTTTCTATGGGTTTCTTTTTCAGGTACAAACCTTTTTCTGTTTTGCTCGACACCTAGTTCCCCATAGGAAAACTTAATTCCACAGTAAACACCATCACCAGAGAAAAAACACAATATCAGACGCAGGTATTCAAAAACAGTGCACCGAATGGGTGGGACATTGTAATGAAGATTTTTCATGTCCCTTCATTACATATTTCCCTTGTGGGGTAGATATATTTTAACCTACATTTTGCACCTTTTTCGCATATTGCCCCTTGCAGGTGCAGCTCAAGCTGTGTTCTCACGATAGCAGCCTATCGCTTCAAACAGAGCCGCCCTCGATCTGGGATTAAGTTTCGGACCCAGCGTCCAATTCTGGCTACGTGCATCTGCAGCCCTTAAACTGTTCGACCATAATTTGAGCACATCGGCTCATATTCTGACAGATTTTGAAGTCATACGTTTCGCTTTGTTTGTGACAGCTACTCTTTTGCAAGGTGCCGCGTTGTGGTGTGTTGCCAAGCTCCGTTCCGCATCGTTTTTGGCGAATTTTCACCGCCGGAGTTAAATCTCACTGCGATTGGGTTTTTAGTTCTCCGCGCGCCTTGCTCGACATTTCATTGGTCAGAGCCGCGAGAACCCGTCGCTCTCCCTGAGAGTGCGGTGTTATCTTGGCGTCTAGCAACCCTTTTGCTGGCTGTGTTTCGGCGCTTTTGGCGTGAGAGCAGCCTAGAAATTTTTGAAAATTTTTTTGAGAGACGGAGAAACACAGAGATAAAGTTTTAACACACATGCCAACGCGTTTTTTTTTTTTTTTGTCTGAAAAATGTTTTCGTTGGAGCCACCTCCATCATTGGCTAGTCTAAGCACTCTATCCTTGTCCTGTTTTACTGCGACGTTCCTGGCGTTATTTTTACTTAAAGCAACCAATTAATCTCCATTATATTTTATATAACGAAACAAATTAGTCTCCATTATATTTTTTATATAAAGCAACAATTTAATCTCCATAATACTTTTAAACAACGCAATTGAATGAATCTCAGTTACCCACTATTAGATCAAGACGATGTTATTTGTAGAATATAAAGTGAAGAAAATGATTTGATATCTTGCTAAATAAGAAGAGGTCTCTCCATCAAGTCAGTGTCTGATTTTTATCTACCTGAGGTGACTCTTAAAGTAAAGCCTCCGACTCTTCATCACTTAACCTGCATACAGCTCCCTTCCTCTACATGGAGCCCCGACTCTTCAGTATAGACACTGCTCTTCGGTATCAGACTTCATGGGTTCAACGTCCTTGCCAGCAGTGTAGCCAGTATGGTAGTTCTCAGTAGTTTAGAATTGACCTTTAGCAGTAGATTCGGGTCTCACTACGAGTTTTGTAGTAAAACAATAGACATAGGGATAAAAACCAACTGAAAAGTCATTTATCCACTAGTCTACAGTTTACTTATACGGAATTTAATATTCAATTTATACTTAACCATATAGTTATCTACAAAGGCCTATAAAATGTACAGTATCCTGAGATCAGATTATAAACAAAAAATTATTTAATATCCTATTTCAGAAGCGATCAACTTATATGAGTAATACAAAAACCAAAAAGCTTAAATTCTGTTAATTTAGTTTATCTTCGCTGAATAGATGCTGTACAAACTAGAAAAAAATTAATCTTTATCGGAATATACTTACAAACATAATAAAGTTGAAAAAGTATTTCAGCTCCTTTTTTTCATTCGATTTTTTTTTATCTTCTAGGTAATCAGCTTATGAATTCTAAGAAAATGAGCTTTTTGTAAGATGAAGCCAGACACGGAGTACCTTTATTAACAAATTCTCTTTTTCCGTTTTTCTCCGATGAGTTTATAAGAAAAACTATGGTGAGATAATTGGAGTCTTCTCCATTCCAATTCCTTCATTTTTATGTAAAGACATAAATTTTGCTAATTACTTCTTTTAAGACATGCAAATCGTGGCAGTAATCCAATTTCTTTTACCTCTTTAGTAAAAACTCGTCTTTTGCTATCAGTTTACAGCTTTTCTCGGGGAGCTGTGAATTACATTTTTGAAGTGTTTTCTACTGTTTAATCGATCGATATTTTTAAGTTGGAAATTTCAGCAATTTTAAATGCGTAACTCAATAGAAAATTGTCTTGTATAGCTCTAACACTATCTGGTATGCTGAAAAAAGTATCTGCTCTTGTTAGCATGTCATCAACCAAACAAACACTGGTGTTAGAAATACAAATTATATGAAAGTAAGCAATGCAGCATCGAAAGTAATATGAAAAGAAAGTCTTTGCATTTTAAATCATGATAAGTATGTCAATATCAAATGCGTTTGTTCTATTTTTTGTACAAAGTTAATATCTAATCAGTCTAACAATATACTAAAATCAGTTCACTTCTAGAACTAAACATTTGCTGCACTAATTAGACGTGCAAAAATCAGTGCCAAAACCCGGACAAAATTTAATTAGAAATTCTTGCCGTTGTACAACAGTGGTAGATGACAAAATTCGCTTTCAAATAGCATGATTCATGTACTAAATCACAAGTTCCTACACTTATAATGCACATGGACTTAAGTTGAAAACCTTATCATGAAAACGTTTTCATAACATGTGAAATAAAACTCTGCACAAACATTTTATTATATTAAAAACTACAATTTTGCCTATGATATTTTTAAAGTAACAAAAACAAAATATAAAAACACTGGCTGCATAGCATTAATTAATTACAATAATGCGTCATTCCCTGGGAAAGATTACTTATTTCTATTTATTTTAACTCTCTTAAAAATGTATCAAAATAATTTTACTTTATATGTCTTAATGTTTGTCGTGGAGTCCCAGATGTTGTCCACGATCCACCAAATTTAGTTTTCCTCACGTAAACCCTTTAATCGGGAGCACGGACCCTTGGAGGTTCGTAGAAACCACATTGCAAACCAATTATATAAACAGTCGCAATAGTGAAATCAATTGCGCAGTACAGTGTAATGTATTTATCACTTAGACCAAGTTGCACAGGTGTTTAGGGAGACCACACAAACAACCAATACACTTAAATTTCCTTTATTGAAGGATCTTGGATAACATGCGTATATACAAAGAATATATACAATGATCCACAGAATGGAGATCCTCTGGTGCCGATAACAAGCGTAGACCTGTTCTTCTTACGCTCCTTCTCTACGAGATGAAGCTGATCGCACCCTAAATATGTTCCTGGTAACTTGGGCCGCAAAGGGAAGAGAAAACTTCTCTTTTACACTCTGTTCCCTAATACTTTACTGGCAACTTGGCAGCAAAAAGGAAGAGAAATCCTCTCTACTTAGACTCTGGTAGTCTATCAATTAGGACTTGGCTCACAGCCCTAAGTCCGCAAAAAACAAAGTCGCCCTTCGACTCACCGAAACTTTCCTCTCTCTACAGGGGTGGACACGTCGCTCTGCTAGCGTCGCCCGTTTCCAAAAAACCAAGAAGCCCCGAGAGCTGGCTCTCTCCCGTTTTTAAAGCTTCCCGAAGTGACGCTGGATCAGCATGGAATCACTCATTTTCTGAGGCCCTCATAGGCTGGGGAGGTTAGAAGTTATCTGTAAGCCTCAGTATTAATTTGTATCGGCCAGCCATCAGGGGCGTGACAGCTATTATATAGTGTCACAACCCTAGACTTCATGCCTCCACCCCATTCTTATGCCAGTTCCATCTATCTGAGAATAAAAGACCGAACAACAGCTGGACTCTTCGCCCATAACAAGTTGGCCATTGTATTACGAGGCATAAATCTGGAACTCCACAAGAGCGGTGATCATCGAAAGTGTTCTCGCTGAGCGAATACAAAAAACCATTCGGTTCTTCGAATATACTACAAAGACTATGTATGATGCCATCACAAGGTACAAAGAATCGGAGCAGTCTAACACCCACCCAAATTAGCCGTTTTGTGTAAAACCGTTTCTCAGACAACGTCAACAAGTGCTGGCGAAAAATTTCTGGCCTCCCAGATTTGAATCCTTTAGAGTACTAGATATGAAGCTTATTTGAAATGGTCAGGAACTAATAATAACATTCAGGCATAAACGTCGCATTTTTTCAGAGTCCCTATTCAAGCGGTATTCAATGATGCGGACCTTGATACATTAAAGTGCGCTTGCGCATGTGTCAGAGCGAGAATGGAGCAGACATTCCAGCAAGTGAGGAATATATTGAGTAAATGTATTCTTTATAGTTTATAAATTATGTGGTAAAAAATTTTGCAATCCATTTTGTAGTATAAAAATTTGAGAAAAATGAATAATTCTTGTGGATTGTAGTGCCCCACCCTACAATTTAATAAAATAGAATTACAATATAATTATATATTATTACAACAGAATTCTATATTAAAATAACATTTGCATGAGAAATTGAACTGAACCTTAACTTTAAGGATAAAAGGGACGTTGGATCCCAGCTTTTACTTTCATATCGATAACATATAATATTGATAACATATAATATTGTTATATGAAAACTATTGTTATTTAATATTCCCTAAAAATGCTCCTAGTAAACAGCATAAAAATAAATTGCTTTTATTTTTCGATTTTATCTTTAAAATTTAGATAGAAATAAAATTTCGATTTTCACTTATGTTAGATACCATTTATGTAACACAACCATTTCAAATTATACAACGTTTCAGAAACTATTTTTGACCTGTCACGGTACTAAATCTCCCATAACTCGGAAGATACTTTGCTTTTTTTAAAAACATACCCACAAAAATATTAATAAGCAATCTTCAAATATGCATATAAATACATAGGAGCAATGCTCTTGAAATATTTTAAAATTACTAATTCAGAACAAAAACTAAAAAATAATTTTAAAATGTTAAAATAAGGGTATTTGATAAAATAACAGCAATAAAATAGTTGGTAATAAAATGGTCATGTTATTCGAAAAATGGAATTTGATATTAAAGAAAATACATAATTTGGTTTCAATTCTGCTTCGGCCGAACGATGGCTGAATGGTTATGGTGTTGGCCTTCAGAACCGGAGTTCGTGGGTTCGAATCCCACTGCGGCATGGATGTTCTAGCCGTTCGGATTCGGCTTTAAGCTATAAGTCTCGGTCTTATTAGCCTACTTGTTGCAAAAAAAGTAGACCGTAGCACACCAAACCACACCAATTTTGTTTTGTTTTTTCAAAACATAAATTCATTTGATATATTTGGCCTTATTTCCTGTCTCTTGAAACAAAACTTTAGTAAGATCACGCTGGAGTTTGTAAGTATTTTACTGCAATCGTGAGAGCCGTGGATAATTCATTTTTAAAGTCTTCTTTTCTCTCTGAATTATCCTAACGGTGGAAGTTTGGTTTGGTTTAGAAACCTACAGTCTACTTTTTTGCAACAGAGTCCTAATGAGACCGAGAATACTCCTTATAGCTGATCCCAAATGGCTACGAACATCGATACACCAGTGGCATTCAAGATCTCGACTCTTCGGTACCTCTTCGGTTCAACACTATAACCATTCGGTCGCGAATAAGATAACGGTGGTAGTACTTGTGCACATTTGGTGACTATAATCTAAATAACCAGGTTTAGTACTACCAAGTGTAAGGTATTATTATTTTCTGTTACATTAATTAGAAGTTTAGATGTCAAAATCTTTTTAAACATGGAAACAATTCAATATATCCTGTTTTAAAATATTCTCTGTGTGTATGTGGCCGAATGATAGCCGAATGGTAGCACGCAGCTCTTCGGAACCAAAGTTCGCGGGTTCGTGTCCCGCTGCGGGCATGGATGTTTGTAGCCGTTCGGAATCAGCTTTAAACTGTAGGTCCCGGTCTCATTAGCCCTCGTGTGCAAAACAGTAGACCGTAGCGCTCCAAACCAAATCAAGCTGTGTGTATGTGTGTGTGTGTATTATGTGTGTGTGTGTGCAATATATCAAAATTATACCACTTTTCATATCTCTTTAAAATTCTCATTTTCCCATTCGTATTCGTTCAAACTTATTTTGTCAGCCGTCTAATATCTTATTAAAAGTAGTGTATGCTGACTCAAAACTGTTTTAGTCTCCTAAAGCTAGCTCTGGAATAAATGCTAATATTCTGTCCACTCGTCACATTTTCCAGCTAACCCAGGCGAAAGGTTCCCTTTTTCACTTATATAAGTTCCTTTCTGACTGTTAAATTCGCTGTCTAACCTGCTCTCTCCTGGTAATCATCTCTGTGTCTCTCCCTGTGGAATGAATTCTGTAATCTCAGGTGATTTTAATGTATCATTCATTATTCTGATCTCGCCAGAGAAAGATGTCTGTTACCCAGTCTTAAATAAAGCTAAGTTCCATGTCTTACTTGTTGATTCTTTTTATGGAACTGCCTCTTCATTATGCTTATTTCTTAGGCTACTCATTTCAGAGTAAACCCAGGCATAAAAAATAATAGGGGCTTAATTTTATATGACCGGTGGATTAATTTCGCCGTCTTTTTATATATACATCTATGTAGAAGTAAAGAACAACTCAACCCTGCCGAAACTACAAGAGAAAAACGAACTCTTTAGTTTACTTTATATAGACTTGAGGTAGACAGCAAAGTGTGCAGATCGCACTTCTCGCTGATCGTTTTTTTACCACCAAGACGGGCGCTGATGTTGTGCCAGACGGGCTCTGATGTCCAGTTTTATTTTAATTCTCCCTAGATACCAATTTTGTATATAATGTCTAAATAGTTTAATTAAATAAGTTCATTTTAGTTGAGCCTCTGCATCTTTTCCACAGTGGGAATTGAAATCGATAACAATACATGGAGAGAATTGATATTACTTAATTTCAACGTTGATTACAGAATAAACAGATTATTTAATGAGTGTAAATAAGATTAGTTACCATAAAATTGTCTATAAAGCCCTCTGGAAAGAAGTAAAATGAACAAGATAAAATATACAATAAGGGATAAATTTTCTCTGCAGACTTTCATGAATCAGCTGCATCCTGTGTGTAACATCTACCACGTGTAGTTCCACCACAATACAGGATTAACTTGTATTTATGAGTCTATGCTCCACTTCCGCTTCTCCGTAATTCCTGTTTACTCGTTAATTTTCGTAGCGATTTCATCCGAGTTCCTTTTCGAAAAAGTAAACCTTTCTTGTACAATAAAGGCTACTGCTTCTTTTTTTTTATTTATATCAAAATATTTTAGTTGAACTTTTAGGTTATTTATATATACTTAAAGACTCGTTTTTCTTACAATACAACGTTGCATCCTAAAAGTATGTCTGTTTTGACCGACCATATATGTCTAAATCTATGCATTTAAAACCGTATATATATATACACACACACACATATATGTATGTATATATTTATGTATATATATATATATATATATATATATATATATATATATATATATATATATATATATATATATATATATATATATATATATATATATATATATATATATATTATATATGTATATATACATATACATATACATATATATATTACATATATTATATATATCTATATATATGTATATATATATTTATGTATATATATATACATATATACATATATATATATATATATATACATATATATGCATATATATACATATATATACATATATATGCATATATATACATATATATATACATATATATGCATATATATACATATATATATACATATATATATATATATATATATATATATATATATATATATATATATATATATATATATATATACATATATATATATATATACATATATGCATATATATATACATATATATATACATATATATATATATATATATGTATGTATGTATGTATGTATGTATGTATGTATGTATGTAATATTAAAATACCTTATTTACTTTTGTTTGGTTGGTTTGGAGTGCTACGGTCTGCTTTTTACAACACGAGGGCTAATGAGACCGGGACCTACAGCTTAAAGCCGATTCCCCTTATTTACGTATTTTAATATTAATTTAATAACTTTTGTTCACAAAGTAAGTTCGGGGTTAGAGCGATAATTCTGATTTTTCCCTCCAGACACGATATAGACTTAATTCAGCCTCTGTCTGTACTACTTTAGCCACTAGTTAGCGCTTTCCCTTTATATAGATATATATATAGATAGATAGATAGATATATAGATATATATACATATATATATACATAGATATATATATAGAGAGAGATTATCTATGTGTATACTTATCATATCTTCTTTTATTAGTATATATACATGTAACTTTCATGCATATTTCTGTTTATATATATATATATATATATATATATATATATATATATATATATATATATATATATATATATATATATATAATATATATATATATATATATATATAATATATATATATATATTATATATACATCACATGCATTTATCTCTGCTTCTTAAATATTTAATAAGTGTTTCTTGACTGAAATAATTGGTTATAAACTTAAGCATTATTCCTGTTCAATTATTTACTTTATAAATACAAAACGTTTATTAAAATTGACGTGTATTAAAATCTTTATTGTGCATGGAAAACCACCTTTCCTAGGTCTTATGTAAACATCTCTTATATATGTAATCAAAATTTCCTGTACTTCTTTGTTATTTAAATGATATCATAAGTAATTTGCATTTCTCCTTGAAATATTTACCCACCAGTTTGAGTCTCCTAAGCGAATCCAAATTCTAAGAACATTTCATTAAAGCTCGTGTGATTGGAATTTCAGCAATTCACAATAAAGCATTGATCAAACTAATATGCCTGATCTGCGGTTTGTGTGGACTGTAGAAAATACACCACATTTTACGCTATTGATTGGCTTTTACAGGTTTGTTTTTAAAGGTAAATATTGCTTAAAAGTAAGCATTTTCTTCATAGTATTTTCTTAAATAAATTGAGAAAATCATTACGATGAGTTAGAAACGTATGAAAGAAAGTTTTTTGTTTTTTCTTTTGTCTTTTAACAGAGTTGTAGAGTTTATCATTACAGCCTTTTTTAGAGCAACTAGACTTTTAACACGTTGAAGGATACTTGCTTGTAGTTCACTATGTGGTATGATGGCAATAGCCGTCCAAAACAAAACGGTCGTTTTTAGACACTACGGTTATAGTGACTCAAATGTGCATTTACCTCCATACAAG
>CM063511.1:117395343-117397843 GCA_032207245.1 Pardosa pseudoannulata
GGATGCATAAAGTCCCTGATTGTCGATTGCGAAATTTCCTGCTAAATTATCTCCAACCGTCAGGCTAAATCTTCAATTCGTTTTAGGAGTGTGTGGTTGTGCATTAATCTTGTTAAAAAGTAAGTCTTGGTAGTAACAAAAGAAATGTTAATACAAAAGAAATGGTAATAGAATATCATATATTGTGCTGTAAATTTGCCAGAAATGACTACCGGGGGTCCAGGTATCAAAAGAAATGTTACCCCATACCATAACGACTTGTTGTTGTGAATGCCATAACTCCTTGTGTGCGTCTTGTCGTTTGAAATTAAGGACAAGATTCCCCTTTCTCCTGCACGCTTCTAGGTACGCGTGCAGTTGTACATAGGATACAGTTGGAGCCGGAACTCGTCACTAAAATCTAAACGTCACCAGTGAGCGCAGCATTTTAACCACTGTAATCGGACTTCACGGTGTACAGGTGTAATGTAGCTCCCACACTATGGCCGATTGTTCACCACTTCCTGATGATGGCCTTGAACGATGGTTCACGGGTTGCATCCACACGCTGGGCCACTAAATGAGCCCAGCGCGTGGGTTCGTCCATAGGGTCTACTGCATAATTTAATTGCTCATCTGGCTGCCTTTTATCTTTGGAGAAAACTCGCCTCCGAAGCCATCGTTTGCCAAGGCTATTTTATCGTCTGCCACGATAAGCCATACCCTCTCCAGACGGTGGTAATGGCTTGCACAGGACCATAGTGTGGAGGGGCCTTAAGAGATAAATAGTGTAATTGTATACAATAGTAGTTTTTTGCTCTCATAATGGTCTACAAAGAGTCATATTGGACACAATGATAGTCTCAACCAGACGCTCTTTTAAACTATCTACGGTTGGTGGAAAACTTGCAATGCCTTCCATGGGTAACAAAAGGACTAGTTAAGGTATTTTTCTTACGTCACATTTCATCTTTATTTTTATCCGTTTGTTGCAAACCGCATCATTTTATTCCTACTTGTTGGTGAATAATTCAATTTCAGACGTTTTCCTTTCTTTCGGATCATTCAGTATATATATATATATATATATATATATATATATATATATATATATATATATATATATATTGTGTGTGTGTGTGTGTGTGTGTGTGTGTGTGTGTGTGTGTGTGTGTGAGTGAGTGAGTTAGCTAGTCATCCATAAAAATTCGTCTTCAAAGATCAAACATATACTAGCATACATATTTTATTCCCAGAGCTTGTTTGAAAAAAATTTTAATTTGTTGAAATTATCATGGCTATAAAAGCACTCTCTGTAATCAAAAATGTCTCTCTCACTTTAGTCAATGTAGAACAGGCTAGTGGTTCATTAGCACCAGGACGTGTAAACAGCACCACTCTGGCATTTGTCGCATCTTGGTGCACTGCTCAAATAAGAGTGTCGTCTACACTCAGGATAGCATTTTTGAGTATAGAGCTTCGACTACCATTATCTCATACCGATGTTTTTTGAAACTACCTGCTGCTTCGTCAAATCCAAAGGTAGAAAACTGGTTAAGCCACCTAGAGATCTAATCAAAGTAATTTTTGCTTCCATTGCAAAGACAAATTCGTCTTCATTGACATCCGTCAGTTCAAATTGCATAATTTACTTGCATACAAATAATTAAATTTTAAAAATTTATCAACTTTCGTATTTCCCAGTAAATTTTGTAAAATAGAAAAATCCACTCATTTATATGCTACAATCAAGATAAATAAAAAAAAATCATACATGAACAAGATCTTATGCGAAGTATTTAAGTTCTAATGGAATATATACCTCCTTTACCTTAATGTAAAGGCAAAATGTTCATTTTAGCTTTCACAAATTTAATAAAAAGATTCAAAAAATATATGCACTTTTTTTCTTGACGTGCAAATGATAACAAACTTTAAAAAGAAAAAAATATGACATTTCAAGTTTTTCAACTATTAAGAAAAGTTAGAATGACTGTTCTCCTGGAAAATTTTAAGATCTGGAGCAATTCCAAGATATTACCTTCTCGAGGTATTAAAGGTGCGTGGTTTTTTATGATGTCTGCTCAGTTACATCATTTATTTAAAAATACTTCTGGATTTTCTAAATTAAGGATGTTTAAAAAAGCAGATGTAAGAAAAATGAAATTCAATTATTCTTAATTGACAAAAACCATGTGAAAACAAAGTCTGCGTTTAATTCTCACTACCTTAGTGCTTTAGACATCTCATTTATATGAAAATTCATTCATTTTAATATATCTTTCAGTTTTTTGGATATTCAAGGACAGTGAAACAGAGAATGTTGCTTGTTTCTTTGTAAAATATTATCATAGGTTGTTTGTAAAGAATTATTAAATTATTAATATTTTATTAGAGTATTAATATTAAGAACATAGAACATATACAATATTAGATTTATTTTAAAAGTAAAATTTAATATTTATATTTTTCTCTATGAAAGTCTACCTGAAACACTTGATGTAATTAAAAATGTCTTTCA
>CM063511.1:117402843-117405594 GCA_032207245.1 Pardosa pseudoannulata
ACACACACACACACATACACAGAGAGAGAGAGAGAGATCATCTATGCAGACATTTATCACATCTTCTTTATTAGTACATATGCATGTATATTGCATCCATATTTCTGTTTGTATACATATATATATATATATATATATATATATATATATATATATATATATATATATATATATGTTTACATAAATTATGTATTTTATATGCATATATCTAGTATATCCACCTACATTTGTGTGTATGCATTTATCTCTGCTTCTTAAATATTTAATAACTGTTTCTTGACTGAAATAATTGGTAAACTTAAGCATAATTCCAGTTCAATTATTTAACTTTATAAACACAAAACTTTTATTAAAATTGACGTGCATTAAAATCTTTATTGTGCATGCATAACAACTTCTCCTAGATCTTACGTAAACATCTCTTATATATGTAATCAAAATTTCCTGTACTTCTTTGTTATTCAAATGATATCATAAGTAATTTGCATTTCTCCTTGAAATATTTACCCACCAGTTTGAGTCTCCTAAGCGAATCCGAATTATAAGAACATTTCATTAAAGCTCGTGTGATTGGAATTTCAGCAATTCACAATAAAGCATTGATCAAACTAATATGCCTGATCTGCGGTTTGTGTTGACTGTAGAAAATACACCACATTTTACGCTATTGATTGGCTTTTACAGGTTTATTTTTAAAGGTAAATATTGCGTAGAAGTAAGCGTTTTCTTCATAGTATTTTCTTAAATAAATTGAGAAAATCATTACGATTAGATAGAAACGTATGAAAGAAAGTTTTTTGTTTTTTCTTTTGTCTTTTAACAGAGTTGTAGAGTTTATCATTACAGCCTTTTTTAAGAGCAACTAGACTTTTAACAAGTTGAAGGATACTTGCTTATAGTTCATTATGTGGCATGATGGCAATAGCCGTCCAAAACAAAACGGTCGTTTTTAGACACTACGGCTATAGGGACACAAATGTGCATTTACCGCCATACAAGTAAACATTGTTATAAACAGGGAATGAGGAATGAAATATCATATTGCTGCAAAAATTGCATGTTAAAACCTGCACTGTGTCCTGCACCATGCTTTGAAATGTGGTACAATTATAAAATTATAACAAATCTTTTGTCATTTATTTATTTCTTTTTCATTATGAACTAACATTTCATGTGAAACTCATCAAAAATACTTTGTTGTATACAAAAAATTGCTTATTTGAGTGATTAAACCTGTCATTTGCGTTTTAAATTTTGCTGTTATAGCCGCCATCGTCCCATTACTTAGTGTCTACAGTCCGCTAGCGCCTTGACGGTTATAGCCCCAACCTAATTAAAGCTGCTGAATTAATCAAAATTAAGTTTGTTTAAGCAGAAAGAGTAAAACTATACTTATAATATTCTAAATATTACAAAAACATGTAGTGTTCATTTTCGAACTTCACTTGTTCCTACTGTCTGTCAAAGTGTTAAATTGTATAAAATGTTTTTAAACGTTACTCTTTTTTTGTTATCCTCATTTGTGTTTGAAACGATGACCGAATGGTTATAACGCTGACCTTCGTTATCGCAGTTTTCTTTTTCGAATCCCACTGTGTAATAGATGTTCACAGCCATTTAGAATTAGCTTTAACCCTTTGACATACAAATAAAATGTGCATCGGCGTATCCGAAGGAGACTATTTAATTTGGTTTGCCTGGCACACCAGTGATCACTCAAATATTCCACATTATAAATACTTTGATGAAAATTTTCAGCTGCATTCTCATCACCAGAATAGCCTAATGTACTTTCAGCGTCCGTGTCATCTAATGCATCCAACCCAGATATTTGGAAGGACTACTTCTGAATTTTACTGTACTCAAATATGTACTGTGACGTTCGAGGTGCAAGACCACTGCTATACTGATTACCGTACCCATTGCAATACTTTTCGTTTATCTGCTTGTTGATGCAATTTTATATATCGGTGCTGTTGCGGAGGAAGGGGTGCACCTGTAAGAATCTGAACAAAATACCATCGATGCACGACCGAATCACAGAAAGAATCCAATAATATACCGCCCGGCATTCGCCGAAGATAGTGCTCGACGAGCGAGAGTCGTCAAAGTCTACGATGACACATCAAATGCGCGGCGAGTTAGAGTCGTCATTGTATGTCAAGGAGTTAAGCAGTAAGTCCCTATCTGTTTAGACCTCGAGTTGCATAAAGTAAACCGTAGCTATCTAAGTAAATCATTTGTGTCTGATTTTATCTGTTTGCATCTTCACTCTTATACTTTTTTGTGCTTTGTGATTTATCGACTTTTTACACCGTAATTTGTGCTGTTTGACTGTAGTTGTCTTTATCTTACGTTTGGCGCAGTTTTTCACCGGATCTTGAGTCAAAAATATCCATAATGATTCACTCTCTTTATAGCAGTACAAATTAAGTGTATTTAAGGCGGATATTTTAAATTGTTTCCATTTAAAAAGATTTTGTCCTCTATAGTTTTAACTAATGTAATACAAATTAATAATACCATAACTATGGTAATAATATGCATGTTTGCTTATTAGGCTTTAGATGTTCGGAACCGTAATGTGTAACTACACATAAGTTCTATTACCTACCAGTTCAGGATAAAATGGAAACTCTACTGGTTCATCTACACATGGAGAAAGCCACCGCTCATTAAGTCACACGTGCACTGGCATTTCACATACTAATATTTGTAGAGTACTAAGGTCAGGATTGGTACACACAAATA
>CM063511.1:117410694-117415694 GCA_032207245.1 Pardosa pseudoannulata
ACTTTAATTGACTAATAGAGGCGGTATTTGTTGATGATTACTTACCAGTTATCATACAGCAACACAGCTGTCAGACAAGACAACCAACAGTTCAAAACCACAAGCAACATTGTTGCTTCTGGTATTGCAGTTACATGTTTCTGAGGTAGTTCACTTCTTGCATGGGACACCAACAGATCCGTAACTTAAAATTTATCAATGATTTTGATTAATGCAAACCATATAAGAATAATAGCTCAGGCATGTTTTGTATTCTTGGTATACAGTTGAACTAAGAGTGCGTTCTACACTAACTACAAACTTTCATGGCGTACAGTTTAAATTACCAATATCTCAAGCAGATCTATTAAACTATCTATTACTTTGTAAATTCGTTGGCGGTAAACAGGCAATGCCATCTAGAGATAACAAAAGAACCAGTTAAGGTATTTTTCTTAAGTCACAAAAAAATCGTCTCATTTTTACTCGTTTGGTGTAAATAAACGTCATTTTATCGGTATTTGTTGGTGAAAGATTCAATTTCAGATTTTTCCCTTTCTATCGTATCATTCAGTATATATATATATATATATATATATATATATATATATATATATATATATATATGTGTGTGTGTGTGTGTGTGTGTGTGTGTGTGTGTGTGTGTGTGTTATACAGAAAAAATTCTTCTTCATAGATCACACAGATGCTAGCATTTATATTTTATTCTAAGAGGTTATTTGGCAATATTAAATTGTTACAACTATCTTGGCTAGAAATGCGTTCTCTGTAAATACAAATTTCTCTATCACTTTCGTCAATGTAGAACAAGCTAATGGGTCGTTAGCACCACGGACGTGTAGACAATACCACTCTGCCATTTGTCACATCTTGGTGCACTGTTCAAATATGAGTCTTCACTCACGATAGCATTTTTAAGCATACAGCTTCGACTACCATTATCTCAAACGGCTGCTTTTTGAAACTACCTGCTGCTTCGTCAAATCCAAAGGTAGAAAACTGGTTACGCCATCTGTATAACTAATCAAAGTAATTTTGTTTCCATTGCAAAGACTAATTCGTTTCCATTTACATTCGTTGGTGCAAATTGCATCGTTTAGTCTTTACTTGCAGGCAATAATCAAATTTTAAAAATTTCTCGACTTTTGGATTTCTCAGTAAATTCTGTATAATTGAAAAATTCACTCATTTATATGCAACAATCAAGATAATTTTTTTTAAATCATACAAGAACAAGATCTTATGCCATGTATTTAAATCTTAACGGTACACAAACCTCCTTCTGTAAAGGTAAAATGTAAAGGTAAAATGCTCATTTTAAATTTCACATATCTTTAAAAGAAAAATTCAAAAAATGTATGCACTTTTTTCCGTGACGTTCAAATGATAACAAACTTTAAAAAGAAAAAATATGACATTTCAAGTTTTTCAACTATCAAGAAAAGTTAGAATGACTGTTCTCCTGGAAAATTTTAAGATCTGGAGCAATTCCAAGATATTACCTTCTCGACGTATTAAAGGTGCGTGGTTTTTTATGATGTCTGCTCAGTTACATCATTTATTTAAAAATATTTCTGGCTTTTCTAAATTAAGGATGTTTAAAAAAGCAGATGTAAGAAAAATGAAATTCAATTATTCTTAATTGATAAAAACCACGTGAAAACAAAGTCTGCGTTTAATTCTCACTACTGTAGTGCTCAAGAGAGCTTATTTATATGCATATTCGTTCATTTTAATATATCTTTCAGTTTTCTGGATATTCAAGGACAGTAAAACAGAGAGTGTTGCTTGTTTCTTTGTAAAATTTTATCATAGGTTGTTTGTAAAGAATTATTCAATTATTAATATTTTATTAGAGTATTAAGTATTAAGAACATAGATCATATACAATATTAGATTTATTTTAAAAGTAAAATTTAATATTTATATTTTTCTATGTGAAAGTCTTCCTGAAACACTCGATGTAATTAAAAATGTCTTTCAAATCTTACTAAACGTCTTTCATGTTATGAATTTTGAAAATTAGACTTTTCTAAACCATTCAAAAGTCATTTTAATGTGAAGTACAGTTTGAAGTATGATGTCATGGGAAATACTAATTCGCAATCATGGCATGCATTTAGCGTTTGCTTCTAGATTCTCTTTTCAATTATAGATCATCAAAGTGCACGCTGTCCTGAAAGTCTCATATTGCGGTCTGTGTGAGAAATGATATCTAGAAAAGTTTCTTCTGTCAGTTTTCAAACATTTTGTCAAACCGTTTAGCCCTCGTGTAGCACACCGTTATACCATAGGGCTCCAAACTAAACAAAATCTTGTTGTTGTTACTGCTAATCTCCATGTCCAGCCACTGCTAGACAAAATCTACAAGTTTATTCACCCACAAAAAATCATAGACTAGCACAGGACAATCTGATAGGTCGTCGTAGGACAAACCTAAGTCCTATGAACATATGCCGGAAAAGTCTGTTCTTGTTAAATTTCGGATATATCGGGTGGAGTATTTTGCCACCCTGGAAGAAAAAACCTCTCAGATGGCCGCTAAGAAAGCTAGAAAGAGATGTCTGAATGTATCTGTCACAGTTCATATCAAAGGATCCACCAGGGGAATCGGCACGGTACCAAGGATATGCTGGAGGTATAAGCCAAGATATTTTATCAATATGTTTTTTGGCAGAATACAGCCCTAGGTATGTCATACAATTAGAAGTAGCCCTTGACTCCTTAGCCAAACATTTACCTCCTCATTATCCCAAATGTCTGCATGTGAGGGGAACCACTGTAAATGTACATAACAAGAGGTAGAGAATCGTTTTCATTTAGTGAGAATTGAAGTTAGTCAACAACATTACCACAGTTTGACAAATGTTGGATGGCACTACAACTATCAGTCAAAATCCAAATGGCTTAAGGGTCTAAAGAAGACACTATATAACTTAGTCCCTCACCGATGGCAACACGTTCACTTTTAAACACTGAGCTAAAATCAGGATTTATTTTCTTTATTCTGGCAATTCCATTCGGATCTCTAATAACACCACCACTAACAGCGTGAGATTCCTCATCTTTACTACCATCAGTATATATTAGGGGTGTTATTTATATTAAAAGGCAATCGGGGTGTCATTTTTCTTTGAGACCCTAGTAAGTCATTTTGGAAACTGACCCCCGGAAGACCCACTAAGGGGTCAATTCATTGCTTTTTTGAAACACGAAGGCTATTTAGGCCTGGACCTACACTACTTCAAGAAGATTCCGAATAGCTACGAACATCCATGTCACAGTGGGATTTGAACCCCGAACTCCAGTACCGAAGATCTTTGACCCTGACCATTCGACCATTTACGAGTGAGCCAATTGGAAATGTATACTGATAGATGATATACTTTAAGGGCAATGGATTATCTCATGCAGATGCTCTTTTAAACTGTCTACTATTTTGCAAAACCTGATGGCAGAAAACTAGTAAATACAGATAAGAAAAGACAAAATATTTTTATTGCGTCACAAAAGCTCTTCTTTATTTTCCTCTGATTGGTGCAAATTGTATCTTTTTATAGTTATTTGTCGATAAATAATTAAGTTTTAGATTTTTTCCTTAATTTAGAATCATTTAGTATATATATATATATATATATATATATATATATATATATATATATATATATATATATATATATATATATATATATATATATATATATATATATTTATAATATATATATATATATATATATATATATATATATATATATATATATATATATATATATATATATATATATATATATATATATATATATATATATATATATATATATATATATATATATATATATATATATATATATGTATGTATATATATATATATATATAGATATATATATATATACATATATATATATATACGTATATATATATATATTATATATATATATATATATATATATATATATATATGTGTGTATATATATATATATGTATGTATATATATATATGTATGTTTATATATATATATGTGTGTGTGTGTGTGTGTGTGTGTGTGTAAAAATTGAAATAGTTTAATCTTAGAATTAAAATTACTAACTCCTATATTAAAAAAACCTCCAAGTCCACAATTTCTTTGTCTTTCTAGTAGCGTCTTGGCGTTAAACTCTTTGTAATAGATAAAATCTCCCTTTCTCTTGGCACACGAACTGGCCAACATACATTCACTGAACTAAGATTTCTAAAATTCTTACAACAACATTCTTAAGTCCGCACCTAGAATTAATTCCTCACGCTAGTGGCACCCCTAAATTTATAAGAGGCCGCATGGCTAATGTTTGTGAGAATTGACTGTGGGACCAAGTAAAGCTTCTGCTAATTTTCCTTTGAAAATCTTGTCTTACTCTAGACCACGACAACATCACTTCGGCCCGACTGCTGAGGCATGGCGTGTTCATCGCTATGTTTCATGTGTGTGTGTGTGTGTGTAATTTGGTAAAACTTTATCTTTACCAGTCACTCAGAAAATGGCCTATTTTTTAAATTGTCAGAGCTTATTTGGCAGTATTAAACTGTCATAACTTCCCTTTATTCATTTTTATTTCAGGGTCAAAATTCCAGTTAATAAAAACCACGACTATACTGCCACAGGAACGTTGTTTCAACGGAACGTCTGGAATAAGCCTATCAGTTCTAAGATTTCAGTACTGACATGGAATTGTTAAGGGTAAGGATGAAAAATAGGAAAGAATAAAGAAGTAAGTGAATCCGTAAACTCGAAAACAGATGATAAAGTATGGATTTTAGAGATAGATTTAATATACCATTGTTGGAACAAAAACTCCTCTTTAACAATAAAAATCTCTAATAGAAAAACAAAGTTCCAACATTAAGGAAATAACCTAGGAATGTCTACCCGACAGTACATGCAAGTTCAGTTCTAAAAAATCTACCATAACACAAAACATCTCATATAAGCTTCTCATTTCGCTCATATCAAACGGATGAGTACC
>CM063511.1:117420694-117475694 GCA_032207245.1 Pardosa pseudoannulata
ATTAAACATGTAATTAATAAAAATCGAGTGCATTCTGTCCTAAGGCGCAAGGAACTTGGAATGAATTAACCTATTTAAGCAGAGAGCACTCAAGAATTAATCATAGAACATTTGAAATCAGGTGTCTTATAGCTCCTGGCGAGAGAATCGTTCTTTATATGATGACTTTGATACTTTGTTAAATGCCATGTTTGGCGTCTAAGTAATAAAATCCTCTGTTCAGAACAAAGTTAGTGTTATTGAAGATATCTGAAGTGTCATTCGTGTCGCAGCGTGCCATATATACATACTTACACACACACAATATTTTATATATATATGTGTGTTTGTGTTATGTTGTCGTGTATATTTATATTTGAGTATCAACCTGTGATCAAATGTATAGTGGTGATTTATTTTTAATTGCGTTGTGTTAAGTATTTTTGTACTAAATTTAACCACAGGTTCTGAGAAACTACAGACATAAATATAAAAATAAACTAACAGCTAAATTGACAGCAACCGAGACTAGCTTAATATTAAAAAAAATAAATTTATTAACATATATATACATCTATGTACAAACAATGCTAATGCTAATTTAATGATGCTAATTTTCATAAGTAAGCTAAATTCGTTCTGACAATTTTTATACATTTAAGAAATTTTGTAAATAGATAGAGGACCTAATCTCGATTTCAAAAATGTATGCAAAATGGGGGTACCTTTGTGGGTCTAAAATGTTGGGCCCGGAACACTTCTGGTTGAAGGGTATCTATGGCTGATCAGGAGAGGGAATCTATATCATCCGTTGGTCTCGTCAGGGGCTTCCTCCTGAGTCTCTGGGGTGCGGCCGTACTATTTGGTGCAGGAACACTTCCTGTCGGACTTGGCTGGACTCCCCTAGTCTGGACTATCGAGCACCTTCTCCTCTGGACTCCCGAATCTGTTCCGTAGAACCCAACTGGATTCCCGACTTTTTAACACCTTTTTTGGGACTCCGAACCTCTTCTTTGGGACCTCCGAAACAATCTCTCTGGGACCTCCTCATCAATCTCCCATCTTTTTTTGATATTTTATTATTTCAACCTTGTCCCCTCCTCCTTGTCTTCCAATCGGGATAGTTGTAAGAAATTCATTGGTCTAACCAAACCCCGCCTGAGACCGCCAACATGAAAAACCTTATCCCTTCTAATTGGGCACTGTCCCTTAGGGACTCATAAATACTCCACAAAGGTACATTCTTATTTAATGTCAAGTACGGAGACGGGATTCTAATCTGGGACTGGAATCAGAACCCCGCCCGAGACCACCGTACAAGACAACAATATCCGTTGAAAAGAAATTTATGATCCTCTATCTGTTTACAACGATGTGATGAGGTCAGATTTAGATCCCGAACATTTTACTTCATGTATGAATGAATCAATTATATAACAGATCTAAATCGCCTCATCACATGTGTGTGTGTGTGTAATATGCATTTTAACCTGAAATGAGAAAAGGGTATCTATATTGGCTATGGTGCAATCGAGAGGCCGGAAAATGAGAAATGGAAAATTAGGAAATAAAAATGTGAATTTATTTTAGCATCTCGTCTTCAGAGCTTCTCCCTGCGAAATAGACGTACATGTCGTTATATAGGGGTATGACCCAGCCAATCAGTGAGTTAATAGTCATGCGATGGTGCTAGTGAAGCGAAACTAATTATATATAAATGAGTTATAACATAAGGTCTATTGAAGAAAGCAGAAATTAATTTTGGTGTATGCGAAGTCCCCCATTTTCCAAAATGAGAAGGGTAGAACAAAAATGTTTAGTCAAAATTTGCAATTTAAGGCTAGGATCGCTTGAAATTTATTTTAAAATACCATTATAATTAAGTTATTTAGTTTAAGGTTAAAATATCATTATACACATACATATATGTCAGGTTTGAAAATGGAATTTTAAAAATTAAGTAAGTTATTGTAACGTCACCTGATCCTCGGATGGGTGTCGAAGGGGTTAAGTCACGACGTACAGCTTAGAACAATAACAACGTTTATTCTTGATTAAATAGAAGTTATGTACAAATTTTCCGAATGGGAATCACAGGGAACAGGTAAGCTCGTGCAGACCTAAAAGTCCCAGGTTCGAGGCGAACCTTAAAAAAAACAATCTGCGGTCAGGTGCCGACAATTACCGTTGTACAAGGGTACATCTGGGGCTCCTTGAGGGTCACACAAAACTGGAGAAAAGCTCTAAAAAACCAACCACCACAAGTCGAAGCCTCCGTATGTTCTCGTCCTGGGGACTCTCCGGCTAAAACATCCCGCCGCCTAACGTCACCTTTCGCCTCTTCCCATTGGAATTTTCTTTCAGCGTCGCCGTCCTTCCAGCCTCCGATTGCTTTTTTCTTTGGAGCCTTACAGTCTGACATTTCGGTTTCGCGTCTTACCTTCTAATCACTTCGGACATCTCAGGGCGAGTCGAAGCGAAAACCCTTTGTAGTATAGTATCAAAAACCCAGACAGAAAGTCGCCTTGGCCTTGGCTTTAACAAAACCTCTTTTTTAAATCCAATGGGGTGTAGTGACCTCACATTATATTTAAAAATAAGTGGAACTATTGAAAGATTATGTAAGAGGAGAGAGACGCACCCTCCGGTGGATGACACAACGAAAACAAATTTAATGCGGGAGTACATCAGGAAGAAAAGTTTTACGCAAGCAAAATTTTGGCTCACTTTTGAGTAGGAAGCTGCACTGGGAAACACCCTCTACGCTAGTCGACAATATAATTAAACAAAGGAGTATACTTATGACGTAGCCAAAGCTTAACGAAATGACTGAATTAACTTTTAGTGTTTCGGTGTACAGCAGTTGTACCATAAATATTTAGAAAAAAAGTGGCTAGGGTACAACAGTTGTACCGTAGATATTTCTCTTTTGGGGAACTCATTACTCACTTGTCATTTGAGTCTCCCATTTGTTTTGCTGATGCATCAAATAAAAAATGTGATTTTGTTTGGCGACATCAGCAACTGGCTTTTATGTCCAGCAGTTGTTTGTAAACTATTCATTCTATCTTGTGAACCAAATCCGTTGGAAGCGAGTCAAAGTTTCTTTCGCTGTTTATTTTTTTTATTTAATTGATCAGAAAAATTAACGGTCTTTTCTCAAAGTGAGATGTCAAATAGAACTTTCAGAAGTTTTCAAATTGTAACGTCCTCCACTCCTAGAGAGTGACAATAAGACAAAAACATTTTTTTCTCTGGAGAAAAAATACAGGAATTTTCGAAAAATGTGGCCGTTATATAAAAACAGCAATATGCTTAAATTAATAAATAGATTAAAAAAGAGACTTGTGATATATATATATATATATATATATATATATATATATATATATGCTGTATACTTATAGCATGCTTGCCTGTATGAAGTGTTTAAATTATTCTTTTTTTCGTGAGCTTTAAAAAAAATTATTTCGTTTCGTGTCCTCGATTTTTATTAAATCCAATTGCATTCTCCTTCAGAAACAGGGGTAAAGGAGATCACACATGAACGCTGGCAAGATTAATAGCGAGTCTTCTTTAAATTGTGTTAAATTCCTAAATTCTTTCATTGGATAACTTTGTAAACTGAAAGAAAGATCATTTTCAGCTCAAATATTTCTCTTTGGGTCATGAAATAAATTCACTCGGTGCGTTTTAAGTAATTTTTAATATCCAGTCAACAAAATTATATATTATCTAGTCGCACAACAAAAAAAGTTTAAATATATCTTAAAATGTATTTTCCTTAAATATAAACGGCTGATATGATATTAAAATCTCCTATTAATAATTTTAAAAATTTCCTCGGTGTGTTTAAAAAAGTAATTCTCAATTTTTTTTTTCTTTCAATTGAAAAACAGAAGGACTGTTTAAATCTCTTTTTAACAAAAATTTTGTAAATGTAAGTCGTTGATATATTTCTAAAAACTTCCTTTCAGAATTAAAACAAAGCAGCTCTCCTTCCTTAAAAAATTGTATACTTAGAAGCAAAAAGAAATGTGTCACAGAAATGTGCTTCTCTGTAAAATGCTTAAATTATTCATTCTCCAGAAAGGTTTAAAAATTATATTTGTATTTTTTACTGTCCTCACATTTCAAGTATTTTTTATATTTTCCTTCTGAAACAAAAGGAGAGAGAAGTAGACATAAATGGTAATTTAAATTAATTTTAGTAGCAAAAGCATCACGAAGGTCGACTATTATCTTTTAAGATAAGTGACGAGACATTCAAATGGGATAAACTTATAGATTATGTCTTAATATTATTTGTAAATAAAGAAGTCAACATTTCAACAATTTCAATGTCATCTTTCAAGAAAATGGCAAGACTTAAAATTTTGATAAAGTCATAGATCAAAAGGAGATCAAACAATAGGAGAGGGAAGTAGACATAAATGGTAATTTAAATTAATTTTAGAAGTAGAAACATCACAGAAGTTCGATTATTATCTTCTAAGATAAGTGACGAGACATTCAAGTGTGATAAACTTACAGATTCTGTCGTAATTGTTATTTGTAAATAAAGAAGTCACATTCCACAATTTCACTGTCATCTTTCAGGATTAATGGCAAGAAATAAAATTGCGATAAATTCATAGATCAAACAATAGGAGAGGGAAGTAGACATAAATGGTAATTTAAATTAATTTTAGTAGCACCAACATCACAGAAGTTCGACTATTATATTTAAGATAAGTGATGAGACATTCAAGTATGATAAACTTACAGATCTGTCATAATATTATTTGTAAATAAAGAAGTCAACATTCCAGCAATTTCACTGTCATCTTTCAGGATTAATGGCAAGAAATAAAATTGCGATAAATTCATAGATCAAACAATAGGAGAGGGAAGTAGACATAAATGGTAATTTAAATTAATTTTAGAAGTAGAAACATCACAGAAGTTCGATTATTATCTTCTAAGATAAGTGACGAAACATTTAAGTATGATAAACTTACAGATTCTGTCGTAATATTATATGTAAATTAAGAAGTCAACATTCCAGTAATTTCACTGTCATCTTTCAGAATTAATGGCAAGACTTAAAATCGTGATAAATTCCTAGATCAAACAAAAGGAGAGAGAAGTAGACATAAATGGTAATTTAAATTAATTTTAGTAACACCAACATCACAGAAGTTCGACTATTATCTTCCAAGATAAGTGACGAGACATTCAAGTGTGATAAACTTACAGATTCTGGCGTAATGTTATTTGTAAATAACAAAATCAACATTCCAGCAATTTCAATGTCATCTTTCAGGAATAGTGGAAAGACTTAAAATTGTGATAAATTCATAGATCAAACAAAAAGGAGAGAGAAGTAGATTTAAATGGTAATTTAAATTAATTTTAGTAGCACAAACATCACAGAAGTTCGACTATTATCTTGCAAGATTAGTGATGAGACATTCAAGTGGGATAAACTTGCAGATTCTGTAATAGTATTATTTGTAAATAAAGTCAGTATTCCACCAATTTCAATGTCATCTTTCATGATTAGTGGTAAAACATAAAATTGGGATAAATTCATAGATTTAATTTCAATTTTTTTTTTTAGTAAAAAAAAACGTCAGTATTTCACCAATTATATTATCGTCTGACATAATTAGTAACGAGACTTTAAACAGTGATAAATTCACTGATACCAGCGTAAACTTAATTTTATTTGTTAATATAAGAGGTTATTTTCAGTCAATTACTTTCCTCTTTGCAGTTATTAAATAAAATTAATTTATAACTGATAAGAATTTTATATCTCCTTAAATCTATCCTGCTAGAAAACAGAAATTTACTTTAGATCTCCTAACATATATTTTTCAGTAATAAAAATCGTTGATATAGCTTTTGAACCTCACATATTTTTCTCTAAATCAAAAAACAGCAAGACCGTTTAAATCTCTTAAAATGTATTTTTCTGTAAATATAAGTCATTATATTTTTTAAAAAAAATCCCATTAAGAAATGGAACAAAGCAGTTGTCTCTCTTTAAAATATGTGTACATTGGGCAAAATGAAATTTATCAGAGAACAGCACTTGTCTGTGAAAAAATCTTCAATTATTCATTAAGAAAAAATTTTATATATTTTTTTATTTCTATCTTCACATTTCTATAAATCCAGTTGCATACTCCTACATAAAGAGAGAGAAAGTAAAGTTTAAGTAAATGCTAATTTTATTTAATTTTACTACCACTGACACCCAAATATTTGACAATTATCTGGTAAAATTAGTCACAAGGCTTTAAAAACTGTGATAATTTCCTTAATTTCTGAGTAAAGTTAATTTTATTTTTACGTATAATAAAGGGTCATTTTCTGTTCAATATTTTTCCCTACTTAGGCTTACGAAAAAAACTTGCATGGTAAGTGTTAAGAAATTTATTTCTTAATGCAAATAAATATATCGACAGAAAACAGAAAAGTTGCTGTAAATCTCCTAAAATATAATTTTTCGTAAGTATAAATCATTGGTATATTTTTAAACCTCAATTTTTCTTCAATAAAAAAAACAGAAAAACTGTTTAAATGTCTTATAATGCATTTTTATGTAAATATATACTATTTTCTTACATCTCTCATTAAACATTAAAACAAGGCAATTTTCTTTCGTTAAAAAAATAGTGTACTTAAAGGCAAAACGAAATGTATCAGAGAACAGTGATTGTCCATGAAGAAATGCTTCAATTATTCATACTCCAAAAAGTTTTGGAGATTTTTTTTTTGGTTCTTCACATTTCTATAAACCTAATTGCATTCTCTTACATTAAGAAAGATAAATTAAAGTTTACGTTAATGCTAATTTAATTTCATTCTACTACCAACAACACCGGAGTAATTTGACAATCCTCTGGCAAGACTAATTACAAGAATTTAAATTGGGATAAATTCCCAAATTCATGAGTAAAATTAAATTCCTTTTTGCGTATAATAAAAGGTCATTTTCTGTTCAATGTTTTTTTTCTCTTAAGGGTTACAAAACAAACTTGCACCATAAGTTTTAATAAATTTATTTCTTAATACCTATTAAAACAGACGACAGAAAACAGAAAGGTTACTGTAAATCTCCTAAAATATATTTTTCCGTAATTGTAAAACGTTGATATATAGTTTAAACTTCAACTTTTTTTCTTTCAATCAAAAAAATATAAAAACTGCTAAAATCTCTTAAAATGCATTTTTATGTAAATATATACCATTTTTTTAAAACTTCCATTAAATATTAAAACAAGGCAATTCTCTTTTTTAAAAAAATGGTGTACTTACAGAGAAAAAGAAACATATCAGAGAACAGTGATTGTCTGTGCAGAAATGCTTAAATTATTCGTTCCCCAGAAAGGTTTGGAAATTATTTTGTATTTTTTCCTGTCTTCTCATTTCTATAAATCAGTTGCATTCTCTTACATAAAGAAAGAAAAAGTAAATTTACGTACATGCTTATTTAATTTAATTTTACTACCACTAATACCCGAGTAATATCTCAAAAATCTGCCAAGGATAGTGACAAAATTTTAAATTGGAATTCATACCCATATTTTTAAGTAAACTTTAACTTTATCTGTAAATATAAGAATAGGTCATTTTCAGTTCAATGCATTCCTCTTTAAGATTATTAAATAATGTTACTCCATAACGGCTAAGAAATTTGTTTCTTAATAGAAATAAATATCTTGTCAGAAAACAGAAAGTTACTTTAAATATCCAAAAGTTTTTTCTTTTTTTTTTTTTTGTGTGTGTGTGTGTGTGTGCGCAAGTGTAAGTCATTGATATACTTTTTAAGCTTCAATTTTATGCTTTCAACCAAACTGTTTAAATATCTTGAAATGTTACTTTTATAAATATGTACCATTATGTTTTTTAGTCTCCCATTAAGTATTAAAACAAAGTAATTCTCCTTTAAAAAAATTTGTACTTAGAGACAAAAAGATATATATCAGAGAAAAGTGCTTGTCTATGCAGCACGTGTATTTTCTAGAAAGTTTTGAAAATTATTTTGCATTGTTTCCTCACAGTTTTATAAATCCAATTGCATTCTCCTTCATAAAAAAGAGAGCGTTAAAATATTCATAAATACAAATTTAATTCAATATTAATACCACAAACCCCCGAGTAATTTGACAATAATCTAGCAAGATTAGTAACAAGACTTTATGTTGGGATTTATACTCAAATACCTATGTAAACTTTTTTTTTAATATAAGAATAGGTCATTTTTAGTTCAATGCTTTCCTCTTTGCTTTTATTATATAATATTTCTCCATAACTACTAAAAATATATATTTCATAATAGAAATAAATATCTTGTCAGAAAACAGAAAATTACTTTAAATCTCCTAAAATATATTTCGAAAAATTTTGTATAAGTCATTGCTATATTTTTTAAATCCCATCTTTTTTCTTTCAATCAAAGCACAGAAAAGCTGTTTAAATCTCTTTAAATATATTTTTATGTAAATATATACCATTTTGCTTTTTTAAATCTCCCATAATGTATTGAAACAAACCAATTGTCTTTAAAAAAATGTGTACTTAGAGACAAAAAGAAATATAACAGTGCTTGTCTGTGCATAAAAGCTTAAATTATTCACTCTCCAGAAAGCTTTGGAAAATATTTTGTATTTGTTCCTGTCCTCGCGATTTTATAAATCCAGTTGCATTTTCCTTCATAAAGAAACAGAAGGTAAATTGTACGTAAATGCTAATTTAATTCAATATTACTACCACAAACACCCGAGTAATGTCATGATAATCTGGCAAGATTAGTGATAACACTTTATATTGGGATTTATACTCAAATTATTGCTTAAACTTTTTTTTTAAATATAAGAATATTTTCAGTTCAATTCTTTCCTCTTTGCTTTTATTATATAATCTTTCTACATAACTGCTAAAAAAAATTCTTAATAGAAATAAATATGTTGTCAGAAAGAGAAAATTACTTTAAATCTCCTAAAATATATTTTTCCATAAGTATAAGTCATTGCTATATTTTTTAAATATCACCTTTTTTTCTGTCAATCAAAACACAGAAAAGCTGTTTAAATCTCTTAAAATGTATTTTTATGTAAATATATACCATTATGTTTCTTTTAATCTCCCATAATGTATAAAAACAAAGCAACAATTGTCCTTTAAAATGATTGTATACTATAAGACAAAAAGAAATATGACATTTCTTATCCGTGCAAAAACGATTAAGTTATTCATTCTCCAAAAATCTTTGGAAACTATTTTGTATTTGTTCCTGTCCTCACAGTTTTATAAACCGAGATGAATTCTCGATTATAAAAATAGAGAAGGTAAAGTATGCGTAAATACTAATTTAATTCAATATTACTACCACAAACACTCGCGTAATTTCACGATTATCTGGCAAGATTAGTGACAAGACTTTATGTTGGGATTTTTACCAAAATCCCTCAGTAAACTTCTTTTCATGTGTAAATATAAGAATAGGTCATTTTCCATTCAATGCTTTTCTCTTTACGGTTATTATATAATCTTTTTCTATAACTACTAAAAAATTTACTTTATAATAGAAATAAATATCTTGTTAGAAAACAGAGAGTTACTTATAGTTTCATTTATACTCTTCATAAAGAAAGAGGAGAAAAAGTATACGTGAATACTAATTTAATTCAATATTACTACCACAAACACTCGCGTAATTTCACGATTATCTGTCAAGATTAGTGACAAGACTTTATGTTGGGATTTTTACCAAAATCCCTCAGTAAACTTCTTTTCATGTGTAAATATAAGAATAGGTCATTTTCCATTCAATGCTTTTCTCTTTACTGTTATTATATAATCTTTCTCTATAACTACTAAAAAATTTACTTTATAATAGAAATAAATATCTTGTTAGAAAACAGAGAGTTACTTATAGTTTCATTTATACTCTTCATAAAGAAAGAGGAGAAAAAGTATACGTGAATACTAATTTAATTCAATATTACTACCACAAACACTCGCGTAATTTCACGATTATCTGTCACGATTAGTGACAATATTTTATAGTGTGATTTATACCCAAATTCCAACTCAAACTTTTGTTTTTGGTACATATAAGAATAGGTCCCTTTCAGTTCAAATCTTTTCTCTTTACTGTTATTACATAATCTTTCTCCATAACTGCTAAAAGATTTATTTCTTAATAGAAATAAATATCTTGTCAAAAGATAGAAAACTACTTTAAATCTCTTAAAATATATTTTTCCGTAAGTATAAGTCGGTGATATTTTTTTTTTAATCTCATCCTATTTCTTTCAATCAAAAAAACAGAAATATGTTTAAATCTGTTTAAAAATATTTTTTATGTAAATATATACCATTATGTTTTTTTAAATCTCCCATAATGTGTTAAAGCAAAGCAATTTTCCTTAAAATATTGTGTACTTTGGGACAAAAAGTAATTTAACAGTGTTTGTCTGTGTAAAAACGCTTAAATTATTTATTCTCCAGAAAACATTGGAAAATATTTTGTATTTATTCCTGTCCTCACAGTTTTATAAATCCAGTTGCACTTTCCTTCATAAAGAAATGGAAGGTAAATTATACATAAATACTAATTTAATTTAATATTACTACCACAAACAGAGTAATCTCACAGTAATCTTGAAGATAAGTGGTAAGACTTATCACTCATCACTATACCAAATTCTTATGTTTTTTTTTTGTTTTTGGTCATTTTTCACTTCAATGCTTTTCTCTTTACTGTTATTATATAATCTTTCTCCATGACTGCTAAAAAATTCACTTTATAATAGAAATAAATATCTTGTTAGAAAACAAAAAATTGCTTTTAATCTCCTAAAATATATTTTTCCGTCGTTGATATTTTTTTAAATCATCTTTTTTTCTTTTAATGAAAAAACAGAAAAAGTTGTGTAAATCTCTTAAAATATATTTTTATGTAAATATATACCATTATGTTTTTTTTAAATCTCCCATAATATATTAAAACAAAGCCATTGTCCTTTAAAATATTGTGTACTTAGAAACAAAAAGAAATATAATAGTTCATGTCTTGGCAAAATTGCTTAAATTATTCATTCTCCAGAAATCTTTGGAAAATATTTTGTAGTTGTTCCTGTCCTCCCATTTATAAACAATTGCATTCTCCTTTATAAAGAAAGAGGAGCTAAAGTATATGTGAATACTAATTTAATTCAATATTACTACCACAAACACCCGAGTAATTACACGACTATCTGGAATGATTAGTGACAATACTTTATATTGAGATTTATACCCAAATTTCTACTTAAACTTTTTTTTTTGTAAATATAAGAATAGGTCACTTTCAGTTCATTAGTTTCCTCTTTACTGTTATTATATAATCTTTCTCCATAACTACTAAAAATATATATTTCATAATAGAAATAAATATCTTGTCAGAAAACAGAAAATTACTTTAAATCTCCTAAAATATATTTTCCGTAAGTATGAATCGTTGATATATTTTTTAAATCTCATCTGTTTTTTTTCTTTTAATGAAAAATCAGAAAAACCGTTTAAATTTTTTTTAAGTATTTTTATGTATATATACCATTATGTTTTTATAAAATAATCTACCATTATTTATTAAAACAAAGCAATTCTTCTTTAAAAAAATGTGTACTTAGAGACAAAAAGAAATATAACAGTTTTTGTCTGGGCAAAAACGCTTAAATTATTCATTCTCCAGGAAGCTTTTGAAATTATTTTGTATTTGTTCCTGTCTTCACATTTCTATAAATCCAGTTGCATTCACTTTCAGAAACAAAGGGGAGTAGACATAAATCCCTGGAAGCTTAGCCTCGTTACTGCATTCGCCAGAAGAATAAAATGTAACTCCTTAAAGTCTCATTAAATTTGAGTACAATACAATATCCGGGAATAAATTTTTATCAAAGGGAATAGGAAATATTTTTAAGTAATTGATTTTCTAACGTGGGTGTGTTTCCGTTTACTCAAAAGAAAACACTGAAAAGATACATGTGTCTAAATATTTTATTAAGGATTGAGCCATATAAATAATAGTTAAGAATTTTTCACATAGATATCCTTTTATAATATGACATTAAGGATCTTATTTCCACCATATTATGCATGTTAGTTACTTGGTTTTCTTGAAAATTTGATTCAAACTATATTTTATTGTATTTAAACAGGACGGTTTTTATATTACTAAAAGTTCTCTCTGTAAATGTATATTTCAATTAAGTAAGTGAGAGTTTATTTACTTCTAAGAGTAAATTTAATTTATCCAAGTAGTATTTTATTACCTCTCATCTAAATTGAAATTGTATTTTTAAGTTTCGCAATTCTGACTGTTTGTGTGCTATTTCTAAGAAAAACACGTAAAGAATATAGTTCTTTCTTCATTAAAAAATAAGCATAATTTTCTATTTAGTGTTAGATAAGTAATGTGGAGCTTGTTTATATATTTATAATATATAAACTTACAATATTCTGCAATAGGGATTATTTCGCTCAACTTTTTTACGACATTAATAAATTTTATATATACAGTAGGGTTATTAAACATGTATGTTCGAGAAATTCTATTGATTTGAAATTTTAGGCGTTACGCAGCTTCCATATTATAGGTGAAATAGAGATTGGCGTTTCAAATACAATTTTGAAAAAACGGCGTAATCGAATTAAAAATGAAATAAATATAAAAAATCAATAAGAACTACTTAAGAATTGGGTTCCCCTTGGCAAATTTGGCGAAAATATTGGCGATATTTACTAAAAAACAAAGATAATCCATACAAACATTGTATTCCTTGCTTTTCTGATGATTTTAATTAATGCACAGTGCGCCATCGTAATAGAAATATATATTCGGAACAGGTGCATTATAGACTCCTATCCCGTCCGTTTCTTTTTTGCCGACCAACAGAAAACGCGTGTTTTGAAAGATCGCCAAGTAGAAAAACATGGCGGTGGTACGCGTTTTCTGAATCTATCTGAAAGAATATATCACCAAAAAAAAAAAAGAACACGGCGGCGGTCACATGGCATATTTGAAACACAACATTAACAAAACTAAACTTTAAAGAAAAAAAACAGATTAACAATTTAAAACAGTATTAAAATAAAATTAGCATAATTATCATTTTTTACGTCATTTAAAAAATAAATAACAGATTAGTAAGATATATGATATGTATCAACAGAATAAACACAATATATAGCATTTTAATAAGTACTAATAATATAAAGAATCTAACATGTGAGGGGGAATTCCCCCCCCCTCAACCTCCCCTTGTAATAAAAGAAATGCAAAATAAATTTAATAATAGATGAAAATTGGAAAGGTTAGCGCCAGAAACAGGTAAAAATATATTTGAGGGTGCCCCTTGGCGAAATTTGGCGATTTTTGTTTGGCGCGATTTTTGCTTGGCGCGGAACATCGTGCAAACAAAAATGGCGGCCAAAACAGAATAAAATTGCAATGAAACACAATAAAAGCAAAAAGAATTTAATGGAATAAGAATTAAAAAAGGAAAAAATCAACTCACCTTATTTCGCTGAAGTTTCTTGAATATCCTCAGTTTGCGGTACACAGAATTCTCTAACAGCATTTAAATACAGTTTAAATTTATCAAAAGTAGAATCTGTGTACCGCCATCGCCACATAAATTCTGCGAAATATGAGTCGAACATGTCGGCTGTGGTTCCGGACTGTCGTTGACATTTTTTTCTGAAATTCCTTTTAATGACAGACCACATACCTTCGATTTTATTGGTATGGGTCCCGGTATCCGGATCCTTGAATGTCACAGAGTGATTTACTGAGAAGTGTACGAAGCCTTCATCTGAAAGACAATTGTACGACTTCCAGCAATCGGACATAATCGTTGTTCCGGGTAAGATGTTTCGTTGAATTGAATTCAACAAAGTTTTTTTTGTACGATTTGGAACAATCTCAAAAAAGCACCTTCTACTCCCTCTTTCAACACCACCAAACACCCACTTTCCCTCCACTTGCTTAGATTTATTAAACTTTCGCTTTCCAAATTTGCTCTCATCTATTTCCACAATAATTCCAGGTCCCCCAATCATTTCATGCTTTCGCGTACATATATCCACACAGACATCCCTACAAAAATTCTTCCAATCCGTTACAGTTTTATCATTCACAAACAGGACATTTATACCGATTAGAAATTAAACCTTCATTCATACACCAGTCAATCAATGCTTTATTTCCATTGCTATTCAAATCATACAAAAACTTAAGATTTATCTTACTAACCGAAGTCATTTTCAGGATCAGAAACAAGACAGAAACAACGACAAACTCACTAGCCGACATCCAACGAAGAACTGAACTCTTTGAACATTCAAAAATAACGGTAATATTCATCTAAACCAATCAGAATCACGTACAGAGGTTGCCATAAATAAAACAACATCGCCCAGATTGGCGATCAAAACTTGGCGAGAATCCAGGGGCACCCTCAAATATAGGCTAACCAAAAGACATTCTTCAACACTCCTATCTTCCTTTAAAAAAAACTTTAAAATAATTCTTTTTTGCCAAATTTAAAAAAAACAATTTCAGGTTTGTAATACTGTTGTTCCCACACACTTCGAGTTTGGAAAGAAATGCAAAACCCACCTCACACCTAAGAATATCCTGATATTTTTTAACAATTTCAAAAACAGTAAGAACCGAAATAACTACACCTGCCGTAATTAAATTACTAGATTCCAGGAAATAAGAACAAAACAAAAATGTTCCAAACCAAAGCATCTTGTTTGATTTAGAATATCCTGATACTTTTTAAGAATTTCAAAACCGAAATAACTTCACCCGTCATAACTAAATTAACTAAATCCCAGAAAATAATAAAAACAAAAACAAAGTGTTCCAAACCAAAACATCTTGTTTGATTTAGAATAAAAATAATAAGAACCGAAATAACTACACCCACCATAACTAAATTACTAAATCCCAGAAAATGGTAAGAACAAAAAAAATACAACCTGACCTAGGCGACTGTAAATCAGAAATAAAGAACAGCTAAGATGCAAATTTCTGGAATAGTGCCGGGTACTGACGTCAGAAATTACTTGAACCAATGGGGTGCAAGAACACATTAGTGCTGCCACACCCCATCACCAAAGTCAGGGCAGACTCAGCAACCCACTCAACGCCCCAAAAAATTGCCAAATTTGGCGACATAAAAACACGGCGTCTAAAATGTATCTGTACCATATATTCTTACTTAATTAAAGAAAATGAATCGAAAACCGACATTTATATTTATGGGCAATTAACCCTTAATAGTTTACAAACGCAACAGCTCCAAATTATTAAAATCAGCCATAGTAATCCATTAAGGTTTGTTGTATCTAATTTTTTTAAGTGTTGCGCACTTTTAATATATAAGAAAAGAGTTACACAAGGAGAGTTGGGTGAAAATATCATATAAATTATAATATAGATACAGATTGTTTGGACACGGTAAGATCAGGAGAAAATGTTAGTCGACCATATTTAAACCATTATCGCCAATTTGGAGGGGGGACCCAGTTCTTTAGTCAAGCCAATCAATATTGATAATACGAAATAAATAAATAAGACTAAAAGAACGGGAAAAGTTACATTATTTGAAAATACATTTTAGACGTTAATCAAAAGTATTCAATTTTAATCAAAATATTTCAATTTTGTTTGCATTTCACAGTTGCCATTTCTAAAACCAAAAACGTATTTGTTCCCTGTACTTAAGTACATCATATGCTCATTTTTCCTCTACTCTATAAAATTTTTAAATTAAAGTCTTTTAAATAACAAAACTTATAACCATGTGTTAGTTTTTGTTTAAGAAATGGCAACTGAGAAATACAAATTTGATAGAACATCGCGAGTTTATAGTTACTGAAAACAAAAATCTCGCCAAGCTAATAAAATAGAAAAAATAATGCTATATATATGTAATTTCCCTTTAAAATTTCATAACAATACACATTTTTCTTTGTGTGAATATAAAGTATTATCTTATTGGTTAATATTCGATTTGGAATACTACGATCTACTCTTTTGTTATACGAGTGCTAATAAAAGTTGAAACTACTGATTAAAGCAGATTCCAAATGGCTACGAACACCCCTGCAGCAGGATTCGAACACGTGAACTCCAGTTTCTTAAAACAGTTCTCTACCCATTCGTCAATCATTCGGGCCGGCTGGTTAACCCTTTCGAAGGCCGTGAGAAGATTACTTCCCACCTAGATGATCTTACAGAATACGTCTGTAGAAAGAGAAAAACCCATTACAATATATTGACCTTGCCATTATAACGATTGGAAGACTGATTCACACTTCAGTTTTGCTCTGTCATCTGTTGTTTGATCAATTGAATATCGTTAGGACTTCTGTTTTGAAAGTTTGAAAACCTTGTGTGAGTCATAAATGGCTCACGAAAGGGTTAAGAAGTTCTATTTCAATGCAGGAGATAATGTCACTCAGTCACATGTTCGATTTTTAGAAGAAACGATCCTCAGATGCTTGGGGATTTCCAATTTTTGACATAAATAACACAAACAGGAATTCCTTACCATCTATCTGAAGACTTCCAGATTAGAAACCTCCCCCCTCCCTTTCCAAAAAAAAGTAAGCTATTAGAATTTCATCTTAAGGGATGCACTCAAAAAAACGAAAATCCAGCAAAGAATTGCACAAATTTGACTTCTCCCGAGTAAAAGCGAATCTTTCCTCACCAATATCAATGAATAAGATCAAAATTGCTACATTCAGTTACGTTGCTTTTGTAAATGCTGTCTAATTTATCCCATTTTAAAAGTCTATTATGGTAGTTGTTTAATTTCATAGGAGAAACAAATTCTATTCATAGAAAAAACTAAATTATTTTCCTACATTGTGCTTAAATGGAATATTTGTTGTTGTTTTTTTAATACCAATTCAACAAACGTATGACGAAATTTGAATGACGAAAATAAAACAAAAGGAATTTAGTCTGAGTACTCAAATTCTTAAAACAGGCTACAAAAATTTTATATATAGTGCAGGTGGAATAACCTTTGGGTTTCCATATGTGAGAAAACATCCTTGACGATGATAAATACAGATAAAAAATGAGAATCCGATGACCCCCTTGGCTTGGCTGAAGAACAGAGTGCCCCCGCCAACTTGGCGATAAAGCTCTGAGCATGGTGGCCTAACATTTTCTCCTTATCTCGTCATGTCCAAACAATCTGTATCTATATTTTAATTTATATTATATTTGTATTCATCTCGTCTTATGGAACCAATTTCTTATATACCAAATGCGCGTAATGCTTTAAAATATTAGATATAATGAACCATTAAAGGCTTACTATGGCTAATTTTTAATAATTTGGAGCTGTTGACTTTGTAAACTTTTAAGGGATTAATTGCCCATAAATTTAAATGTTCTCAGTGGTTTTCGTTAATTAAGAAAATGTATATAATTCTATTACAGAGCGCAATCTACATCAATTAAAGTCACTCAAATAGCAAGGGATAATATATTGTTCGGATGAAATGCTTTTGTGTGTTAGTAAACATCGCAAATAATTTCACCAAATTTGCCAAGGAGCACCCTATTCTTCAGTAGTACCGGCACCTTAAATTGTTAAGAAGCCATCCAGTGTTTGGAGGAATTAACGCTGGAGAAAGTTTGCCAACCCGTCATCAAAAAGGCAGCCTCATCGTACCGATTGCCTGTTCATAACAATTTCGGGTCACAGTCTTTTAAGTTTATGGTAGTTGAATCAGAAATAATCACGAATAAAACAAATAATTTATTTCTGTCAACATTTATCAAAAATAGGCCGATTTCACGCAGCACTACACATCTCAACTTATAGCTATTCTGGAATTAATTTTAAACTGAAGGGCAGCTTATTGGTTGCCTATTGGCTATCGTAGACCTGAAAATGAATGAGAAGGGCATTGAAGCAGTTAATGACGTTGTATGACATCGCTCTATACAAATGGCTGAGTAATAGAGCAATTTGTCGCAACGTCACGAACTACATAATGCCCTTCCCATTCATTTTCATGTTTACAACAGCCAATAGACAAAGAATAAACTGCCCTTCCGTTTAAAACTAAAGGCAAAATTGTCAAAAGTTGAGATGTGCCCTGCTGTGTGAAATCGCTTTTATAACAATAAAATCCTCAAAATAACTTGAAAGAAAAAGAAATGTGAAGTCTCAAGTGGTAAATATTTTTAAGTTTAATTTTATGCACGAGGTGAAAACTTAACAGCTGATGTTTCTTGACTCATTGGTATGTTTGTTGTTTCTCATACCACTTGGTCAAACCAACACGATTGAGCTATACGTTTTTCGTATTATGACAAAGGAGTGCGCCTTTCGTTTTAATGAACATCACTAGGGTGAAAAAACGACTTTCTGAAGTGGGACCTTTTTATTTAGAAGCAGACTAAGCAGAAGACCACCCTGTAATGAAGATTTTTCTCCCTTCATTACATATTTCCTGTGTAGGGTATATATTTTTTAACCTACATTTTGCGCCTTTTCTTTTCGCATATTGCCCCTTGCAGGTGCAGCTCTAGCTGTTTTCTCACGATTGCCGCCTGTCTTAAATTTCGGACCGAGCATCCAATTCTGGCCACCTGCATCCGCAGCCCTTAAACCTTTCGACCATAATTTGAGCCCATCAGCTCATATTCTGACAGTTTCTGTAGTCATAAGTTTCGGTTTGAGATAACAGCCTCTCCTTTGAAAGGTGCCACGTTGTGGTGTGTTTCCAAGCTTCGCTCCGCATCGTATTTGGCGAATTTTCACCACCGGAGTTGCGCCTCACTGCGATTGGGTTTTTGTTCTCCGCGCTCCTTGTCTCGACGTTTCATTGGTCAGAGCCGCGAGAACCCTACTCTCCTGGAGAGCGGGGGGGTTTTCTTGGCACCTGTCAAACCCCTTGCTGGCTGTGTTTCGGCACTTTTTGTAAACATTTTATAACGAGGAAGCTACTTGACATAGTTCCCGAATTCCAACGTTAAAAATGTTGCAAAAATAAATGATGATGAATCCACATTTGATAGTAACTGACTTAAAATAATCACTTAATTAAAAACAACACTTCTTAAAACACATATTAAGTTTAACAAAAAAAAACAGGCGTCTTCAATAAACATAAAACATATCGAGAAACGAGACAGCTCATTCATCGTCAAAAAAAAAAAAAAAAAAAAAAAAAAAAAAAAAAAAAAAAAAAAAAAAAAAAAAAAACACCTCCAGCATAACGAGAGACTTGCCTTTATATATTCAACTGGCCGTCAAATACACTCCACAAAATAAATCAGCATGCCTTGAGGGCTTCTTCACGGAATAGAAGAAAAAAAATATAAACTGCTGGATAAATTTAACATGGATGTTAATCAGTGTGTGGTGGAAACAAACATAGACAATATAAAGTTAACACTTTTGGCGTGAGCGCAGCTTAGAAGTTTTTGATAATTTTGCGAGACAGAGAGATTTTTGCGGACGTTTTTGGTCCGGCCACCTTTTCCGTTGGAGCCCACCTTTTGGTCCCGATACTGCTACGTTCCTGTAGTCATCTATTCCATCTGCACATAAATCGTCGTAATATTTTAAAAAACAACGCAACGAAATAAACCTCCAATAACCACTATAGGATCAGGGCAGAAGTGGACTATATTATTTGCAATTTAGAATTATAAAATATAAATGGCTGGAACGCAAGTCACAGTCTTTTCTGTCTACCTTCACTCAACTTGACTTAACACTTTATTACTGGTCCTGCCATTCTACGTACTGCTCCCTTCCCATGCTCCAGCTCTTCAGTATATACCCCAAGAGGTATTGTTTGAGAACTTAGAGGATATTGTGATAACAATCACATTTTACGTGCCTCAATCCCCTTTAACGAAAACGACTGGTCTTAGGCTGGCTCAACATTCTTGGCCACAATATTCTAGTTACGAGAACGTTGCCTTTGCCGACTGAGCTACCAAGGCTCGGGATATTTGTAACCACGACGTTGCTATTTCTTCTTCCTCAATAGTCAGACATCCCAAGATGGGCCCTTGCCTTCCTCAGAATCGAATTCCAAGCTCTTCTGTACCCATAGACATCCAGTTAGTAATTTTTGAAAGTCTTAAGTTTGATTCCAAGCAGTCGAACCACCTGTAAGGTTCTCTTTTATCTATCGATGAAAGAATCGTAACTGTTTATTTATTTTTAGTTATCTTGTGAAAACAAATGTTGGCAACTCAGATGTATATTGTCGATGTCCGCCATTGTTGTAACATAGTCGCAGTTGCTTTAAGAATAACAATAAATCTTTGTGTTCGTGATTAAGAAATCTTTCAGTTCAATCTAATTATTACAAGGCTGATATTAAATCAACCTTATACACCTAAGTTTAAGTCTCCCTCTTTTTTGGGTGCCAAATGGTCTGGCCGAGAAGAACTTTTTTGCTACACGATCTTGGTCCATTTTGCACAGGTGTCCTGCCCATTTAATTCTCTGAATCCTTATATATTGTACTATATCTGGATCTTTAAAATATTTATAGAGTTCAAAGTTAGTTAGTTCTTCAAGATGTTATTTATCATAACATAATTAATAAATCTTGTTTTCAACTACAGACAGCTATCTCCATGAATCACGACAGGCCCTCCCTTTTATTATAAAAAGCTGCATTGAACCACTAGAAAATAAGTGCATAAAATAAAAAAAGTACTTAATGATAGCATTTCTATTCCAAATCGAAGAAATCAATTTCTAGAGAAAATACTCTACAGCTAAAAAAAAAAATACGATTTCCAGTGGGATGGAACAGGGATACAAAACATATAAACATCTTAATCCAATGTGTAGGGTACTACTAAAACTTATTGCATTTCACGCGTGTCGGATTCTGCAGTTAAAAGAATTCCAATTTGTTTTAAGAACGAATAAATTCCACTAAGGCTCCGAAATTCTTTATACTTCAACGGCCACTCATTTGCATAAGTATACAGTTTCATTTTTGCTAAGCAACGATATTTCGTCTGGTTTTATGTTCCAAAGATTAAAATTGCTCCATTCAATTACGGAGCTTTTGTAAATACCGTCTAATTTATCTTGTTTTAAAAGTTTGTTATGGTAGTTGTTTAATCACAAACTCTTTTTCTTCATTTTAAATGTTGAGATTATGTTTCGCAAAAGTAAAGCATTAGTATCACGTGTTTACTTAAACAGTGTCTCATTTCGGGCTCGTTTGTTTGGATACAAGTATGTGTTTCAAAATTAGTATAATACTTTGATATTTATGTGCTATTTCTTTCAAATTTCTTTATACGTTTCTTTGAATTTATGGTAATAAAATCTCGACATCTTTCTTAAGATAACGTTTAGGCCACGTTTAGTGTTATTTTTTTAAGTAATATAAGAGCGATATGATACACGTATATGTTTCCAAATTAGTACCATAATTTGATATTCATGCGCCATTTCTTTCGAATTTCTCTATACGGTTCTTTGAGTTCATAGTAATAAAATCTCGACACATCTTAAGGTAACGTTTAGGACACTTTAGTGCTATCCTTTTAAGTAACATACAAGCATGTTTTTAAGTAAATATCATTTACTCTATGAATGGAGGTAAAACTGTCATTCGTAGTAGATTATAAAATTATGTTCCTTGAACCATAAACAATGGTATTGGAACTGTTTACATGATGTACTGTAAATTAACTTTCAGTAAACAAATAGTTTAAGCAAATAAGTTCTATACTTCCAAAATATTCTACATCTACCCATAGCACGTTTACATATCTGGTTACATAGTACATATCTGGACACAACATACATAACCAGATATGTAACATTACATGACATATCTAGTTACATATCTACATATTGCATATCTTCTGGAGTACAAATTTGGTAATTTATGAGACTCAACACCAACAATAAAATCTTTATAAAAACTGCCAAACTTCAGCTACCATTTGTATTTCCAGCTAATAATGCACGCTTTCAGCATTGAAGAAGCAAACTGGGTTTAAAATAAACAATTTTCATCATTTCATACAGAGTTAAACATCCACATAATAGCCGAATTACCTGACTATGATCATAGGAAAGCTAAACATCGCAAGCGGCCTAGAGCCGCCATGATTCCTTAAACTGGTAGAATTTCATCTCCCTTCTTAACGCTCCCCAATACACTTCCCAAACGCGAGGCCATCTAACAGATGGCGCCACAGAACCTGCTCTGAGCTTTTCTCGCCATGAATTTTAAGCTGAACCTAATTTTTAATTTTTTAACTTTAATTTTACTTCTTGTACTAACTTAATGTAATTTCACTTATTATTTCTCTCATCAACATTCACCTATATCTTCACTGTCTTGTACAGTAATTTAGTAATAAAAATAAATAAATAAATAAAAATTTAAATTAAAAAAAGAAATAAATAAATAAATAAAAATTTCTTGCTATTCTTAAACTTTCTTCTTTTTATTTTAAATGTATTTCATCTTAATTTATTTAACTTGTTAAGTAAGGGCCTAGCAATTTATCTCATCCCATCACTAAGACCTGCATTTTTATACTTATTGTTTTTCATCTTAAAAGACTGGACACCTGATTTTGAATTCTTAACTTGCAACAGGGGATAAGGCCTTCGGCCAAGGTACCCCGGTCAACTCTTCAATAGCTCATCCACATAATACATAGCAAAACTATCATCACTTCAGTACCGTTTGCATTTTCAGCTAATAATGCACGCTTTCAGCATTGAAGAAGCAAACTGAGCTTAAAATAAACAATTTTCATCATTTGATACAAGGTTAAACATCCACATAATACATAGCAAAACTATCATCACTTCAGCTACCATTTGCAGTTTAAGATGCACATTTTTAGTTTTGTAAATACTGTAGAAAATGTCTCGATGTGTGTAACCCTCTGGATTGCCCTGATCACGAGAGGGCGCTTTCTAATTAACTCCTGTATCTTCTCCTGTAACTTAACGCCCGACCATAGGTTTTCAGCATTGTTTTGTTTTAGTTCTTGTATTAGTGATATAGTTGGAATCGGGTCGATTTATTAGGTCAATTTTAGGTACAGATGCGATACTTACACCGTGGCTTTTGTCGCCAAAATTGGCGATTTTTATAGCATACGGTCCCCCTCCTTTCATTAATTTCTTGTATGTCCTTATTTCTTTTTTTTATGTTTATTAAAATATGCGTGTATGTAATATGTATTTATTGTTGTATTTAATAATCATTAAGGAGAGGAACCCCCCTCGAATATTTTAAATTTGTTTTAAAGAATTTTTAAATATTTTCTATACAAACGCATTATAAAACTCAGGTGATATAGTAGTAAAAAAGTAAAAATCTGTAAAATATATGCTGTGTGACTTTTTGTAGAATTTTGTAAATAACTCTGGTTTTTTAAAAGCCATTCTTTTGTGATCATTCAGAAACTATATTTTCTGCCGCCATTTTAGTTTGGCGACTTTCAGAAAATGGGGGTTTTGCCAAGATCGCGAAGGAAAAAAACATGGCGGCCAGAAGCTGTGTAGATATCGCATCTGTTCCCACTTTTATAGATATTTTTAATCAAACACTTAATTTTAGTTGCGTATTTCTTTTAGTCGGTGTCCTTTATGGAACCTTTTTGTTATTGTCAGCTTTTTAGCTGTAGTTTTCTTCAAATACAAACTGAAACAACTCGATATAAACAATTTCATCACCTAATAAAGGTTTAAACTTCCAGAAAGCACAAAGAAAAAACTCTGTGAATATCAGCATAAACTCTTCAAACGAGAAGTAAACGTGAGTGAAAACTGGATGTCGCTGTATGCAGAGAAACATACTCATTGCTCTGAGAATGCTCATGATCCCTGACGTAATGCACATGAAAAGAAATGTAAACATTAACTGAAATGTACTTCTAATTAATGTCAATTATTTTTATAAAAACAAATGTTTGCACATGTATAAACAAATATCTTACTGCTATTTTACTACATCTATGAACAAATAGCAATAAATATGTCAATTTTTAGCTACTTCTCAACACAGTAAAAGCCGGCATTGTAACGTTTTTTATACCAGGGGATAAGTTTTGGTAACCGAAAGTACTAGAAGCCACCACCTGGGAATGATATCACTAGTACTTAAGTACGTCACAGTTGTCTGTAGGTTTTTGACTGTGGTGACCGAATAGGGATTTCATCAAGTGCAAAAGCAAGTGAAAATTACCAGGAGCAAAATCGGAACTGAGGGAGGAATGATGCCATCAATTAGAAGCCTAGACATTTTTCTTACTTTTGGAAAAAACAACAAAGAAAATCATCTCCTAATTACTACACATAATTAGTGATAGATTTCGATCGGTGGCATATTATCGGACTACAACTAGGTTAATGTGAACTATAGTGAATTTACAACTGACACATATGATAGTCACAACAGCAATCAACCCGGGTTAAGCCATCGTATATCTTGAATTTCACAGCACCATCTATTGGTGATGTTGAAAATTTTTATCTAGATTGTATATGAAGGCCTTTAAAACCAAAACTTTCAAATGTCTTTTCAATATTTATTTTCAGATATTACAATTACACAGCAAAATAATAAACATAAAACTCCAGATGCCGCCAACCTTTGAGCGAACTAAACACATTTTCATAGGATGACAATGCATCACAAGATGCCCTTAAACACTGCCATCAAAATGCTAACAGAATGCACAATCATAACATAGAACTCTTTTCCAAAAATATTGCCGCATAAAGATGCTTTGCTAGGGAGCTCAGTGGCCGAATGGTCAAAGAACGAGATCCAGACCGGAAGACTGTGGGTTCGATGCTCGGCATGGCGGTTAATCCAAAGAATAGATTTTTAATTTAAAAATGTTGTTTATTGTTGACTTATGTTCTCGAACAATCTAGATCTTTCTTTAATATGTAAATTAGTTATTTCTCTAATATTCTGTTTGGATATAAATGTTGTACCCACTAGTTGTAGGAAACTTCTCGATCTTGTAAAGTTGCGAGTTGCTACTTAGCTTCAATAAATTAGTCTGTTAAGTTAAACAGTGTGTTCATTCGAATCTTCGTGGCAATATGTCACGTCCTGCCCTCTATGATTATAAGCAAATTAAAGAACTTTGATACAATTTACACTTACATTATGACGATCTAAACAAGATGACCCACCTATATTCCATATTTGCATATGTAATATTTATAAATATATACCATACAGCACAGAATGTATAATATACATTGCAAATACGTATCACTATATATGATACGTATTTGCAGTATGATATATTTGTGCTGTATGAGATACCGTTTTAAAAAGGAATGAATCTTCTGCAGTAACCTTTGTTGTCAAAAAATTTTCGAGAATAAAAGATAAAACCCTAAAATCCCACTTGGCTACAGCCTTGAATTTACTATTTTCATAAATACTTTTATAAAGCTTGTTTATATTCGATCGTTTGATAGGAACAAAAATAGAGCATCCACTAAATGAGACATAAATCATAAAATAACTATCCCGTTAAATCTGGCTGACTCTTCCAGTTTGCATTTTATCAAAGCTATTAAATAGTTTTCAACCAGACTTTTTTTCCTCGTAATACTTTATATAAAAAATGAATATTCAGTATCCCGAAATATTGAAATATCTGAAGTCTTTCAGAAAAAGCATCCATGAATTTCATACTTGGCGTTCTGTATGTCTTTAGTTAGTTGGTTTTTTTACTCAGCAATGATCCACGGGGATTTAGAGTTTTGTGCAAATGGTCTGTGAAAACCGGGAAGGATGAAAATGTATATTCAGTAAAGGAAGGAAAGTTAAATGATATGGGAAAAACGTGGACGTTGTTTCACTACAGAAATAAACTCCTAATATAAAACGGAATTGTTTCTTTTTACAGTAAATTCTTGATAAAAGAGACGAAGATTTTCTTTGCTATATCCAAACCATTAAAATAATATTAGGTCTAACATAATATTGGCTTGACTGAAGAACGGGGTGCCCCCGCCAACTTGGCGATAAAGTTCTGAGCATGGTAGCCTATTATTTTCGCCTGATCTAGCCGTGTTCAAGGAATCTGCATATATATTTTGGTTTGGTTTGGAGCGCTACGGTCTACTGTTTTGCACACGAGGGCTAATGAGACCGGGACCTACTGCTTAACACTAGATTGCCCGATATTTCTTGTATACCTATATTGCCCAAAAACAGTCAAAATGACTGCATTGTGAAAAAATAACAAATATGTAAAGAAATTTGTTTAATATTAATTTTTAACATTATATAATAACGGAGGGCGGAAGTAACTACAATTATTCATAAACCCATTTATATGTTATATAAAAAGTCACCAAATTCTAAGAAATTGTGTCATTATATTTCATAATTGTTTTTCTAATTGAAATTAAAAAACAGTCAAAATGACTGCCTTGGGCAATCTAGTGTTAAAGAGGAATCCGAATGGCTACGAACATCCATGCCATAGTGGGATTCGAGCCCACGAACTCCGGTACCGACGATTAACGCCCTAACCAATCGGCCAGATATATATATTTTAATTTATAGTATGTTTGTATCCAGCTGTCCTTGTGTAACCCATTTCTTATATAATAAACGGGCGTAAAGCTTAAAAGATTACATGTAATGAACCATTAATGGTTCACTATGGCTAATTTTTAATAATTTGGAGCTGTTGATTGTGTAAATTGTTAAAGGATTAATTGCTCATTAATATAAATGCCCGGTTTTTCAGTGGTTTTAGCTGATTAAAAAAATGTATATAATTCTATTACAATGCCGCAATCTACATCAATTAAAATCGCCCAAATAGCAAGGGATACAATGTAATTTGGATGAAATACCTTTGTGTTTTAGTAAACAACGCCAAAATTTTCACCAAATTTGCCAAGGGGCACCCTATTCTTCAGTAGTACCCATAATGGAATTTAGTTCGTTTTAGAGTCTACTGTCTGCTACATGATGGCTAATGAGACCGGAACCTACTGCTTAAACCCAATTCCTAATTGTTCAGTGCATTAAAAAAAGGTATATTTGACCTTTTATGCTAAAAAACTGGGTACAGATGCATTATAGACGCCGTGTTTTTTTTTGTCGCCAAATTTGGTGATCTTTTGCCGATTTTATGGGGCGATGAGTGACTTAATGTATTTGCCTTGGTTTTAGTAGTGGGTTATGACAGCTCTAATGTGTTCTTGCACCCCATTGGTGCACGGGATTTCTGACGTCAGCACCCGTCAGTATTCGAGAAATCTGCATCTTAGCTGTTCTTTTGGTTTACAGTCGCCTAGGTCAGGTTGTATTTTTTTTTCTTATCATTCTCTGGGGTTTAGTAAGTAATTTTATGTTTGTTCTTATCATTTTCTGGGATTTAGTTCATTTAGTTATGACGGATGAGTTATTTCAGTTCTTACTATTTTTGAAATTGTTAAAAAGTATCAGGATATTCTAAACCAAAGAAGATGCTTTGGTTTGGAACATTTTAGTTTTGTTCTTATTTTCTGAGATTTAGTTAATTTAGTTATGACGAGTGAAGTTATTTCGGTTCTTACTATTTTTGAAATTCTTAAAAAGTACCAGGATATTCTAAACCAAAGGTACTGATTCGATACACACACCGCGGTTTTTGTCGCCAAATTTGACGATTTTGGGGCGATATATGACGTCGTTTGTTAGTTATGACGAGTGAAGTTATTTCGGTTCATCCTATTTTTGAAATTCTTAAAAAGTATCAGGATATTCTAGATCAAACAGGATGCTTTGTTTTAGAACATTTTCGTTTTGTTCTTATTTTCTGGGATTTAGTAATTTAATTATGGCGGTTGTAGTTATTTCGGTTCTTATTGTTTTTGAAATTGTTAAAAAATATCAGGATATTCTTAGGTGTGAGGTGGGTGTTGGATTTCATTATAAACTCCAAGTGTGTGGGATCAGGCGGGACAGGCGTCAATAATGCATCTGTTCCAAAAACTGTAGTTTAAAACATCAATACACAGCAACTCGGCTGTATCCCAGTGTACAGTACGCTATTTTGGAGATTTTTTTTGGCGTATTTTTGGCGCCATTTCTCGGGCTATACTTATTTTCTCCTTGTCAACTTCGTAAACTAAACTAACTTCGTGTACTAAAGTAAGTGTTTATGCCTTTGTTGATTTTATGAAAGTGTTTTTTTTCTTTCTAAAATTTTTGAAATTTATTGTTGTTTTGTTGTATTTTCTTGTTTTTGGTGATTATTTTCGGAGCACGACTCCATAGAGTTCACGCTGAGTTTCTAGGTCTAACACGAAGATACATCGACCGCTCGCCATTGGAACATCGTCGGCGTCACGTTTTCCGATTTTGCGATGGCGAACGGTCAGTGTCCCGCTGCGTGTTAGGCTTAGGTACTTGACGTGTGCTTCGCGGAGTCGTGTTTCGCCAATAGTCGCCAAAAACAAGATGGCGGACAAGGAGCGTACCGTTCACTGGGAATTAACCCAGCAACTCCATGCAAGCATTTTATTCCAAAGATTTCATAACACTAACTAAAATGGCCAAGTTGCCATACACAGAGAATAAACTTTATAAGAAATATACATTTGACGTCAGAATAACCCTCGTGACACATCGTTTCCCTCACAATGGCTAACAATAATCATCAATTAATGGCTAACAATATCCATGTTTCAGAAAGTTTCGGATAAGCAGACTCCGATACAATCTATTCGGCTAACATTTTCTAACAAAATGCTTAAACCATTAGTTACCCATAGACATAGTGATAAAAAATCTATTAAAATCTGTATATCATAAAAACTTAAATAAAGGATAAATTGTAAAACGCCCTGTTAAATCTCTGTCACATCCATCCCGCTGTCATGTTAACTATTATAAGGTGTTCAGTCAGACCATTTTTCTATTAATACTTTATATAAAAATGACTACCCCGTATTATTGATAAATCTAAATCTAATTTTACACTTGGCGTACTTAATGTCTTAAGTTAGCTGGATTTTTTACTTAGCATGAATCCGCAGGGATTTAGCGTTTTTGAGTAAATGGGCTGTGAAAACCGAGGATGATGGGTAAAAGTAGAGACAATAAAGAGAGGGATGTTAAATGCTAGAGGAAAAATGTATATATCGTTTCACAAGAGAAACTAAAGCCTAAGATTAAACGGTATCATTTTTTTCTTTATGCATTTGAATTCAGTTAAAGCGAAAGTTAAGAGGTTCTGTTTGCTGTATCCAAACCGATAAGTAAGGGTGCTACCATATCACAGTCGACATATATCACTAGTGACTTCTGTGTCATAATGATGTCAGAGAGGGAAATTTATAGTATCAAATTCCCATCTCTGGCGATTTCTGACGTCATTATGACGTAGAAGTCACCAGTAACATATGTGGGCTGTAATATGGTAGCACCCTAAATTATTACATCAAACATAACGTTTGGTTTAGCGCGCTATTGGCCCTTACTCTGGGAGTTGCGGTTCGTACCGCAAGTGCGGTATGACGTCAAGTTGACGTCAGCTCGAGGAAATTTTGAGAGCAAACGATACTTCGGTACTCTGGGGTTACATGCGGAAAGTTACCGATAGCTACAGGTTGCGGAAACTTTCCGGCAGCAAATTTGGTAGAGAGAACTTCTCGATAGTAAGAAAACATGGCGGCTTATTTGACTTACGAATATATAGCTCAGTTAAAAAAAAATATACCTGTTTTGTATAGTGCCAAAATGTAGAAAATTCCATGCCATCTCCACGGATACCACTGATATTAAAAGTATGAACTAAAAAGTTGTTTTTAAATATATTAATGCTGAATTTAGAGCAGTATAAAAGTATGATGTAAATATTGTGTATCTTCAGTTTTGATCTTATATTTTATGTTTTTCATACTAGTAGAAATCTTGTTAACAATGCTAAGTAATAAAAAGATAGCAGCCTTTATAACTTTCGGCTTTTATTTTACATATTTTAAGCACAAAATTTACAATCTTCATGGATACCTGTGATGTTAGTCTGAACCCAAAATTTGTGTTTACATATAATAAAACTGTTTTTAAAATACTATCAAAGTATGATTTAAATATTATTTATCTTTAATTTTCATCATAACCATAATTTTCATATTGTGATTTTCAAATTTTAATTTATTGTATTTTATATATTTTAATAACTGTGTTCAAAACAAAACATTGATGTTTAGATTTTAGGTATTGATATGTAGTAGTAATATGATAAATTTTGATGGAATAACTATCATTTTACAGTTTTTTCAGTACAAATATAACTTTTTATCAAGTTTTTTATCAATGATCTCAATGCAGTAATATTTACATCATAATATTCATCAGTTACATCATTTTTATGCATTCCATCATAATTGTAATGTATAAAATATATCTGTAAGAGAATGTAACTTGCAGAAACCCAGAAAATTCAACTGCAGGTCAATTAAGCTGCAGGTCCCGGTCTCATTAGCACTCGTGTTGCAAAAAGTAGACCGTAGCACTCGAAACCAAACCTATGGAAACGCCTCTATATGCTTAATAAAATTCCATACTGTATATAATAATGCTCCATAAAACTAATCATGGGTAAAAGTTTCCGTGAGACAATCTCTTCGATTTAAACTCTTGAGATTTGGATGCCACTTTTATCAATACCGTACGCATGCAAAGAAAAATGCGAATTATTTATTTGTTTATATTTACAAACATTGCTGTTGCCGAAACTGAAAATCAGAATTATAATTCTAAATTTCTGATTGGTTTAAATGGTGCAAAGTAGAGGATCCCATTAAACTCCGCCTCTAAAATAAGCCCAGCCCAAAGGCGGGATTTATTTCTCAAACTCGATAGTAAGCTAGTTACCGCACCTTCGTTTCCGTGCTCCCAGAGTACGGTTTGAACTTAGTTGCGGCAACTAGGTATCGTTAGGCCAAGTTTCCGCGACTACGTCATACCGCACTTGCGGTACGAACCGCAACTCCCAGAGTAAGGGCCATTTTCTATTGTTTTGCAAAACTGCGGTTCATGACATGCTGTTTAGGTTACCGTTGTGTTACGTTTTTGAGTAAATGGTCTGTGATAACCGGAATGTTGAAAAAAATTAGAGGCAATAAAAAGATGAATGTTAAATGCTAGGGAAAAAACCCAAATATCGTTTCACAAAAGAAACAAACATCTACGATAAAACAGTGCATGTTTCTTTATTCATTGGAATCCAGTTTAAAAATATGATGAGAAGTTTTGTTTGCTGTATCCAAACCAATAGGTAAATTATTACATCTAACATAACGTTTGGATTTGTTTGGTTTAGTGATCTATGGTCTTTTGTTTTGCTTCGGCTGATGACATATTGTTTGGGTTACCGTACGGTTACCGTTTTGAGTAAATGGTTTGTGAAAACCGAGAATGATGCAAAAAAGTAGAAGAAATAAAAAGACTGATGTTAAATGCTAGGGGAAAAACGCAAATATCGTTTCACTAAAGAAACAAACGTCTACGATAAAACGGTACATGTTTCTTTATGCATCCGAATCCAGATAAGAAGAAAGCTAAGAGGTTTTTGTTTGCTATATCCAAATTGTTAAGTAAATTATTACATCTAACATGACGTTTGGTTTGGTTCAGTGCTCTATGTCTATTTTTTTGCAAAACTGCAGTTTATGACATGCTGTTTAGGTTACCGTAGTGTTACCGTTTTGAGTAAATGATCTGTGAAAACCTGATGATTAAAAAAAGTAGAAGCACTAAAGAGGGGAATGTGAAATGCTAGGGGGAAAAACAGATATCGCTAATACAAGAGGAACAAACTTCTAAGATAAAACGGTACATGTTTCTTTAAGCATTCGAATCCAGTTGAAAAGAACGCTAAAAGGTCTAAAAGGTTTTGTTTGCTGTATCCAAACCTTTAAGTAAATTATTACATCTAACATAACGTTTGGTTTGATCTAGTGCGTTATATTCAGTATAGTCTATATTTAGCTATATTTAGTATATTTTATATAGTCTATTATTGTTTTATAAAACTGCGTCTGGTGATAGGCTGTTTAGGTTACCGTACAGTTACCGTTTTGCGTAAATGGTCTGTGAAAACCAGAAATGATGCAAAAAATAGAGGCAATAAAGAGAAGGATGTAAAATGCTAGGGGGTTTTACAAGAGGAACAAACGTCTAAGATAAAACGGTACATGTTTCTTTATGCATCTGAATCCAGTTAAAAAGAACGGTAAGAGGTATTTGTTTGCTGTATCCAAACCTTTAAGTAAGGTATTACATCTAACGTAATGTTTGGTTTGGTTTAGTACGCTATAGTCTGTTATTTTGCAAAACTGTGGCTGATGTTGTTGTTTGCTTTATCCAAACCGTTAAGTAAATTATTACTAAACTGCAGTGAAGCCAGCCAGTGTTTGGAGGAATTAAGGCTGGAAGACCTGGTCAACCTGTCATTAAAAAGGCAGCCTCGTCGTGCTGATTGCCTGTTCATAACACTTTCGGGTCACCATCTTTGAAATTTATGGTAGTTGAATCAGAAATAATCAAGAATAAAACAAATAATTTATTTCTGTCAACATTAATCAAAAAAGGCCTATTTCCCGCAGCAGTACACATCTCAACTTATGACTATTCTGGAATTAATTTTAAACTGAAGGGCAGTTTATTGGTTGCCTATTGGCTAGCACAAACATGAAAATGAATGGGAAGGGCACTGAAGCAGTTAATGACGTTGAATGTCGTTTTACAAAAGGAACAAACGTCTAAGATAAAACGGTACATGTTTATGCATCTGAATCCAGTTAAAATGAACGGTAAGAGGTTTTTGTTTGATGTATCCAAACCTTTAAGTAAGGTATTACATCTAACGTAATGTTTGGTTTGGTTTAGTGCGCTATAGTCTGTTGTTTTGCAAAACTGTGGCTGATGTTGTTGTTTGCTTTATCCAAACCGTTAAGTAAATTATTACAGCTAACATAATGTTTGGTTTGGTTTGATTTGGTTTAGTGTGCTATGGTTTTTGTTCTGCAAAACTACGGCTGATGAGACCGGGACCTACAGTTTAAAGTTACCGTACTGTTACCGCTTACAGTAAATTATCTGGCAAAAACCGGGGATGATGCAAGAAAGCGGCTGCAATAAAGAGATGCATGTGAAATGCTAGGGTTAAAATGCAGATATCGTTTTACTACAGTACCAGACACCTAAGATAAAACTAAAATAAAGATTTTTTTATTTATACACTCGAGTCCTATTACTGTGAGCCTCAAGGGACCAAAGATTTTGTTCGCAATATCCAAACAGTTTAGGAAAATATTGGATCTAACATTTCGTTTGAATTATTAGTTACTGAGTAATTCATTAGTGTAACTGACAAATTAAAAAAATATCTATTTAAAACCCAAGTATTATAAAATAGGTTTCTCCTAAATGAGGGATAATTATTAAATATCTATCTGGTTAAATCCGAATGTCTCTTTCAGCGTATATTTTATCGAAGCTATTAAAAGCTTTTAAGTCAGACCTTTTTTCGTTGGAATACTTTTCATAAAAGTGAATAGTCAGTTTCCCGTTATATTAAAATTTCTAAATCCTTTCAGAAATAACAGTCATGATTTTTATACTTGGATTTCATTATGTCTTAAATTGGATGGTTTTTCAATCAGAAAAGGTTCACATGAATTAAGCGCTTTAGGTAAATGATCTATAAAAACCGAGGATGATTCAAAAAATAGATACAATAAAGAAAGGTAAGTTAAAAACCGTTTCAATAGAGAAACAATTGCCTTAGGTAAAGTGGAACTTATTTCTTTATAGAGTAAATTCTTGTTAAAATAACCTTTAAATAACCAAAGTTTTCATTCGTTATGAGAAGATTATTAAATCTAAAATAATGTGTGGGTTATTAATAAAGTTATTAGTTACTGAGTGGCTGCAACAGTGATATACTTGGAAAAATAATATAATACCTATTAACAATCTGAATATTATAAAATTAGTTTCCACTAAATGAAGAACTCTGGTAACGAAGAGTAGCCTACAATCCATTTGACTAACCTTCTTTAACACAATGATTAAATCAACAGTTACTAAGTATTTTCAATAGTAATGTAATTGACAAAATGATTAAAAATCTATTAAAATCCTGTTGTAGCAATGCGTAAACGGCTAATAAAAAAAATATTAAGTAAGTGACACAATTATCTAAATAAAAAGCTGTACACTTACAAATGAATTTAATAAAACACAATCACTGCATAAAATATTTACAAAAGAAAAAATTTTAATAAAAAAAGGGTGCAATAACAGTTTTCTTGGGGAATAAGAAAATAAAAATCACGTTCCGTCATGCCGCTGAAACTCGAACTAAAGAGGGTTGAGATGTCTCACAAAGTTCATGGAATTGTTCACTAAGGTAGCGCTGTAGGCGTAGCCCATGGAGGATATTAGCGTTTTGTCACACTGTATATTATAAAATAAACTTTCACTAAATGAGGAACTCCGGTAACGAAGAGTAGCGTACAATCCATTCGGCTAACCTTCTTTAACAAAATGATTAAATCAATAGTTACTAAGTGTTTTCAATAGTAATGTAATTGACATAATGATTAAAAATCTATTAAACCCATATGTTAGAAATAAACATCCACTAAATAAGGAACTCTAGTATCAAATAGCAGTGTACAATCCATTCGGCTAACCTTCTTTAACAAAATGATTAAATCAATAGTTAATAAGTGTTTTCAATAGTAATGTAATTGACAAAATGATAAAAATCTATTAAAAACCCATATGTTAAAAATAAATATCCACTTAATGAGGAACTCTAGTAACAAATAGCAGCATACAATCCATTCGGTTAACCTTCTTTAACAAAATGATTAAATCAATAGTTACTAGGTGTTTTCAATAGTAATGTAATTGACAAAATGATTAAAAATCTATTAAAAACGTGTATATTATAAAATAAATTTCAACTAAAGGAGGAACTCCATTCATCTAACCTTCTTTAACACAATGATTAAATCAATAGTTACTAAGTGTTTTCAATAGTAATGTAATTGACAAAATGATTAAAAATCTATTAAAAACGTGTATATTATAAAATAAACTTTTCAACTAAATGAAGAACCCCAGTAACAAAAAGTAACAAACAATCCATTCATCTAACCTTCTTTAACACAATGATTAAATCATTAGTTACTAAGTGTTTTCAATAGTAATGTAATTGACAAAATGATTAAAAATCTATTAAAAACGTGTATATTATAAAATAAACTTCAACTAAATGAGGAAACCCAGTAACGAAGAGTAGCGAACAATCCATTCATCTAACCTTCTTTAACACAATGATTAAATCAATAGTTACTAAGTGTTTTCAATAGTAATGTAATTGACAAAATGATTAAAATTCTATTAAAATCTTGTATATTACAAAATAAACTTCCACTAAATGAGGACCTCAGGTAACGAAGAGTAGCGAACAATCCGTCTAACATTCTTTAACAAAATGATTAAATCAATAGTTACTAAGTGTTTTCAATAGTAATGTAATTGACAAAATGATTAAAAATCTATTTAAAACGTGTGTATTATAAAATAAACTTCAACTAAATGAGGAAACCCAGTAACAAAGAGTAGCGAACAATCCATTCATCTAACCTTCTCTAACACAATGATTAAATCAATAGTTACTAAGTGTTTTCAATAGTAATGTAATTGACAAAATGATTAAAAATCTATTAAAAACGTGTATATTATAAAATAAACTTTTCAACTAAATGAGGAACCCCAGTAACGAAGAGTAGCGAACAATCCATTCATCTAACCTTCTTTAACACAATGATTAAATCAATAGTTACTAAGTGTTTTCAATAGTAATGTAATTGACAAAATGATTAAAATTCTATTAAAATCTTGTATATTACAAAATAAACTTCCACTAAATGAGGACCTCAGGTAACGAAGAGTAGCGTACACTTCATTCATCTAACCTTCTTTAGCACAATGATTAAATCAATAGTTACTAAATGTTTTCAATAGTAATGTAATTGACAAAATGATTAAAAATCTTTTAAAAACGTGTATATTATAAAATAAACTTCAACTAAATGAGGAACCCCAGTAACGAAGAGTAGCGAACAATCCATTCATCTAACCTTCTTTAACACAATGATTAAATCAATAGTTACTAAGTGTTTTCAATAGTAATGTAATTGACAAAATGATGAAAAAAATCTATTAAAAACGTGTATATTATAAAATAAACTTCAACTAAATGAGGAACCCCAGTAACGAAGAGTAGCGTACAATCCATTCATCTAACCTTCTTTAACACAATGATTAAATCAATAGTTACTAAGTGTTTTCAATAGTAATGTAATTGACAAAATGATGAAAAAAATCTATTAAAAACTTGTATATTTACAAAATAAACTTCCACTAAATGAGGACCTCCGGTAACGATGAGTAGCGTACAATTCATTCATCTAACCTTCTTTAGCACAATGATTAAATCAATAGTTACTAAGTGTTTTCAAGAGAATGTAATTGACAAAATGATGAAAAAAATCTATTAAAAACTTGTGTATAAATAAATAAACTTCAACTAAATGAGGAACCCCAGTAACGAAGAGTAGTGAACAATCCATTCATCTAACCTTCTTTAACACACAATGATTAAATCAATAGTTACTAAGTGTTTTCAATAGTAATGTAATTGACAAAATGATTAAAAATCTATTAAAAACTTGTATATTTACAAAATAAACTTCCACTAAATGAGGACCTCCGGTAACGATGAGTAGCGTACACTTCATTCATCTAACCTTCTTTAGCACAATGATTAAATCAATAGTTACTAAATGTTTTCAATAGTAATGTAATTGACAAAATGATTAAAAATCTTTTAAAAACGTGTATATTATAAAATAAACTTCAACTAAATGAGGAACCCCAGTAACGAAGAGTAGCGAACAATCCATTCATCTAACCTTCTTTAACACAATGATTAAATCAATAGTTACTAAGTGTTTTCAATAGTCATGTAATTGACAAAATGATGAAAAAATCTATTAAAAACGTGTATATTATAAAATAAACTTCAACTAAATGAGGAACCCCAGTAACGAAGAGTAGCGTACAATCCATTCATCTAACCTTCTTTAACACAATGATTAAATCAATAGTTACTAAGTGTTTTCAATAGTAATGTAATTGACAAAAGGATTAAAAATCTATTAAAAACTTGTATATTTACAAAATAAACATCCACTAAATGAGGACCTCCGGTAACGATGAGTAGGGTACAATTCATTCATCTAACCTTCTTTAGCACAATGATTAAATCAATAGTTACTAAGTGTTTTCAAGAGAATGTAATTGACAAAATGATGAAAAAAATCTATTAAAAATTTATATATTATAAAATAAGCTTCAACTAAATGAGGAACCCCAGTAACGAAGAGTAGCGAACAATCCATTCATCTAACCTTCTTTAACACAATGATTAAATCAATAGTTACTAAGTGTTTTCAATAGTAATGTAATTGACAAAATGATGAAAAAAATCTATTAAAAACTTGTATATTTACAAAATAAACTTCCACTAAATGAGGACCTCCGGTAACGATGAGTAGCGTACACTTCATTCATCTAACCTTCTTTAGCACAATGATTAAATCAATAGTTACTAAATGTTTTCAATAGTAATGTAATTGACAAAATGATTAAAAATCTTTTAAAAACGTGTATATTATAAAATAAACTTCAACTAAATGAGGAACCCCAGTAACGAAGAGTAGCGAACAATCCATTCATCTAACCTTCTTTAACACAATGATTAAATCAATAGTTACTAAGTGTTTTCAATAGTAATGTAATTGACAAAATGATTAAAAATCTATTAAAAACGTGTATATTATAAAATAAACTTTTCAACTAAATGAGGAACCCCAGTAACGAAGAGTAGCGAACAATCCATTCATCTAACCTTCTTTAACACAATGATTAAATCAATAGTTACTAAGTGTTTTCAATAGTAATGTAATTGACAAAATGATGAAAAAAATCTATTAAAAACTTGTATATTTACAAAATAAACTTCCACTAAATGAGGACCTCCGGTAACGATGAGTAGCGTACACTTCATTCATCTAACCTTCTTTAGCACAATGATTAAATCAATAGTTACTAAATGTTTTCAATAGTAATGTAATTGACAAAATGATTAAAAATCTTTTAAAAACGTGTATATTATAAAATAAACTTCAACTAAATGAGGAACCCCAGTAACGATGAGTAGCGTACAATTCATTCATCTAACCTTCTTTAGCACAATGATTAAATCAATAGTTACTAAGTGTTTTCAAGAGAATGTAATTGACAAAATGATGAAAAAAATCTATAAAAATTTATATATTATAAATTTTATTAAATGAGGAATAAACTATAAACTATCTATCTTGTTAAATTTGACAGTTTCTCCAAGCTTCTATTTTATGGCTATTATTAAATACCTTTCAGTCAAACCATTTTCCTGAAATCCCTTTGTATAAAAATGAGTCTTTCATAGTACTGAAAACTTTAAAGCCTTTCAAAATCAGCAACTATGAATTTTATAGCATACATTATGTTTTAAATTAAATGGACTTTTTACTATGTATAAATCCAGGGGGATTGGGACATATCCGGCACCTGTTTCAGGTGGCTCAATGAAGAAGCAGATGTTTATTGATTAAATAATTTATTTACACCTTGCAGCTATATACACATTTGTATTTACAAACAATTCAATTACAGTTCACAATTATGTGATACAATAGACGTAGGCCTGAGTAGAGAAGTGCAATTTAATACTGCTGAAAAGTTTGAGAACCGACGAAAGGAAACAATTCGTGGTAGCTCTGCGTTAATAGTTCTCGGTAGGAAATTATGAAGATAGCACTCTCAATTAGACGAGGGTGTTTGAAGTTGCAAATTGATGTCTTCGAAGAAGATAAAAAATAAAGTTAGGATTCCTAGGAGGAATATAACTGTGATGGATCCTGAAGAGGAATCGGATTAGGAAAAAGAAAACCCAAGGCCGGGGTTTAGCTAACAAGCTCGAAAAGAAATTGATCCCGAGTTGGGATTTTCGCTAATAAAACTCTCCGATGGACAGACTAGTCAAGATGACCTCCGAATTAGCTGATAGCTAACTAACTCTAACTTGTTAAAAAATCTCATCTCGTCCTTTTTAGGGGACGGTCCTCTGAGAGAGGGAGCCTCACACACAAATTCTTCATTGGATCATCTGGCGATGATCTCACCTTCAACTAACTTGATTGCTCTGGGCAATCACTGGCTGCAAACACGGGAGTTTCCTGAATTTCGTGTCGGCGAAAGATCTAACGTCATGGTGACAGCTTTGAAGAGGAGCGTCACCGACGATCATCCTTCTTGGTGGTCTGCTGGGCGCCCGGCCGTCTACTCCCTTGTTCCGCTACCTGTAAGGCACAAAAGTCTAGCCATCGTGGTGCTGGGGAAAACAACTCCTTTGTCTCCACATCAACGAAGTCCATTTCTCAAACTCTTTCGAGGAACAATGTCTTTGTGAGGGAGGTACGTCGTTACAGGATTAAGAGTTTTCTCTAAATGGTCTGTGAAAATAAATAATAATATAAAAAGTACATGCAATTAAGAGATAGAAGTTAAATGTAAGGGGGGGATTTAGGCATCGTTTTGTAGAAGAGAAGTACACACCTAAGATAAAATGGAACTTCTTTATTAATACAATCGAATGTCTTAACAAAGAACTTTAAGGGATCAAAGACTTTGTTGGTTATTTTCAAACTGTTAAGTAAATTAGGTATAAGATAATGTTTAAATTATTAGTTAGACGGTAGCTTCAACAGTGATGCAATTGGCAAAACAATAAAAAATCTATTATAAAGGTGATTATTATAAAATAAGCTTCCGTTAAATGAGTGATAAATTATTAAATATCTTTCCCGTTAAATCTGTCCCTTTCAGCCTGTATTTTTTAAAGCTAATAAATGACTTTCAGACGTTTTCTCTGGAACTACTTTATATAACAATGAATATTCAGTGTCCCGTAAAATTGAAAAGTCTAAAACCTTTCAGAAAAAGCTGTCATGATTTTTATGCTTGGAAATTTTTGTCTTGGGTTGGTTGGTTTTTTTGCTCAGCATGTGTCTACGGAGATTCAGCGTTTTGAGTAAATGATTTGTAAAAACTGGAAATGATACAAAAGCTAGATGCGATAAAGAGAAGGAAGTTAAATTCTAGAGAGAAAATTAGACGCTGTTTTACCAGAGAAACACTCTAAAAGGGAACTTGCTTTTTTGCAAAAAAAAAATATTGTTATAACGATCTTTAAGTGGCCAAATACTTTGTTTCCAACATCCAAACTCTTAAGAAAAATATTAATCTAACATAGTGCGGTACGGTCTTTTGCTTTGCAACATTGCAATAAGACTGGGATCTATGAATTGCACCTCGAGGACCATTTACCGTAGAAGAAAGGTTTCGGATGGATGAATGCCCCTGGGTGAGAAAAGATGCAACCACGCCCTTTTTATAAAAAAAAAACAGCCGGGCCAAACCCTAAGCAAAGGCAATAAGAGATTTGAAAAAAAATTTTCAATTTTACAACTCCTCTTCAACCTCCACTCAAAATACAGTTTCTTTTAAGTCAAAGAGTTTTTGCTGGATGAGATCCCGCCTACCCTCCCTCATCCCTTTGGACTAACTTTCTCTTGGTACTTTCCAATTTTTTTGTGAATTTATTTCTATTAACAATTAAATTTCGTTATTATCGATGTTTTTTTCATTTCTCATTCGTTCCATTTCCTCTTTCGCTGCAAGATTACATGGTCTTGTACCAACTAATTCAATTGGATTTAATGCTTCAAGTCTTATGCTTTGCAATGATCGAGCGCGACTTAAAATGACATATGCTAAGCCTTTACAATTCCAAAGGTTTGATAAATAGGCTACTTCTCTATTTAGGGTGCTACCTACTTCTCTATTTAGTGCATATTAAATTAATTTTACAATTTACACTAAATCACAAATTTGTGATGAAAATCACACTCAGTTTATTTAATTTGTGATTAAGTGAATGTTTCAGTGTATTTAGTATGAATGTTATGTGTTTCCTTTGTGTTTTCTTTGTTAATTCAATTAGATTTTAAATATTCAATTTTTGTAAAATTTTTCCTCAAAATGTTGTTTTTGTTTATGTATCAATTTGTTGAGTTACGATCCCCTCGCCAGATTTCAAACGCCACGCTGCAAGCACGCCACGCACGCAAGCTGCAAGCACGCCAATTTCGCCAAATGTGGTTGAAGCACCAACAAGATCCATGATTAGAAACAGGAGAGTGGGCTAAGAAGAGGAGTTGAAAAAACAGGTGCACATTAGGAGGAACGCGAGGTTAGAGCCTTCTGGAAGATTATCATTGGATATGCGGAAACATATTTTAGAAAAAATTGTTACTACTGGGAAGAAGAAAAAATCGCAAAGACAATGTTGTGTGTGTGCTGTGAAAAAAGTGCGGAGTGGAACATCTTACATATGCAAGTTTTGTCCTGTACCTCTTTATAGAGGAAAATGCTTTGAACGTTAAGACACTGTAAAACATTATTAGTTTTATGATTGCTCTTTTCATTTTTTTATAATTTAATATATATAACTGTCCTAACGTTCCATTTAGTTCATTTTAATTCTGTTCCATTTAGTTTCCATTAATTCTATTAGCTTCCCTTAAAAATTCCCTGTTTGTAACTTTCCTGCCATGCTCCCAATTATCACGTTGGCGAGTCGAAAAACCTATTTTTTATAGCATAAGCCGCTCTGGATATTGAATCAGATGACATCCCACATACCAGAAGCGTCACATAGTGTTCTCCTTGGAGAGAGCTGCATTGCAATAGTTTTACAAATTCGCCCTTTTCATGATATGACATATCCCCACTCCACACATTGGTGTGTTTTAGTCCTGCACTTGCCGGTTTTCTACCGTGCCACCTGGCCATTGGAATGTTGATGAGCTTTCCACCCATCAGCGGTTGCCAGCCGTTTCAGTCCTGCAGACTCGAGATACTCTTCAGTTAGACTTGATCTTACACTTGAGCTTTCCAGACTGGCGGTTCTCATCCGGACAGACAGGATGGAGGAGAGAGAGAAACCTGGATCCCTAAACAAGAAGAGGAGCTCAGAGTTCCATCCTCCATAATCGTCTTGCTTTTTTTAGTCCATTTTTGTTTTCTCCTTTGTTATTAATTTTTATCTTAAAAAAATTCAATCGTCTTCTATTAATTTTTAAAATTTTATATTAATATCATTAAAATCCATTAATTCAGTAACTTCTCTTGTTTATTTTTAATGTCTATTGTGTTTCTTTTAAGGTTTAAACTTAAGTTGGCGAAAACCAAATTCAATTTATATATTAAATATTGAGTTAAGGACATAACGCGTATTACCACTATACGTCACCCACTCATATAATATATTTTTTATTGTCTTTTCTATGGGTTTCTTTTTCAGGTACAAACCTTTTTATGTTTTGCTCGACTCGAAATTCCCCATAGAAACCCCACTTCCACAGTAATCAACATACCAGAGAATGGAAACCCCAATTCCACAGTAAAAACACCATACCAGAATAACATATATATATTTATATATAACATAATTCAAAAAAATTAAAACTATATAGTACTATTTCTATTTGATTTTTCATATTTACGATACTATTATAAATTTATCCACAAAAAAATATATTTTTTAGTTTACAAAAATCTTACGGTTGTTATTTCTATTTATATATTTGGTTATATTTTTCAATATAAAATACGAAAAGTTGGTTGAAAAATTAAATAATTTTCGATATATTGAGATTTAACTGAATAACTAAATTTACGCTCGAAACGCACATTCACAGTACAGTTCTGCTGCGAAATATACCCGCACACAATGTGTTAAGACCTAAAGGAAGTTTGAAATTCATGACTGCTTTTTCTAAAAGACTTTAGATTTTTCAATATTATGAGATACTGAATAATCCTATTTGTATAAAATATTCCTTGAAATAATCTCGCTGCTGACATGAATGTTCGTAGCCGTTCATAATTAGCTTTAAGTGTAGGTCCGGGCCTCATTATGTTTCCTACACGATGTATACCGGCGGAGGCCGTGACGTACCCATTAGCCCATTAACAAGGGCTAATGAGACCCATTAGCCCTTGTGAGCAAAAGAGTAGACTGTAGCGCTCCAAACTAAACCAAACCAAACCAAACCTAGAAACAAAAGTCTGACAGAAAGCTATTTTATAGCTTCGATGAAATATAGACTAAAATTGACAGATTTAATTTATCGATATTTAATAATTTATTCCTTTTTTAGTGAAAGTTAATTTTACAAGTTTAGATTTTTAATAGATATTTCTTATTTTGGGAATTATTTTACTGTTCAAGCTACACAGGATCTAATAATTTAAATATCGTGTTAGATCTTATTTTTTTAGCTGTTTGGATGTAGTAGACAAAATCATTGATATCTTGAAGTTCCTTATAATAGGTTTCTGTTGTATTAATAAAAAATTTCAGTTTCATGCTAGTTTTCTGTTTCACTAGTAAAACGGAGTCTGCATTTTTCCTCTCTCATTCCACTTCGCTATCTTTACTGCATCATCTTTTTGTATTGTTCCCGGTTTTTATAGACCGTTTACCCAAAACGCTGAATCCCAATAGACTCACGCTGAAAAAAAATAATTTAAGACATAAAATAAGCGGAGTATAAAATCCATAGTTGTTTTTTATGTAAGGCTTTAGATTTTTCAATGTTATGGGATACTCTTCTTTACATATAAAATTCTTCTGTCCGTGTGTTTGTAATAGAACTCATGGATGTATGTATCATGGATGTTTCGAGTATCAATTTAAAATAACTGTCTACCAATAAGTATTTCTACACCTATGCAAATGACGATATCTGCGGTCCTGGGGTACTTCATGGCCTCCGCCGGTATGCATCTTGTATGAAACAGCATCGGCATTAGTCGCATGCAAGATGCCGCGCAGTTCGAAGCTCTCTGATTTCGAGAAAGGTATAATTATCGGGTATTACAAATGTGGCCAATCTTTAACTGACATATCTAGCGATCTGAAGTACCCAAAATCGACAGTGGCCTATGTGATTAAGAAGTTGAAGGTGAGCGGTGATTGTCGGAATGTTCCCCGAGTCGGCGGACCAACGAAACTGGGAGATAGAGACCGCCGAGTGCTGTCTAGAGAAATTCAGAAGAACCGCACCCAACCGATGGCCCTCATGGGAGTTTCAACAGGCATCAGGGAGTATTGTTTCAATGAATACCATCCGTAAGGAATCACATCTGCTTGGTTTTCATGGTTATGCTGCTCCCCATAAGCCTTTGATCACAAAGTGTAACCACGCTGCTCGGTTAATGTGGTGCAAAGCCCATCGAAATTGGACCGTAGATTAGTGGAAACGGGTTGTCTGGAGAGACGAATCAAGGTTCACCCTTTACCATTCGGATGGCAGGGCCTGGGTCTGGCTTCTACCCGGAGAACGTCTCCTGCCAGAATGCATTGTGCCAACAGTCAAGTTCGGCGGAGGTGGAATTATGGTCTGGAGGTGTTTCTTCTGATATGGACTGGGACCCTTGGTCCCCATTCATGGTAAGCTCAACGCCGATGCCTACTGTACTATTTTGGATGACAATGTGCTTCCTACGTTGTGGCAGTTTTATGGGTTGGACCCCTGTTACTTTCAGGACGATAATGCCTGTTGTCATGTTTCGAGGTAAACCAAGGCTTGGTATGGTGCCAATGGAGTTCATCGAAGGGACTGACCTGCCCAGATCCCAGACCTGAACCCTATCGAGAACCTCTGGGACGCATTTGATCGCCGAATTATGGGGTGTACTACCCGTCCAAAATCGGTGAAGGAACTTGTATGTCTACTCCAAGCCGAGTGGAAGACAATACCACTAGCAGTAATACAAAGACTTGTGGAAAGTATGCCCCGGAGGGTTCACGCTGTAATTACTTCTCGTGGAGGCTCTACCAACGATTGATTTTGAATAAAGTTAGTTTTTCTTTTCTATCACAGGTGTCCAAATACTTATTGCTAGACAGTGTATAAGCCGAACGATGGTCCAATAGTTTGAGTGCTGGACTTCGGTACCGAAGTTTCGTAAATCCTCTGGCATGGATGTTCGTAACCTCCGAAATTGACTTTATACTGTAGGTCCCGGTCTCATTAGCCCTTGCGAACAAAAGAGTAGACTGTAATGCTCCAAATCAACTCAAATGTATTACTTGTGGTACTGTTTAGCACACACAGGCATAGAATATTAATTATAACCTGTTTATCATTCATGATTTCAAATATTGCTTTTTAATTATGAAGCTTAATATTTAAATAAAAATTAAGCTTCATCAACATTTTGCATGTCGTCTCAAATATTAAAAAAATTACCTTGAAGTTTGTAAACATCATCGTATTTTAATTTTACCATATTACTAAATTAAAAAATATCTGAAACCTGTCCAAACACTCCTTTCAAACACATCTCTTGTTTTTTATCATTACCTTGAAAATACAATTTAAGATAAAATTTTATAGTAGAAAATACCTGGTAATTTTCTGAAATTATTCTTAGCTTCATACTTTCTATTAATTTTTGATAAATTAATATGATATTTATTTTACTTCCTTTATGATTAACTAGCGCTTCTAGAGAATTTTCAAATCCACTTTTTGTACTCAGAAATATTTTAATGTTTTATGATTCCTAATAAAATAGAGCTAATTAAATTAAAACATATCTTTGTACTTGTACTAATAAAGGTGAAAACTTTCGTGTATAAAGCAGTACAGTTTAGTTTTGTATTTCATTCTCTGGTTTATTTTCTTCTTATGAGGTACACACTTAATTGTTAACAGACATACATAAAAGCATCTCCTTTTATCAATGCAACCATCACTCTATTAAACGATAAATTTTAATAAAACGGGTATTAAGATATTAATGCAGTCAGCTTTAATAATAAAACGACTATATTTTGAATTTTGAAAGTTTATATTCAGAAATGTTCGGTTAACTAATTGTGCAATTCCAAACAACTCTCAATATCTTTATATATAAAATTCTTCTATCCGTGTGTTTGTAATAGAACTTGTCCTAAACGGCTGGACTGATTTTGGTGAAATTTTGTGTATGCAGTTAAGTTGATTTTGCGGAAATCCTTACTGCCAACGCATAGTCACGAAACGGGCTTCATACGACAAATGGGATCGAATAGAAATTCTTTTAAATTTAATTTAAATAAAATTTTTATTACTGTACGCGTGGTAGCGTCAAGTATTTTTAAAATAAATTTTTTCTGACTTTGACATCAAAGAGGTCCAATTTATACATTATTTAAAAACATTTACAATTTTTGGATTTACAATTTTGGATTTTTGGAAGTGTTCTCGACTTCTTCTCTATATTAACTTTATACTATACTTCATATACTTTATACTTTATATTTACTTTATACTATATTTATTACTATATTTATTTATTTTCATATACATTTTATGAGTCAAATTGGCTCACAACCGTGAAAATAGGTATACCACTTTTGATAATGCGAAATGAAGTGGTCTGCGGAGAAGAGGAATAAAGTTTACATATATTTTATTACTTAACTAAAAATCAACTTATGTTTCTGAAAAGTGATATTAAATTTTCATATATCATAGTGATCAAATTTTTAAAGAGTCAAATTGGCTCGGTCCGTAAATCTAGTGTTAAAAGATTGAGAAAAGTATTTCATTTAATATTATGTTTGGTATGCTACGGTCTGAGCCGAGGTAGCTCAGTTGGTAAAGGCAACGATCTCGTAACTGAAAAGTTGTGGGTTCGGAACCCGAGCCGGCCTAAGGTCCGCCTTGTTCACTAAAGGTGGAGTACTTAAAATATGTTCGTGGTCCCAATGTTCTCCAAGTTCTTAATCAAAACCTCTGAGGGTGGCAAACCAAGTTTATGGGTCTTCTGCTTTGTCCCTGCTTCAAATTTAGGAGGACCCACTTGAACATAAGTGGTACCCTTTTATAAACGAAAAGTGCATTCCCTTGCTTAATACGAGAAGCCTCCGGCTTAATCGTGCTTCGTTTCACCAAGTGCCATAAGTCAGCAGCAACAACAATAACTGTCTACTGTGGTTTTTCACGACGGCTAATGAAACTAAGACCTACTGTTTAAAGCAGGGCTTCGAACCGTAATTTTTTTTGTTCCGGTTTTCGTTCCGGTTCAACTAAAAAATTAATATCGGTTCAGTTCCGGTTTTCGCTCCGCCAAAAATAACTGTTTTCGTTTCAGTTCCAAATGAATAATTTCATTTTATGTATATTCTTATTTGTACTAAAAATATAATTCTATCATAAACAAAAAATGTAATTCTATCAAAATTTAGAAGATTTTATTCTTTTTTTTAATTGGTACACTATGTGAATTGATACAAACAGCAGGTACGATAAGAGCGGCGAGCATTGGCATTGTTATCCATTATCAAAATCGCATTTGACAACTAGGTTCATGATTACCCACATTCGTCGTTTGACTCTCACATCGTGCACTTGGCCTTGCAATAATTATGTAAAAAATATATTATTTATTTAACATATGAAAATTGCCTCTAATTATTAATATATCTTCTAACGTGATTTCACTGAGATTACTTCTGTTGTCTCGGAGAATAAATTTCAAACCTGAAAACGCTCTTTCAACACTAACTTGTGTAGCTGGAGCTGCCAAAACCACCATTGCAATCTTATACAAGTGCGGATATGTAATTATAAAGTTGACGTTAAATTAGAAAATATTGATAAGTTGGTAACAGTAACAAAATGACTGAAAGATATATCGAACCGAAATAAACCGATATTTTTTTCGGTTCAGTTCCGGTTTTCGTTCCGACCAAAATAACGGTTTTTCCGGTTTTCGGTTTTCGGTTCAGTTCCGGTTCGAAGCCCTGGTTTAAAGCCTATTCGAAACGGTTATAAATATCCATACCTTCATCAGGACTCGAATCTGCGAATTCCTGTTGCGAAGGGAGCATACTACGCTTTCGGCTAACCTTCAATAAACAAAAATTTAATTATTTAGTAACTATTTGTGGTCAAGTGTTTTCAACAGTGATATAATCGACAAAAAATAAAAAAAATAAATATTTAAAATCTGTATATTAAAATAATGTATAAAATAAACTTAATAAACTAATATATAAAATATATAAAAAATCTCACTGTTTTAAGCGCAAATTATTAAAAATTTATCCTGTTAAATCTGATAGCATCTTCCAGGCTTAATATATGGAAGCTATTAAATAGCATGCAGTCAACCTTTTTCCTGATATTACCCCCATCGTAATATTATCCCCATATCAAAATACTTAAACGTTAATACACGGGAAATAAATATTATATAGTTAAATTCCAATTATACAGATTAACATATTCACGACCACTGACGTGAATTCAGTGTGTGATATCAAGATCTATTCCTGGTTGCCGGTGACAGGAATCCACGTCCTTCAATTCCTGTATCTCAATGCAACAATACTGTCCCCTACCGCACTTGCAAATACGTTTCATACATATTGATATAAATTTGCGACGTATATAATACATTGTATATTATATGGAGTCTGATATATGTGTTACCACAAGAAAATACAAATAGGAGAAAAAAATACATAAGCTGTTTGTTTTTGTTTTAAATTTTGTGACAGAATCACGGTGGCTTTGTAGATGCGGCTAAAAACGTATTTATTTTATCTTTAGGATACAAGCCAATAATGAATAACAGTAGAGTTGAGTTGTCACAATTTTTGCTTCCTCGTTGCACCACAGTACTCCCCCCCCCCTAGTGAGCTACTCGAACGATGAAGAATGTCACTTGTAAAGAGATTGAATGTGGACCGGTCGTCCAGATCTTGTCATTAGTTTGGGAGAATCAAATTTTACTCTTTTTTTTACCGATGACTTGCTTAGTCGAAGAAGTTTCTGATTTTGCAGTACGTGATACAGTTACTGAATTGTTTTTGACACCTGCTGGAATTTTGGGAATCACATCAGGTTCTGTAGAATTGTCAGAAAAATAAGGCTTTATTCAGAAACGTTAACATCTTTTTGATTTATTTTTAAAGTGAAAACTTGATCTGTTCTCTTTTCAACTTTATATTGTCCATGATAAGGTTGTTGCAAACTACGACGAGAACTATCAGTACGGACAAAAACATGTGAACAAATTCCTTGAAAACAAATGCTTTTTGTCTTTTTGCTTATGAAAGGGAACGGGTTTAATGATTACTATGGTTCTTTTCAAATTCTGGATAAATTCAGATTGTGGTTGAAAGCTTGAATTATGAAAAAAATCACATGGTAATTTTATATTCTCACCATATAGGAGTGGCTTGAAAATCATCCCGCCACACTGTGCGTAAACCAAGTAGAATAATTGGAAGTGATTTCGTCCAGCATGGGTTCTCATGGCACATGATTCTGGCTTTCAGTGTTCTGTGCCAACGTTTGATACAACCATTAGCTTGCGGGTGATATGCGGTTGTTTTATTTCTTTTAAAACCAAAACATTTTGAAAGCTCTTCGAATAGTTGAGATTCAAATTGAGCACCTTGGTCTGTTGTTATTACAGTTGGAATGCCATAATGAGCGATCCAATTTGTCAATAAAGCATTAGCTACTGTTTCTGCTCGGATGTCAGGTAGAGGAATAGCCTCTGCCCATCGTGTATAGCGGTCAATCATTGTAAAACAATAACGAAGAAATCACGTCCGGGTCACCAGTGTATATGCGGCTAAAAACTTATTTATTTTATCTTTAGAATACAAGCGAATAATAAATAACAGTAGAGTTGAGTTGTCACAATTTTTGCTTCCTCGTTGCACCACAGCTTCATATTGTCACTTTATCAATACGAAGCACACGAATAGCAGGAAAGCAAATCTATTTATTTAGCAGACAACAGAAGAATAACACTGAGAATTATGAGCTACTCGGTCTTTTATACCATTCCAATAATTTAGAGAATATTCTAGTTTTTTCTAAATATAAAGAAAATTAAATTAAATTAAAAGAGCGTCAGCTTTCCTGCCGGGTTTTGACCCCGGGACCTCCCGAACCGCAGTCTGATGCCATAACCCCTCGGCTACAAAGCCTTTGAAGTTGTACGTGGCAATATAATATTATTTACAGCTTAGTCCAAAAGGCAACAAATGAATCATACCAGCTACGTTATTCAGTCTCAACTTCTAAAAAACGGAGCTTTATCTATTCGACCGTTATTCGGCGAACTTCACAGAATGTTTTCAAACCTGTGCCCTAAGTAAGCTATGACCTATAATTTTAGATCTAACTACAAACACTGATTCTTAAAATGCGGGAAACTGGAATGTGACCATTGACTGTTGCCTCCTCCTGTTATAAATGTTTACTTTAAGATAACATTTATTTTCCCATTTCAACACTCGAGTTCAACTTTATGGGACCTGTGTAAGATTGAAAGGTACAGAATTATTACTGTCCACTATAATAAATATTTACTCTTACAACAAAGAGAAAATGAAATGATTACTTTGAAGTAAAAGTTTGCCTTGTTGGAGAATTTTCAAGAGGAAAATATCACTTTCAAACTTTATAGCAGATTACTTCGGTGGATATTAATGGATATAAAAATTTGTCATGTTTTCATATCTTATTTAATTAGATTTGTACTTTTGTGAGAGTAAAAATTTACAGTGTTTGGAGAATTTTCAAGAGGAACATATCATTTTCAAACTTCATAGTAGGTTTTTTTTTTTTTTTTTTTTTTTTTGGCTTATAATGGATACAAAAGTGTGTCAATTTTTCGTACCTTATTTAATTGGGTTTGCTCTCTTGTGAGACAGAAAGTCGGTAAAGAAATCGAACATCAACAACAAAGCACACACCACAAGACGAAAATCAGAGGAGGATTTCCCCTTTTTTTTAATTTTGCATCAGTTTTCGTAAATTGGATTAATTAATATTAAATTAATCTATTTATAATAACACTTTTCAATTCATTTTTGTAAACTTTCACTCTTATGGATCATAAAGGAAGATCATTGAAAGACTAATATTTATATCTACGAAATTTGAATTAAAATGAATTCATTAGTATTAAATTTATCCATTTAAGATAACACTTTTTCACTGCATTTTAATAAACTTTCAATCTTACGGATCATAAATGAACATTATTGAAAGACTCATATTAATAAAGTTTTTAATGAAATTTTAATTAAAATGGATTAATTAGTATTAAATTAATCCATTTACGATAACACTTTTTCAATGCATTTTAGTTAACTTTCAATCTTATGGATCATAAATGAACATTATTGAAAGACTCATGATTAAAGTTTTTAAGGAAATTTTAATTAAAATGGACAAATTTGTCTTAAATTAATCCATTTACAATAACATTTTTTCAATGCATTTTAGTTAACTTTCAATCTTATGAATCATAAATGAACATTATTGAAAGACTCATGATTAAAGTTTTTAAGGAAATTTTAATTAAAATGGATTAATTAGTATTAAATTAATCCATTTACGATACCACTTTTTCAATGCATTTTAGTTAACTTTCAATCTTATGGATCATAAATGAACATTATTGAAAGACTTATCTTAATATCTAATAAACGTTTTATCAAAATTTAATGAAAATGGATTAATTAATATTAAATTAATTCATTTATGATAACATTTTTTTCAATGCATTTATGTAAACTTTCAATCTCATTGATCATAAATGAAGATTATTCAAAGAATCATATTTATATCAAACAAATTTTTTATGGAAATTTCAAATAAATTTATATTCTATTTACAGATACTTATTTACAAGATTCTGGAACTTTGTGCTTGTATGGATAGCAGTAAATCCCCGTATTTATAACTTTTCTTATGTTATAAAACGTTTACAATGTATGTCATATTTTGGAGTGCTATATTGTATATATGATAAATCTCTTAAACAGGTATAATGGAAAGAAAATATTCTATATTTTAAGGATGTAGAAAGTGGAATTTTTTCCGTCTACATAGGCTTATACGAGAGTTGAAAAACTTTTTATTTTTTAATTTGAGGATTTATAAAAGAAGGAAATATTTTTTCTGTGTGTGGGAAGATTTAAAGCTATAAATTTTAGGAATGTTTCATTATCAAGAGCAATAATCGACAGTGGGAGGAAATAACCTTTAAAAATGATTTAATGTTAGCAGATGTGAGGTATATAGATACAGTTATATTTCATTAAATTTATTTTTAATGGAAAAGTTTCTATAAAAATAATCTTTAATGGTTTAAGGTTGAAAATATATTATGACACTGTATTAGACAATTTGAGATCTATTTTATCGCTTTAGAGCTTGATTTTTATTGCGGTATTTAGATGAAATACCTCAATAACTTTATTAATATCTGAAATATCTTTGTTACTTGTTCTTTAATATAAATTAATGAAAACTTGGGCATTTTCATTACAGTCCTGATTGTGGTACAAAAACTGATAAATCGTTTTGTATACAGATCAAATTGGTTTGACGTCTTTAGTGAAAAGCTAATTCATTTTAGTTAACTTTCAATCTTATGGATCATAAATGAACATTATTGAGACTCATATTAATACAGTTTTTAACAAAATTTTAATTAAAATGGATTAATTAATATTAAAGTAATCCATATACGGTAACACTTTTTCAAGGCATTTTAGTTTAACTTTCAATCTTATGGATCATAAATAAACATTATTGAAAGACTCATATTAATATCTAATAAATTCCTTAACAAAATTTTAATGAAAAAGGATTAATTATTATTAAATTAATCCAATTACGGTAACACTTTTTCAATGCATTTTAGTTAACTTTCAATCTTATAAATCATAAATGAACATTATTGAAAGACTCATATTTTATCTAATAAATTTTTTAATAAAATTTAATTAAAAGTATTAATTAATATTAAATTAATCCATTTACGATAACACATTTTCAATGGATTTTAGTTACCTTTCAATCTCATGGATCATAAATGAAGATTTATATTCATATCTAATAATTTTTTTATCGAAATTTTAATTAAAAAGTTTAATTAATATTAAATTAAACCAATTACAATAATACTTTCTCAATGCATTTTACTTAACTTTCAATCTTATGGATCATAAATGAGCATTGTCGAAAGACTCATATTAATATCTAAGAAACTTTTTAACGAAGTTTTAATTAAAACGGATTAATCAATATTAAATTGGTTAATTAACATTAATTTCAACCATTTAGGATAACATTTTTAATGCATTTATGTAACCTTTCATTCTTGTTGATCATGAAAGAAGATTATTCAAAAAATCAAATTTATATCAAACAAATTTTTTTGGAAATTCCAAATAAATTTAAATTCTATTTACAGATTATGTCATATTTTCGCGTGCTATATTGTATATATGATAAATCTCCTAAACAGGTAGCATGAAACAGATAGGAAATATTCTATATTTTATGGAGGTAGAAAGTGGAATTTTTTCTGTCCACTGTAATACCATAGGCTTATACGAGAGTTGGAGAACTTTTTATTTTTTAATTTGCGGATTTATAAAAGAAGGAAATATTTTTTTCTGTGTGTGGGAAGATCTAAAGCTATAAATTTCTGGAATGTTTTGTTGTCAAGAGCAATGATCTTCAGCGGGAGGAAATAACCTTTAAAAATGATTTAATGTTAGTAGATGTAAGGTAAATAAAGACAGTTATATTTTATTAAATTTATTTTTAATGGAAAAGTTTCTATAAAAATAATCTTTAATAGTGTAAGGTTGAAAATATATTATGACACTGTATTAAACACTTTGAGATCTATTTTATCGCTTTAGAGCTGGATTTTTATTGCTTTACTTAGATGAAATACCTCAATATCTTTATCCATATCTGAAATATCTTTGTTACCTGTTCTTTAATATAAAATTAATGAAAATGTGTGTATTTTCTTTATAGTTCTGATTGTGGTACAAAAACTGATAAATCTTTAGGTATACACATCAAATTAGTTTGAAGTCTTTAGTGAAAAGAAGAGAGTGATATAACAGTAAGGAAAAATATTAAAAATTGATTATTGGACAACGAATAAATATAAAGCAATATGGTTTCTATAAAAAAATATGATCAGATCTCGAGGTTTATTATTCCTTTATATGAAGTAAACTAAAGAACTAAAGAATTCGCGAATAATTACACTGCTTTTTAATATTAAATTGTGAAAAACAATAAACTGCTTAAAACAGTATCTATATGGTACAGCTTAAAGTTTACTTTTGTTTCAATTTATAATATATTTCTTAACGGTTTGACTGAAGAAAAGGGTGCCCCCGCCAACTGGGCGATAAAGCTCTAAGCATGGTAGCCTAACATTTTCTCCTGATCTCTACGTGTCCAAACAATCTGTATCTATATTTTGATTTATATTATATTGGTATTCAGCTGTTCTTGTGCAACTCTTTTTATATATTAAATGAGTGCAATGCTTAAAAATATTAAATAAACTGAAACATTCTTGGTTTCCTATAGATAATTTTTAATAATTTCGAGCTGTTGACTTTGTGAACTGTTGAAGTATTGATTGCCCATAAATATAAATGCCCGGTTTCAAAGTGGCTTTGGGGAATTAAGTTAGAGTATATAATTCTATTTGAATGACGCAATTTGCATTAATTAAAGTCGCAAAAAAAAAGAAATAAACACAATGTTGATATGAAATACCTATGTGTTTTAGTAAATATCGCCAACAATTTCGCCAATTTTGCCAAGGGGCACCCTATTCTGAAGTA
>CM063511.1:117485694-117488194 GCA_032207245.1 Pardosa pseudoannulata
AAGTCTCTCTGCAAAGATTTCTATTAGATTTCTGTGACTCTTTCTATCCTATAAAGACATATTTTCTTTTCTGAGGACATTTTAATTAATTTTTCGTATATTTTGTTCAGATCACCGCTTTTTTTAAATTAATACTTATATTTCCTATTATTATCCTATTTTTATTTTTATTAGTATCTTTTTAAGTCTCTCTGGATATATTTCTACTAGATTTTTGTGACTTTTTGTGACTAGAAAGACATACTTACTTTTCTGATAACATTTTAAGTAATTTTTCGTATACTTTATTCAGTTCACTTTTTTTCTTAAATTACTTAATACTTATTTTTTCTATAATTAACCTATTTTAAATTTTATTAGTATGTTTTTAAGTATCTCTGCAAAGATTTCTACTAGATTTCTGTGACTCTTCATATCCTATAAAGACATATTTTCTTTACTGAGGACATTTTAATTAATTTTTCGTATATTTTATTCAGATCACCGCTTTTTTTAATTAATTAATACTTATTTTTCCTATAATTATCCTATTTTTATTTTTATTAGTATCTTTTTAAGTCTCTCTGGATATATTTCTACTAGATTTCTGTGACTCTTCATATCCTAGAAAGACATACTTTTCTGATAACGTTTTAAGTAATTTTTCGTATATTTTACTCAGTTCACTTTTCTTCTGAAATTACTTAATACTTATTTTTTCTATAATTAACCTATTTTAAATTTTATTAGTATGTTTTTAAGTATCTCTGCAAAGATTTCTACTAGATTTCTGTGACTCTTCATATCCTAGAATCACATACTTTCTTTTATGAGGGGTATTTTAAGTAATTTCTCTTTTATTTGATTCATTTCACTGTGTTTTCTCTAAAAGTAATTAAACTCTTATTTTATCATAATTCACTTCTTTTTATAATCGGGTATGCTTTTATACGCATCTCCAAATATAAAGGAAGCATTGTAATCACGGAAATATTACACCTCCTATATAACAATAGCTTAAGTTATCTGTCCGTCTGTCCTCGAATTTATGATGCGGTTGTACCTGGAATGGATAGAGGCATCCATATTGGATTCTTGATGAGTTAGGGTTAGCAACGTTCGAAATTCACCCCTTCCACCTTTTCTAGCATTTAATGCCATTATTTAAAGCCCTATTTTTCCCGGTTAAGAGCAAGTGATTAAATTTATCGATTTGCCACATAATAAATAGGTAAAAATAACATTTTTTCTAGCATTATGACGTCATTCCTTTAACCATCTCATTTAATCATTTCTTATTTAAAATTATTTAAATATCGTCTGCATTATTTTCATACGTTTTATCACTGAACTTAGATATGACGTCAATAATTTTCTTTTATATCCTATACTATAATACGAGGAATGGTTGTCAAGTCGAAAATCGCCCCAGAATTAATAAACTGTAGTAAACTTGGGGATCTGGGGTTTTTGGTCACGAGGAATCGATTGGCATCGGTTTTGACGCGCTAAGGTCACGTAGTTCGGCGCTACAGATAGGGCCGGGTTCGAACCCCGGTGCGGGCAAACTTTTTTCTCATGCGTCCAAACCAAGTGAAAATTGGTACCCGGGGGTTTTCGACCACGAGGAATCGATTGGCTGTAGTTCTGACGAATTAATAATAATAATAATAAAAGTCTTTATTGATTTGTCTTTATTCCTTGATATCGGTTTCCATTTTTATTTTCTATCAACTCTAAATATTAAATTAATGTAGCAAAGTATATATAACACATAAACAATATAGTAAAAAAAAATAATGCAAACAAAAATTTTGAAAACCAACCACAAAAAATTAAAAAATAATGCTTCACTAACGTGCCGAAACAACCTCGCCGTTCAATTTCCAAAGCCACACTAAACACAGAGCATATAACTTATCAAAGTCCGTCGCCGCGTTAGTGCGTCGTCGGCATACCAGGAGGTGCCGCTCTGACGCGCCAGTGCGTCGGTGGCAGCGAACGTGTTAAGGAACTGATTTCGATTTCAAATCACCGTCAACAAAGTTCGACATTTCAACATTCATCAGATTTCAAGCTACATTTTCAACATGCAGAACGCACCTCTACATGAAATGCTTCAAGGAGCCGGAATTTTGGAACAACAAGCGATCAACTCAATTATACCCGCAAATGGACAACTAGAAGATACCGTCATTGTCAGAATGCTTCTCCATTCAACACACTTCAATCTTTACACTGCTCACTTTGTACCATTTCTTTAATTGTATAATTTTTTGTTATCAATTACATTTTATTTCCTATGACTTTTCAAACTTTAATTTTGTATAGAATAGTTCCCTTTCCAAACAACTTTGTTTAGAATAGTTTACAATGGTGCACTTTAACCGGTTATCTTTTCACTAATGGTTTCACAAATTTTCTTATGGCATGTATTGTTTTGATAAATCACAATTGAAAATTTAAATCTTCGAGTTAGCTTCGATACCTGTTTTCTCCGAGCGGAGCTCGGTCACCCGGT
>CM063511.1:117498194-117510694 GCA_032207245.1 Pardosa pseudoannulata
AGTATTCTTACACTAGTGCATAGAATGTTATGTATAACTGTTGTAATGTACTTACAACCTTAACACCAGTGTTCGTTTACAAAGGGGGAACCCAGTAAGAATATAATATTTTATATTGAGATTCAGACATTTATTCTGTACATTCCTTTACAAATTTATCCTTGGTTATCATATATCATAATCATCAATTATTTATATCTTATATTTACACCATAATTATTACAATTCTCTTTATAATGCGTTATTACTTAATCACAAGATTAAATTACTAGCAGAAGCCTAAGTGACTGTTGTAAATCTTATTTTATTTTTACCTCCAGTAAAGGCACAGGGAAACAGGCAGGGGATTCCCTCATGCGGTATCTGTCTGGGCGCACGGGAGGAGTTGGTGCTGGTGAACCGAGCTTGGGATTTCGATGTCCAGCTGTCATCGAATCCCGACTTCAACTCCTCTCCTTAACTTCGTTTCCCAACTCACCTCAGTTTTAACTCCCCTTTTTCTTCCTTTCCAATCGCTTGTTACGTGAAATTTTCCTACATCTTCACCCTCTTCGGGAGTACAGGTGGGCTCATTAAAATAGCCCCTTTTGTGCAAGCTGACATTATTTTTTAGCCCCTGCCCTCATAACTCACGGTTACATCTCTGTGCGAGCTTGACCGTTACGCTGCCATTCCGTGATCTATACCTTCTCTTCAGGGGTCCCTAAACTCGACGTGAACAATCGAAGTCCTACATTCCTCTAGAAAATTTCTCCCACAGCTTTACATACACGTGCATATCATCGTGGAAAAGTACCTCCTTTACAAATTTATCCTTGGTTATCATATATCATAATCATCAATTATTTATATCTTATATTTACACCATAATTATTACAATTCTCTTTATAATGCGTTATTATTTAATCACAAGGTTAAATTATTAGCAGAGCCCTAAGTGACTGTTGTAAATCTTATTTTATTTTTACCTCCAGTAAAAGCACAGGAGAGCAGGCAGGGGCTTTCCTCATGCGGTGTCTGTCCGGGCGCACGGGAGGAGTTGGTGCTGGTGAGCCGGGCTTGGGATTCCGATGTCCAGCTGCTCTCGAATCCCGACTTTTTCCAACTCCTCACCTCGGTTTTAACGCCCCTTTTTCTTCCTTTCCAATCGCTTGTTTCATGAAATTTTCCCACATCTGCACCCTTTGCGGGAGTGCAGGTGAGCTCATTAAAATAGCCCCTTTTGTGCAAGCTGACATTACTTTTTAGCCCCTGCTCCTGGTTACATCTCTGTGGGAGCTTGACCGTTACGCTGCCATTCCGTGATCTATACCTTCTCTTCAGGGGTCCCTAAACTCGACGTGAACAATCGAAGTTCTAAATTCCTCTAGGAAATTTCTCCCACGGCTGTGCATGCACGTGCATATCATCGTGGGAAAGTACCTCGGTACAATCACTTTGTATTGTCTCCTGTTTCAAAGTGTAACATGCAAAGATTAATATTTAAGTTTTTACAATTGCCAAGATAAATCGATAATGAACTAATATTAAAACTAAATGTTTTTACACCTATAAAAAATTAAAAATTCAACTTAAAACCTCCATATTTTGTTTTGTTTCGTTTACTAGTATTTAATAAAAAATAAAAAAAATTCATTATTTTTGGCAATTTTTTTTTCAGAAAAATTTGTAAGGGAAGCGGTTAAGTTAAAAGAGTATTTCTCGTATCTCACCTTTCCTCCGAAAACTTGGGGAGATAAGCAAGCATTGAGTTTGGTTTACTTTTGCAACACGACGGCTAATGAGGCCGGGACCTACTGCTTAAAGCCGATTCCGAATGGCTATGAACTTCCATTCCTCGGTTTGATTCGAATTTACGAACTCCAGTAGGTAGAAATACCACCGAAGCATGGATGTTCGTAGCCATTCGGAATCGGCTTTAAGCTGTAGGTCCCGGCATCATTAGCCCTCGTGTTTCAAAAGTAGACCGTAGCGCTACCAACCAAATTCAACCAAACCCGAAACTTGCTTATCAAAGCAAGTTTGAAGAGAGAGAAACGCTTTTGAATTGAATCGGGCCATAGGAAAAGTATAAATTAATTAATTAAACGCAAATCATACTAGAATTCGAAAATCTTTTAATCCTTTCTATGGCTGTGGTAACTATATTTACCACCAATTTGATCAATTATTTAAATGCCCTTTGTTAGCCATTTTACCACTTTTCATTTGTGCTGTTATATATTAAAAGCATCAAAAAATAAATACGAAAAATAAGGTTAATAATGATAATTTTTAATCCCCTATATAATAATAGCCTAAGTTATCTCTCCGTCTGTTGTCCAATTTATGAAGCGGTTGGACCTGGAATGGATAGAGACATCCATATTGAATTCTTGATATGTTAAGGTTAGCAAAATTCAAAGCGAGTAAAGTTTATCTTTTATCGATCCTATTCTAAAATAAATTGGAAAAATATGCTTCATATCACAGAAAAAAATACTGTCGTTTTTAAAACTTTCAAAAATCCACCACTTCCTCCTCTTTTTTAGCGTTTAATACCATTATTTCAAGCCGTATTTTCTCCGGCCGTAGTTTCTCCGGCAGGTGATTAAATTTATCAATTTACCACATAATAAATAGGTAAAAATAACATTTTTTTCTAGCATTATGACGTTATTCCTTTACCCATCTCATTTAAACATTTCTTATTTTAAATTATTTAAATATCGTCTGCATTATTTTCATACGTTTTTATCACTGAACTTAGATATTACTAAATATTTTTCTTTTTCTTTTATATTTGGCTTAAATAATATATTTGGTACATATGTGACAATTTTAAATTAATCATCGATTAATTTTTGTTACAAGATTATTCTCAGCCAAAAAACAAACCATTTTTTTTACCTACTTCATAGAGTACTTTGCAATTCTGAAAAATTAAAAATTTTACTGATCCCGTCATATGTTATTATATATAATGAGGGTTTAAACTAGGATAAATATATAATGCCCTTATTAGCAATAATATCATTAACATTATTAGCTTTCATATATCATTAGCAGCAATTTATGTCCCGTTAAGGCTTAATTCAATTTCAATGGAAAGTTTTGTAGCGTAAATTTGTTTTATGTTCTACTGCGATTCAAATTTTCTATTGATTTAATTTAGAATTTCACTGCTTTTTGTTAGTTAAAGATTTAAAATAAAACATTTTACTTAAACATTTTGAAACTAAAATTTTACTATAATGTGCTTAATAGAAATATATTCATAGGTCCAAACGTACTTGAGTTACCGTTTTCACATACATACATACACATAAACATATTTCCAAAAATGTTATTTTAGAACTAGGGAAAATCCAAGACGTGAAGATTAATCCAAATTTCGAGCCCGAAATTTATAACGATTGTATATTACGTGTCCAAGAAACTAAAAATAAGAATATAAAGTAATCCTGGTAATCCTACTAAAACTCTAACCATGTGAAACGCAATTGTGGCGAAAATGCGGTGAAATACAAGTGCAGGGGGTTAAACTTCTACTGACTACGTTGCTATTAAAAGGCAATTAGTCTTTAATTGCATGCAACCTGTTTGAACTGTATCGGTCTAAAATCGGTAAAGTGTAGGAGTATAAATCATCGTCTCATAATATCGGATCAAGAGGTAGTTCTTGAGGTAATCTCGTTTACTGCAGATTTTTTTCTTTAAGTTTCTTCATTTTCTAAATGTCAGATTTTTCTTCTCTTTATTTTCTAGGAGAATTTCTCGCTTACTATAGATTTTCTACTTCATGATTTTTTCTTCTCTTTTTTTTCTTCTAGAGGCATTCTTGTTTACTGTAGATTTGTTTTCTTCATTAAAGTTTTCTTCGTTTTCTAAAATTCAAAGTTTTCTTCTTTGTTTTCTAAAGGAATTCATTTACTGTAAATTTTTTTCTTCATTAAAGTTTCCTTCTTTTTCTAATAGTCTGATTTTTCCTTCTTTTTTTTCTTCTAGGGGAATTCTCTTTTACTGTAGATTTGTTTTCTTCATTTTCTAATAATCCGTTTTTTTCTTCTTCTCTTTTTTTTATAGGGAAATTCTCGTTTACTGTAAATTTTTTTCTTTAATAAAGTTTCCTTCTTTTCTAAAAGTCAGATTTTTCTTCTTCTCTTTATTTTCTAAAGTAATTTCTCGTTTACAAGTTTACAGTAGATTTTTTTCTTCATTGAAGTTTTTAATTCTTTTCCTAACAGTCTGATTTTTTCTTCTCTTTTCTTTTCTGGAGCAATTCTCGTTTACCATACATTTTTTATCAATTAAAATTTCCTTCATTTCTTATAATTTGATTTTTTTTCCATTTTTTCTTCTTAGTTGCACGAAGTAAAGAAACATTTTTACGATTGAAATCGTAACAAAATTAGGTGTTCAGACTGTAATTTAAATGCCCCTTTTGACCACGCATGTATCCATTTTGACTACTTTAAGATTTACGTCAGAACGTATGGCAAAAGTGGGAGGGAGAGGATTAAGAGCTTATTTTACTACAAATAAAAATGTACATCATCTTTATTATGAATAAGCCCCATGTTTATAATGAGGGATTCCTTCCGACCTTTATCAATAAACTGGGTTTTGCAACCTAATTTAATCGCCTAATTACTGTTACTGATCTTTTAACCGATAGTCCTGACTCGACTGTTTTCTAAGTAAACATTAGTTGTAGACATAAACTTACAAAAATGTTTCAAATACGATAAAAAAAAATTTTATCGTATTTTTAAATTTAAAATTTCAGTTTTGAGAAAATTACTAAAATCTATATTTTTATACGTTCACTCGTTTTCTATTATTATGTTTAGTAAAAGTAGAAACTAATCCTAACAACCTTAATACAAAAAGTTCCTCCTTTCTGAGACAAAAAATGACCAAAATAATTAAATTAAAAAAATGTGGGAAATTTTAAAGATATTTTTTCTCCTTCTCCAGAGGATGAGTTAAAAGATTCATTTTTAGAGGTTGATATTAGGTAGCAACGCCCCTTTTTCCTTTTCGCCGTAAAATGTACTGATAAGAATAAATGAGATAGTACTTTATTTTACTTTAAAAACAGTGTATATCCACTTTGTCACAGATATATTCCCGTTTGTTATCAGGAAATTATCTCTATCTTTCACCATAAAAATGACGTCGAAACCTGATTTCAACATCGAAATACTGTAATTCATCTTTTTACCCGATCCCCAAAGGAAGGAGAAAAATCCCCTATATAATAATAACCTAAGTTGTCTGTCCACAAATTTATGAAGCGGTTGTACCTAGAATGGATAGCGGCATCCATATTGTATTTTTGATGAGTTAGGGTTAGCAAAATTCAAAGCGAATTCGAAAACGTTCGAAATCCACCTCTTCTCCCCTTTTCGAGTGTTTAATGGCATTATTTCAAGCTCTGTTGTCAAGCAGAATATTAAATTTATCAATTTGTCACTTAATAGGTAAAAGTAACATTTTTTTCTAACATTATGACGTCATTCCGTTAACCATTTCCTTTAATCATTTCTTATTTTAGATTATTTAAATATCGTCTGCATTACTTTCATACTTTTTATCACTGAACTTAGATATTACGTAAATAAATTTTATTTTATATCTGTATTAACCCTCTGACTGCTTATCCCGCGATTTCCACGGGCAATTTAAATGTAGCAAAATTTGCTCATCCCGCGATTTTCGCGGGCATGTGTTTTTCTTCCTTTATTAAGAAGCACATGCCGCCTTTTCACCGTTTAACCAGTGGAATAAATTATATACAGTATTAGACATTTAATTAGGTAATAAATAGAATTATATGAATAGAACTATAGTTATATTAATAGAATTATAGATAGTATGTTATAAATAGAAATTAACTGTATTTCAATTGAAATTTATTAAAAAATAAATTTTTTTATGGGATAACATCAAGAATTAGTTTTTCTGAAAGCGTAGATAAAAGTCATGATAAAAGTCAATATAAAAAATCTTCTTAAAAAAGAAATTAGTATTTCAATTCTCCAATTTATATATATACTTGAAATATGAAAAAAAAATATGCAATTTTTAAATAGATCTCGGTTTACAAATTGAGCAGTCAGAGGGTTAAATAATAGATTAGGTACATATATACTAATTTTAAATTTCATCCTCGATTATTTTTGGTTGCAATGAAAATTTTATCACCGGTATTAACAACAAATTCTTCTAGGAGTCTATTTCGCGGACTAATAAATATCTAGCGTTTAAGTTATATATCTTTGAAAATTAAGGAGTTTGTTCGTTTGTGTGTTTGGTTTTTATACATAACCACACGGTTTGCAATCGATTAGCTCAATTTTGGACATCAATCATATATACCAAATAATCACTGTCAATATTAAAACCTCTGCTTTCCATCCTATCACGTATTATGACAAGATAAATTAAATTTGGCAACTAACATGCGGTCAGCAAAGATAAACAAATTACTGAGCTTGTACCACATAATTCTCAGCCAAAAACAAACCATTTTTTTACCTGCCTCATAAGGTACTTTACAATTCTAGAAAATTAAAAGTTTTACTGATCCCGTCATATGAAGGGCTATAAGATAGTCTTGAATGTTTTTGGACCGATGTACTTTTCAACGAAGAATTTAGGTGCATCTGTAGACTTCGAGTTTTAGTGGGGACCCTGCGGAGAACTTATGGCTCACGGAGTGGCACAAGTGTAACGGTCAAGCCCAGGCAGGGATGTAGCCGTGAGATATGGGGGCAGGGGCTAAGAAATAATGTCAACTTTCACCAAATAGGCCCTTTTAATGAGCCCACCTGCACTCCCGAAGGGGGTGCAGGTGTGGGAAATTTTCATAACAAGTGATTGGGACAGAAAAAAAGGAGCGTTGAACCGAGGTGTAAAGGTGTGGAAAGAAAGAGGGAACAGGACTCGATGTCGGGATTTCAGAGTTGCTGGACATCGAAATCCGGTGAGCAAGCCAGAGAACCCGGGGCAGCAATCGAATCCAAAACTTGCATGCGTATGATCGGCATGCCAGCATAGATGTCCAACAAAATAACGGCCACACGCCCGCACTGATGTCCAACCTGTTGACAGCCCCAGCCTGATTACCTGTAATTACTGTAGGTAAACTTAATTATATTCATAATTTTTACCTGGGTCTCATAATCTTATAGTAAGGTTTGGTTAGGTTTGGAGCGCTACGGTCTACTTTTTGCAACACGAGGGCTAATGAGACCGGGACCTACTGCTTAAAGCCGATTCCGAACGGCTACGAACATCCATGCCACAGTGGAATTCGAACCCACGAACTCCGGATCCGAAGGCCAGCACCCTAACCAATCGGCCATCGTTCGGCCTTATAGTAAGGAATACTATTTCAAGAGTATTGATGAATAGCAAATGCAAATAATTGCAGGTCATGTTAAAAACTAACCAAGTGATGTATTAATTTGTAAATATTGTACAAAATAAATTTTTTAGTTTAATTATTAGGTATTTTCCTTTAATTCCATAGCGTATATTTTACTGTGTTTCCCATTTGAGAACGAACACCAGTGTTTCTGTAAGTACATTACAACAGTTTTATTTCTATATCCTCGGTCAATTTTTGTCGCAGAGAAATGGAACTTTTTATGTTACGGTTCATATGACAAGTTTTAAGCTTTACTGGATGTTATAATGGTGTTGCGGCTGCCATGCACTGTAATATCAATTTAATCAACGCCCTTTGGCGTTTTATACATTAACTCAGTAGTTAGTTGGAAGATCCAGATCAGACGTTCGGTTCTATGATGATCTTAAGTTGACATTATTTTTAAACTTCGTTCTTGGAATTTACTATATACTTCTTGCAATAGATATCATTGCTATAGTATATTTAGCAATAAAACTGAACGAAATACAGTCAGCTCTCGTTAATTTTCTAGTGATTTTTCGACTACTTTTGTTTCTGGTATTGAAATATGGGCGTCTACAGATAGTAAACATACAAAAATTCAAATTTTGTATTTCTCAAAATTCACATTTTTAAAGTTAAAAATTTTATGAAGTGATTACCTATCATACATGTAACATTATTTTTAAATAGAAAGTATATATCTACTACCAACAGACAAGGGTTTTAAACATTTTACTATGAATCCTATATAGAGAAAAAAAAAGTAATCGACTAATATACAGTCCGTTTGCAATATTTTTAATGCATGTTGTTATATCTCAAGTATTATGAAATTTTTTTATATTTTAATCATTTTTTTTCAGATTTTAGTACATGTTTTAGTTGGTTGGTTTGCAGCGTTATTGTCTATCGTTTTGGTACACGATAACTAATAACCCTAGGACCTACTGTATAAAGTCGATAATAATAATGACGTCTATTCGCCGAAAGACGGCAGAATGGGTAGAGCCCTGGACTTCGGAACCGACAAAAACGAAAATCGAAAAGCAATTTATCAAATTACAGAAAATTTAATCCCGTAAAAAAAGCGAAAACACTTGCTAAAAGATTACATAATTTTAAATAATTGTCTATAATAAATAGATTGGTTTTGGAGCACTACGGTCTATTTTTTGCAACATAAGGGCTAATGAGACCGGGACCTACTGCTTAAAGCCGATTCCGAACGGCTACGAACATCCATGCCGTAGTGGGTTTCGAACCCACGAACTCCGTGGATTCGAATATTTCTTTAATAAATAGCATTTAACTAGCGTTCCCACAGTCCTTTAAAGTCCTTAAGAACTCCTTAATTTTATCTTTCATTTTTAAGGGCCCTTAAAGCTACTTAATTTTTGTCAAAGGTCCTTAAAAACTCCTTAGTTTTTAAATTGGAATGCTAGCAATTTCTCCATTCACGAGATCCACAGTCTCATGTGATTTCCTATCAGTTTTCATGTATGACAAATATATAATCTTTCGTATACTTAAAAGGTTTAAAGCATAAAGTCAGCTGCCCTTTCCTAATCGCTAACAGTCATGCAGATTTTAAGTAAACGAAGTATAGAGGATGAGGGTTTGTAGGTACTTCAGTTACTTATGGAAGTTTAATTTTCCTTGCATTGAATGTACTAGAAAAGTCTAAAACTTTCTCCTTTCCCAGGCAACGCCCGGTATAATCAGCTAGTATATACATACATACATGCATACATTTATATATATATATATATATATATATATATATATATATATATATATATGTGTGTGTGTGTGTGTGTGTGTGTGTGTGTGTGTAAGGAAAATTCTCAGGGGTTTTCAAAACTTAAACCAAGGGTAAAAATTCCCGCGTTATTTTCCATTCCCTTTTTAACCCCTAACCTAAATTGACCACTGGGCTACAGGTTACGCCCTCAGAGAAGGGGCCTGGCCAATTATAAACCTACATGGCCCTAGCGGACAATTTAGGAAATTTCCAAATAAAAAGGAGATACACGCTAGCGGAGACAGATTTTTCTAGAGATATTTTCCCACAGCTGTTGACCCAGATGTTACTTGTCTTGTACATAGAACTTCATGCTAGCTGACCCTTCAGTTTGTCCCTATGATGAAGTGGGAACCCGTCCTTCAATGTTATCTTAATAAAGGTTTTTAGCTGAAACGGTATCATTTTTATGGTCATGACTGCAACCCCCCATCGAGAAGTCAGTCTCATTACATATATATATATATATATATATATATATATATATATATATATATATATATATATATATATAAAGTCATTTTTAAACCCTCAGAAAGAACTGTTTATAATATTGTATTTTATTCACAATTTATTTTTAGTTTGATTACTCAAAAAAATCTTTAGAAGTACATTTTTCAAAATTAGATTTTGTCAAATAGATTTATCTTATTAATTTTTAGGCATTTTTAAAAACTTAATTCTGAAATATTGTAGGGTATTTATTGAACATGCCTTGTCAGGTTCATCATCATTAAAATATGTTCCTTAGAAGATTGGGTTTATGCTGTTATGTTGTGTATTTCAAGTAGGTCCTTATAAAAAGTTACTTTGGTCCTTAGAAAGTCCTTAAAAAGTTCTTAATTTTTGTTCTGGAAAAAGAGTGGGAACCCTATTAACGAAAGTAAAAATCGATACCCAATTGTGATTTTATATAAATTCTAAAGATGAAATGAAAATGTAAAAACAAACCTTTTATTATCTGTGCACTAGGAATATTTTTAAGGAATATTGTTGGATGATTCAATTTTTATTAAACAGTCTCGTATTTTAATGAAAAAAAAATTATATTAAATTTTTGTGCTTTATATGTATCAAGTAAAAATAATATGTATTCTCATTACAAAAATACCGTTTAAAATTTAAACTTTTAAAAATTTAAATTCAACGTCCCTTGTTTCCGTAAAGAGGTGGTCTTAGACTTGTATAAATGGGCTGTCGACCTAAAAGAATTACCCACCCCCACTGCACGGCATTTCGTTCCAGATACATTATATAAGCTTTTATATAATAATAAAATATTCGTGTATTAATATTCAGCAAAGTGGCGTAAAGCTTTACTCAAACAGTTACGCAAACGTTTATGCATTATTAGTGAGACAGTAGCAAGAATCTTTTGTAAAAAATAGCTCATGAAAAAGAAACAAAGGGAGAGCTTTTATAGGTGCAACATATTTCCTTATCGTCCTAAATATACACTGGAGACTGAAAAACTTCTGTTGCGCATTGTGAATTCAATTGGTTTCAATACATTCTTACTTGTCAAGTTTTATCTCTATTTAGTAAGAGTGATTACGGGATTGTCTAAAGAGTGATTATGGGACAGAAAAAAAACAGACTGTTTCAAATCCCATAGGTTTTATAGGTGCAAGATATTTCCTTATCGTCCTAAATATGCACTGGAGACTGCAAAACTTCTGCTGCGCATTGTGAATTCAATTGGTTTCAATACTCTCTTATTTTTCAAGTTTTATCTCTATTTAGTAAGAGTGATTACGGGACTGTCTAACAGTGTGGCAAATCCCATAGCGCATTCTTCTTAAAACGCATTGCATGATAAGATATAACAAAAATCTGATATGGTCAGGTATATATAAATCTGTGTGTATGAATTCATTCATACACATATACAATTAACACATTGTGTGCGGGAACATTTCGCAGCGGAATTGTACCAGTAGAGGACGTTTTGGGCGTAAATTTAGTTATTAAGTTAAATCTCAATAGATCGAAAATTATTTAATTTTTTAACCAACTTTTCATATTTTATATTGAAATATATAAACAAATTTATAAATAGAAATATATAAATAACAACCATAAGATTTTTGTGAACAAAAAATATATTTTTTAGTAGATAAATAGTGTCGTAAATAAAAATTTATAATAGTGTCGTAAATAGGAAAAAACAAATAGGAATAGTAGTATATAATTTTAATTTTTTCCCGTTATGTAGTTCCGCATCAACTGATGTAAAAGCTAGTTTTTATTTGTCTAAATTTTTCCAGAATCCATGTAGTAAACAAGAACATTCGGCTTCGTTTTCCTGTATATACCGTTATTTTTGTACCCACAAACAAACCATGAAGTTACACTAATCCGTACTAGTACATGACCTGCACTCAAGTATCAATCGTCAGAAAAACTAATTGTACGTGTCCCTCATGCAATGTGTTAAAGTAACTCCTCAAGTGGACAAACTAACATTTGAAATCGCAAAAAAAAAGGATCTACACGTTGACGAACACTTGCGTCAATAGCCGTCAAAGCGAAGTTCACTATGTGGTATGACAGCAATAGCCGTCCAAAACGAAACGGTCGTTTTTAGACACTACGGCTATAGTGGCACTTTTCTGCCTCGTTGCCACAATCCAATTTATTAACTTCTGTGTGAACTTCAAGAACCTTGGAGCACTGGAAACTTCGTCTGACATAAGTGCACTGCCGTCATATATACATATTCATTGGGCTTCTTTACACTCTTACTTATAATATATATATATATATATATATATATATATATATATATATATATAGATAGATAGATAGATAGATTATACTATATATATACATATATATATACATATATATATATACATATAAATACATATATATATATATATATATATACTTATATGCATATATATACATATATATACTATATATATACATATATATATAATATATATATATGTATATATATATGTATATATATATATATATATATGTATAATAATATATATATATATATATATATATAACATACTCTGGTTACTTGTATCATATTTAGCAGTTCGTCGCCAATCACAATAATCATAAAATAGTAGTAGCCAACATATCTTTTATTCCCATGTAGAAATACGTACAGCCTTCTTAGGCCTTACGCCACACTCTACATTCCGTCATTTAATGGAACAATGTATCTTGACCTGTGACGTGACCAACAACACCGGAAACAAAACGACCCCACTCTCATAATCTAAAATCCCGATCATCTTTACTTTTTACTGTTATATATAAATATATATATATATATAT
>CM063511.1:117515694-117608194 GCA_032207245.1 Pardosa pseudoannulata
ATTTACTTGTGCACATCAGCGCCCTCTATCAAAGCTTTTAGAGTTATTTTTTCTGTTTAAAAAAATCCCATGCCCTAGCGATACTAACCCTGCAAACTGTTTTTTTATTTTGGTTATTTTTCCGATTATTATGAATTTTTTAAGCTTAAAAGGACTTTTTGATCACTCGGTATATAGTGTACATTTAACTGTGAATGCCCGAAATTGGAGAATGTCGACAGTCACCGGTGAATGTCTACATACATCACATACCTCGGTGAAAGACCGAATATTTGATTATATTCTTATATATTCGGACTATCACCGGTGTATGTCGACAATCTCCATGCACTGAAGGTGAGATTTCTTCTCAAGAAATGTCGCTGAGATAAGCCGCTGAAGCTAATTCGAGTAGTGTAGAGCATGGCTATACACACTGTCATTGTAAAAAATATATTTCACTACTAGATGCCATTGTAAAAGCAGGGGATTCTTGGGCAATTCAAAGTGCTACAACAGTTTAAATTGTTGCTACAAATAGTATAACGCAATCACATAATTAAGTTAATTATTGGTATTATTTTCTGTGTTAAGATTGTTCGGTTTGTTTTAAGTTCAACAGTTACATATGCTAGTACTATCGATTTGACTGAATTACGAAGAAGAAAATACAAATCTCCGACATATTTAACATTCACTACTAGAGCATGGTGAATGTCGACATTTACTGGTTTACATCAGAAATAAGGGTATTTAGCAAGTATTTCGGACATACACCAAATGAGTATGTGAATGTTGACATTCACCGGTGAAAGTCGACATTCTCTAGATTTCGGTCTTTCACTGTAACGTACATATGTCCGTGTGTATGTGAGTGTGTGCATGTATGTATACATATATATATATACTTATATATGTATATATATATATATATATATATATATATATATATGTGTGTGTGTGTGTGTGTGTGTGTGTGTATTACTTATACAGTACTTATTCTTTACCTTTCAATTTGTTTTTAAAAACGATTTCGTTAAATTAATATGTGATAGATCCAAACTACTGATTTCCTTTCCCTAAAAGTTAGCTGTATATTCAAATGATCCGTCCCCAGGGCAACTAATAAATTACTAAGAGCATGTATTATTCTAAATTTTCTGTACGCCATCTCTAAATTTCCTGAAATGAACAAAATAAAGGAAGAGTAACAGCTTTTAATGATTTGTAAATCTTATTCTATACTCTCTTGTTATGGTAACGCCTACTCCGGTATCATTTCGGGTGCTGAGTTGTGGGAAAACAAAAATCCAATAAATCCCGGATATTGCCATGCAACTCAACATCTAATAACATTCCAAAATACCTAGAAAAGTGGCAGATAATTAAATAAAATAAATTAATGTTTCACAATATCTTTTAAAGGAGCTTACTTGAAAAATATTCTGTATCTGAACAATGTTATAAAAATCAAACAAAGTAATTCATTCTAATTTTGAAAGTTGCAAAAAAAAATTAATTCCATACGTCGCCAGTACGTAAACTTTAAATATAAAATTCTTTGTATATATATATATATATATATATATATATATATATATATATATATATATAACAATAAAGATGTGTAGAAGATATAGGAATCTAAAAGCATGCGTAGGATACTAATGGAAAGTCCCTAAGATGATCTCCAACCAAATATAACATTAGTTCTTTTGGGTAATCTGAGAAAATAAAGACAACGACAAAGAATTTGTACCGATGTACTTTCCCACGATGGTCAGCACGTGCATACACAACTAAAGACTAAATTTCAAAGAAGAATTTAAACGCAGCTGTTGACTTGGAGTTTTAATGGGAACCCCTGCGGAGGATTTATAGCTGATGGAGTGGCACAAGTGTAACGATCAAGACCAGGCAGGGATGCAGCCATGAGATATGGGGCAGGGGCTAGGAAATAATGTCAACTTTCAACAAAGGAGCCATTTTAATGAGCCTACCTGCACACCCGAAGGGGGTGCAGATGTGGAAAATATCACCAGCAAGCGGTTGGGAAAGAAAAAAAGGGGACTTTGAACCGAGGTGTTAAGTTGTGGAAGAAAAGTGGGAAAAGGAGTAGAGGTCAGAGGTGCAGAGAGAACGGGTGCCTAGAGATCCTGTGATCAAGCCAGAGAGCTCGGACCAGCAATATTTTCCCGATCCCACATCTGACAAAGGGACGATCACTACGTCAGCACCAACGTCCACCAAAGTAACGACCGCTACGCCAGCACCGACGTCCAGTAAACGACCTTTACGCCCGCACCGAGACGTTCAGCCTGTTTACAGCCCCGGCATGTTTCCGTGTAATTATTGGAAGTACATTACAACAGATTTATTGCTTTAACTCAGTTCTAAGACCCAAATTCTTTCTCAGGGGTTTGAATATCTAAAATATTGGGTGAAAACACTGCATGTTCCTATGTTTGTCTCCTTCCAGCCACAGCTCTAAAGTGACCTTTTATATTTGATGTCATCTTTCACTGAGACGTTGAACCAATTATATTTTCTATAGCCCTATTGGTCACTTCAGGAATCTCTTGAACAAAAAGCGAACTCACGCTGCAGGAGATTGATGTTTTTACAGATTTGTAAAATTTTTAGATGTCTCGTGGATTTTAAGAAATGGTTGCTTAGTACATAATGTTCCACACTCCGCACATCTTCCCCCCAAGGCCGATGAAGGAAACCGCCAATACTGGAATAAAATGTTGCTGCTTTTTCTTCTACTAATGTAACTTGGATCAGCCAAGCACATAATCCAGAGGCTACTTGAATAAAGGCAAAGGAGTGCGCCTCTCGTTTTGAAGAATACCTCTAGGATGAAAGAACAGTTTAGCCCTAATGGGTCCTCGTAATTTAGAAGCAGAGACCAAACAGGTGACACCCAGGCTTCTCCTGCCACCTCCAGAGGTACCGTATCAGAACTTTCGATAATTGTGCCTACAAACCTACTTAACGTGAACCAGCCGCTATTAATGAACACTGAGGATATTTGGCCTGCTCGAGTTTTGATCCCATAACCCTCCGGTTATGAGATCGCTGATTTTGCCGACTGAGCTACAGCAGCTTGTATGTATCAGTAATGAACACATATAAGTACCCTAAAAGCATACTTAGGAAACTAATGGAAAGTCCCTAAGCTGATCCCCAATCGAATATAGCGTCAGTTTTTTCCGGTAATCTGAGAAAATAAAGGCTCCGACAAGAATTTATTGCTAAAACACAGTCTTAAGACCTAAATACTTCCTCAGGTGCCTCGAAATCTAAGCGGACGGGAAAAAACCCCGCGTGTTTCTATGCCCCCCCCCCCCCTTCTAGTCTCAGATCTGAAGTGACCACTCATATATGATGCCTTAACTGAGAGCTTGGACTAATTATTCTTTTACATAGTCCTATTGGTCACAAGATCCTACAACAGAAAGCGAAAGCACGCTGCAAGAGACAGATTTTTTTTACAGATTTGTAATGTTTTTAGATGTTTCATTTTAGGAGATTGTTGCTTAGCACATAATGTTCCAGCCGCCACAAATCTACTCATCATGACCGAGCAAAGCGAAGAACCTATATGTTGTTATAAGTAGAAGTGCTAATGCTATTTGCATCAGCCATGCACGCAAGCCAGGGGCTACTTGAATTATGGCGAAAGGGTGAACCTTTCGTTTTGAAGAACATCTCAAAGATGAAAGAGTGACTTTTGAAGTGGGTCCACGTAATTTAGAATCAAAAACCAAGCAGACACCCCAGGGTTGGCCTGCCCCTGGAGATATCGTTTGGGAATTTGGAGTACATTACGATATCGAACTTATTTTACGTGCCACAGTCGCCATTAATGAACACGGTGGATGTTGTGCCAACTCGCAACATCGATCTTCCTACCCTTCGGTCACGAGATCCTGCCTTTGTTGACTGAGTTACCACTGCTCGGTCAATCTTATTCTTTTGCTAAAAGCGTTATAGTGTTATGGAAAAAGTATTTAGCATTTATTTGAAGGGAGAAAATATTTTTATTTTTAAATACACGTGCTTTTTCCTTGGTCTGTACAACGCTAAATCTCCAAACATCACCAAGCATACTCCTATTACTTTTTTAGATTATATTAAGTCCATGTTAAAAATTAAATTTAAATAGATATGTTATTTTTTTTATAATATGCTTTGTTTTAATTTCGAAATTACTTATAATATTAGTGTAATATAATCTAAAAATTAATTTCAATTTTTAAATAAATGTAATCTTTATTTGGAAACTGTAATTACCTAGACAGAAGGCAGGGCTGCAATGGCATGTATTTAAAAATAAATTATACACAAAAATTTCTAACACTTGCAAGGCTTGTTTCATCTGTTATAAAATTATGAAGTTATATTTCTTCATTGGTAAAATATAGAATAATTAATATTATTCTATATTTTACCAATTAATTATTTTTAAATACACGTGCTTTTTCCTTGGTCTGTACAACGCTAAATCTCCAAACATCACCAAGCATACTCCTATTACTTTTTTAGATTATATTAAGTCCATGTTAAAAATTAAATTTAAATAGATATGTTATTTTTTATAATAATGCTTTGTTTTAATTTTGAAATTACTTATAACATTCGTGTAATATAATCTAAAAACTAATTTGAACTTTCAAATAAATGTATTCTCTATTCGGAACTTTAATTACCCAGACTGAAAGCAGGGGTGAAATGGCATGTACTTAAAATAAATTATATACAAAAATTTCAACACGTGTAAGGCTTTTTTCATCTCTTATAAAATTATGAAGTTATATCTCTTCATTTGTAAAAAATAGAATAATTAATATAGAAGAAATTAAAACAATGTTAAATCAAAGAGACTAGTAACATATAAAATAAACTCATTTAACATTTCCTGCAGTTTAATTTTAAAATCCCCTGTGTTTAAACAGTACTTATAAAAAACTAAAGAAAGTAGCTCATTTTAAATTTGAATATTGCCTAAAGAAATGTAATATATTTCGTTACTAATGCATAACATTAGAGTATATTGAGTTTCTAAATCAAAATGCATTACTGGAGAAATATTCATTATTACGTAATGTTTGATAATGTATTATGAGTATTTCGTAACATCAATTATTCTCTAGAAAGAAGAGATTGCATTTATTCGAATGTAAATACTTCTTCACAAGAACATATTCATGATAGGTGGAAAAAAGGGAAAGATTCTGAAAGATATTAAGTTCTTCTTTACCAAAGTTTATTCCTGTAATACTTTAGTAAAGTGTATGCAACCAATTTCTTCATGACTCGACGTATGATGAATTATGATCTCGGAGAATGATACATGAAGTAAAAGCAAACATAGAAGCACTATAACGATTAGAAAACAAAAGAATAGCGAAGAACATTAGTGATCTTGCGAACTCTTATCTGTGAAAGAATAGTTGCGTGTGGCAAAGATAATTTCGCTTTGATAGATAATTTAGCCATTGAAAGACAGCGATTTTTCCCCTTTTATTCCAGAATAGATGCTAAGTAAGTTTTATATCCAGAAGTATGGAAAGTCTGGTGCATTTTGGAAGTTATTTCCTCTAATGCAATTCTAGTGAGAAATAAATAGTTTTCGATCGTCACATAATGTTATTACAATAATGATTGCTTAGAATGAAATTACAGATGAATTTATTCCTCAGATTGTATAAAATTCTTATAAAAGGGAATAATCATCAAACTGAAAATCAAATAGTCTGTATTTAAATAGAAATTATAAAAAAACAAATTAAATAATTCGTTTTTAATTTAAATGTCCGATAAAGAAATTTAATAACTTTCATTACTAATATGCAAAGGTACAGTATTTTACATATCTAAACCAAAGTGCATTACAGGAGAAAGACTTTTTTTACGTAATAAATTAGTAATAAATTAAGTAAGAATAGTTATTTCTATCCTTCTAAATAACCATTATTACGCATTATTTGAGGATGTATTATGAAAATTTCGTAACATCAATCATTCTCTAGAAAGACAAACTTACATTTATTCGATTGTGAATGTTTCTTCACAGAAACATATGCATGATAGGCAGAAAACAAGATAGGTATTCTCCAAGATATTAAGTTCTTGTTTACCGAAGCGTTATTCTTGTAAAACTTCAGTAAAGTGTATGCAACCAATTTCTTCATGACTCAACTAATGATGAATTATGATCTCGTAGAATGATACATGAAGTAAAAGCAAACATAGAAGCTCTATAACGATTAGAAAGCAAAAGAATAGCGAAGAACATTAGTGATCTTGCGAACTCTTATCCGTGAAAGAATAGTTGCGTGTGGCAAAGATAATTTCACTTTGATAGATAATTTAGCCATTGAAAGACAGCGATTTTTCCCCTTTTATTCCAGAATAGATGCTAAGTAAGTTTTATATCCAGAAGTATGGAAAGTCTGGTGCATTTTGGAAGTTATTTCCTCTAATGCAATTCTAGTGAAAAATAAATAGTTTTCGATCGTCACATAATGTTATTACAATAATGATTGCTTAGAATGAAATTACATTTGTACAAAATAGAATAATTAATATAGAAGAAATTAAAACAACGTTAAATCAAAAAGACTAGTAACATATAAAACAAACTAATTTAACATTTCCTGCAGTTTAATTTTAAAATCCCCTGTGTTTAAACAGTACTTATAAAAAACCAAAAAAAGTAGCTCATTTTAAATTTGAATATTGCCTAAAGAAATGTAATATATTTCGTTACTAATGCATAACATTAGAGTATATTGAGTTTCTAAATCAAAATGCATTACAGGAGAAATATTCATTATTACATAATGTTTGATGATGTATTATGAGTATTTCGTAACACAGTTATTCTCTAGAAAGAAGAGATTCCATTTATTCGAATGTAAATACGTGTTCACAAGAACATATTCATGATAGGTGGAAAAAAGGGAAGTATTCTGCAAAATATTAAGTTCTTCTTTAGCAAAGTTTATTCCAGTAATACTTTAGTAAAGTGTATGCAACCAATTTCTTCATGACTCGACGTATGATGAATTATGATCTCGGAGAATGATACATGAAGTAAATGCAAACATAGAAGCACTATAACGATTAGAAAGCAAAAGAATAGCGAAGAACATTAGTGATCTTGCGAACTCTCATCCACGAAAGAATAGTTTTGTGTGACAAAGATAATTTCGCTTTGATAGATAATTTAGCCATTGAAAGACAGCGATTTTTTCCCCTTTTATTCCAGAATAGATGCTAAGTAAGTTTTATATCCAGAAGTATGGAAAGTCTGGTGCATTTTGGAAGTTATTTCCTCTAATGCAATTCTAGTGAGAAATAAATTGTTTTCGATCGTCACATAATGTTATTACAATAATGATTGCTAAGAATGAAATTACAGATGAATTTATTTCTTAGTACAAAATTCTTATAAAAGGAAATAATGATAAAACTGAAAAGCAATTAGATTGTATTTAAATAGGAATTATAAAAACTAAATTAAATATATCGTTTTTAATTTGAATGTCGTGTACAGAAATTCAATATCTTTCATTACTAATATGCAACTGTACAGTATATTACACAATGTTTCAGGAAGTATTAAGAGAATTTCGCAACATCAATCATTTTCTAGAAAGGAAAGATGCCATTTATTCGATTGTGAATACTTCTTCACAAGAACATATGCATGATAGGTAGAAAACAAGATAGGTATTCTCCAAGATATTAAGTTCTTGTTTACCGAAGCGTTATTCCTGTAATACTTCAGTAAAGTGTATGCAACCAATTTCTTCATGACTCAACTAATGATGAATTATGATCTATGAGAATGATACATAAAGTAAAAGCAAACATAGAAGCACTATAACGATTAGAAAACAAAAGAATAGCGAAGAACATTAGTGATTTTCCGAACTCTTATTTGTGAAAGAATAGTTGCGTGTGGCAAAGATAATTTCGCTTTGAAAGATAATTTAGCTTTTGAAAGACAGCGATTTTTCCCCTTTTATTCCGGAATAGGTGCTAAGTGAGTTTTATATCCAGAAGTATGGTGTATTTTGGAAACTGTTTCCTCAAATGAAATTCTAGTGAGAATAAAACAGTTTGTGATGGTCACATAATGTTATTACAATATTGTTGCTTAGAATAAAATTACAGATGGATTTATTTCTTAGATAGTATAAAATTCTTATAACAGGAAATAATGATCAGACTGCAAAACAATTACTCTGTATTTAAATAGAAATTATAAAAAAAACAAATTAAATAATTCGTTCTTAATTTCAATGTCTCGTAAAGAAATTCTATACCTTTCATTCCTCATATGCAATGGTACAGTATATTAAGTATCTGAACCAAAGTGCATTACAAGAGAAATATTCATTATTATGTAATAAAATAGTAATAAATTAAGTAAAAATAGTTACTTCTTTACTTCTAAACAGTCATTATTGCTCAATGTTTCAGGATGTATTATGATAATTTCGTAATTTGAACCATTCTCTAGAAAGGAAAGATTCCATTTATTCGATTGTGAATACTTCTTCATATGAACATATGCATGATAGGTTACAAAAAAGACCAGTACTCTCAAAGATATTAAGTTCTTGTTTGCCGAAGCTTTATTCCTGTAATACTTCAGTAAAGTGTATGCAACCAATCTCTTCGTATGATGATTTATGATCTCAAAGAAGATACATAAAGTAAAAGAAAACATAGGAGCACTATAACGATTAGAAAACAAAAGAATAGCGAAGAACATTAGTGATTTTCCGAACTCTTATTTGTGAAAGAATAGTTGCGTGTGGCAAAGATAATTTCGCTTTGAAAGATAATTTAGCTTTTGAAAGACAGCGATTTTTTCCCTTTTATTCCGGAATAGGTGATAAGTGAGTTTTATATCTAGAAGTATGGAAAGTTTGGTGTATTTTGGAAGCTACTTCCTCGAACGTAATTCTAGTGAGAATAAAATAGTTTTTGACCGTCACATGATATTACAATAATGATTGCTTAGACTGGTTACACATGTATTTGTTTCTTAGATAGTATAAAATTCTTATAACAGGAAATAATGATCAAACTGAAAAACAATTAGTCTGTAATTAAATAAAAATTATAAGAAACCAAATTAAATCATTTGAATGTCGCGTAAAGAAATTCAATATCTTTCATTCCATGGTACATTATATTAAGTATCTGAACCAAAATGCATTATAGGAGAAATATTCATTATTACGTAATAAAGTATTAATAAATTACGTAAGAATAGTAACTTTTTTCCTTCTAAATAGTCATTATTATGCAATGTTTGAGGATGTATTATGGGAATTTCGTAACATCAATTATTCTCTAGAAAGGAAAGATTCCATTTATTCGATTGTGAATACTTCTTCACAGGAACATATGCATGATAGGTAAAATATAAAAAGACAAGTATTCTCCAAGATATTAAGCTCTTGTTTACCGAAGCTTTATTCCTGCAATACATCAGTAAAGTGTATGCAACCAATCTCTTCGTATGATGATTTATGATCTCAAAGAAGATACATAAAGTAAAAGAAAACATAGGAGCACTATACGATTAGAGGAGTAGCCTAACAATGGCCAAAAACATTAGTGATTTTATGAACTTCTATCTGTAAAATAATAGTTGCTTGTGGCAAAAATAATTTAGCTTTTGAAAGACAGCAATTTTTTTCCTTTTATTCCAGAAGAGGTGCCAAGTGAGTCTTATATTCAGAAGTATGGAAAGTCTGGTGTATTTTGGAAGCTATTCCTCGAATGCAATTTTAGTGAGAATAAAATAGTTTTTGATTGGCACATATTATTACTTAATGTTGCTTAACGTTGCTTAGAATAAAATTCCATATGGATTTATTTCTTAGTAAAAAAATTTTATAACAGGGAATAATGATCAAACTGATAAACAATTAGTTTGTAATTAAATAGAACTTGTAAAAATCCAAATTAAATATTTTTTTAATTTGAATGTCGTGTAAAGAAATTGAATACCTTTCATTAGTAATATGCAGCTGTACAGTATGTTAACGTAATGTTTGAGGATGTATTATAAGAATTTCGTAACATCAATCATTCTCTAGAAAGGAAAGATTCCATTTATTCGATCGTGAATACTTCTTCACAGGGACATATGCATGATAGGTAGAAAAAAAGTCAAGTACTTTGCAAGATATTAAGTTCTTGTTTACCGAAGCTTTATTCCTGTAATACTTCAGTAAAGAGTATGCAACCAATCTTTTCGTATGATGATTTATGATCTCAACGAAGATACATAAAGTAAAAGCAAACATAGGAGCACTATAACGATTAGAGTAGTAGCCAAACAATGGCGAAAAACATTAGTGATTTTACGAACTTCTATCTGGGAAATAATAGTTGCATGTGGCTAAGATAATTTAACCTTTGAAAGACAGCGATTTTTCCCCTTTTATTCCAAAATAAGTGCTAAGTGAGTTTTATGTCTAGAACTATGGAAAGTCTGATTGTTTGAGAAGCTATTTCCTCGATTAGAGTTCAGTGAGAATAAAATAGATTTTGTTTCTCGAATATTTTTATTACATATGTGATATTGTAGGATGAACTTATAGATGGATTTTTTTGTCAAATAGCATAAAAGTTATATAATAGCGAATAACTATCGCACTAAAACGCATTAAGTACAAACATATCTGATTTAACATTTGATTTAATCTTATAGGAAGTTTTTCACTTATGATTCTAATAGCAATGCTAACTAAGTATCTAGGAAGGGAATCCTATAATGTAGTACCATTCCTGGAGTCTATGGTGAATATTCTACCAAATAATTTTCATATTTGTGAGATCAGATTAGTAATATTTTTATTTGTAGATACGCACGCTTATCTTAGCAAGGATAAATCGCTAAATAACACCAGACATAATTCTTTTATATCTCTATAGTATTTTTTATTAAGCTCATAAGGAAAATCTGATTTAAATGGATGTATTATTCGTTTCACACTCATCAGTTGTCTTGCTTACAAAATTGTTTATAATTTTAGTGTGATATAATCTAAAAGCTAACTTAATTTTTTAAATAAATATAATATTTATATATAAAATTCTTCTGTCCGTGTGTTTGTAAATATATATATATATATATATATATATATATATACACATATATATATATATTATATATATATATATATATATATATATATTCATATACTATATATAGCTCTCTCATATATATATATATATATATATATATATATATATATATACACATATATATATATACACATATAAATTCATATACTTATATATAGCTCTCTCTCTCTGTATATATATATATATATATATATATATATATATATATATATATATATATATGTATATATATATATGTATATATATATATAGAAAGAGAGAGAGAGAGAGATAGATAGATAGATATATGTAATATATCAAAATTATTTAACTTTAATATTTCCTTAAAAACCTCCTCTCTCCCATTCTAATTCATTTAAATCTTTTTCCCAGCCTCTAAATAGTTTAATCAAAGGAGTGTTTTCCACTTAAAATTCTTCATAAAGCTGTCTATCCTAAAAATGTAAACTTTCTGTCTATTCAGCACGTTTCCCTGCTGTCGGCGGCAAATGGTTTCGCGTTTTGCTGATATTGCATTTAATTCGCTTATTAGGTTTTTTTAAAGTGGGAAAATTGTTTCTGTCTTCGCTCTTGGGTGCACCTCTGTTCGGTCAGAGTGAACTCTGTGGCTTTTCTTTGTTTGTTGTATAGCAGAAAAGATGTTCGTTGTAGCTGCTCTGCAATAAAGTTTCAGTAAAGACTTCTGCCGTTCTCTTCAATGTCGGTCCGACTGCATTTTTATTACTGCTAGCTGTTGAGCTTTCTCCTTGTGAAGGAGATTTATAAAAAATGGATTACATATATGTAATATGGGCAAGACTCGTTCAAAATCACAACACATTTTATTTCTGGTGAGATTCATGAAATCCATACAACAGGCAAGCACTTTGACAACATCGTGCACCCAGACTATGTTATCCTGCACACACACACACTTTTCAAGTAGGGATTTCTCAGGTAAAAGGACTACGAATAATCCCTAAGCATATTTGATCACGTGATACAAAATACCCATGTTTAAAGAGAATGCTCTAACTATTGGCTAAAGTAGTACAGACAGAGGCTGAATTAACTCTATAGCGTGTCTGGGGGGAAAAATCAGAATTACCGAGCAAAACCCCAACGTACTTTATGAACAAAATTATTAAATTAATATTAAAATATGTGAATAAGGTATTTTAATATTACACACACACCCATATATATATATATATATATATATATATATATATATATATATATATTTATATATATATATATATATATATATATATATATATATATATATATATATATATATATATATATATATATATATATATATATATATATTTATATATGTAAGAAAATTCTCAGGGGTCCCGTGTCATTTTCCATTCCCCTTTTGACCACTGGGGCTACAGGTTACGCCCTCAGAGAAGGGGCCTGGCCAATTATAAACCTACATGGCCCTAGCGGACAATTTAGGAAATTTCCAAATAAAAAGGAGATACACGCTTGCGGAGACAGATTTTTCTAGAGATATTTTTCCCACAGATGTTGACCCAGGTGTTAATGGTCTTGTACACAGAACTTCATGCTAGCTGACCATTCAGTTTGTCCCTATGATGAAGTGGGAACCCGTCCTTCAAAGTTATCCTAATAAAGGACTTTAGCTGAAACGGTATGGCCATGACTGCAACCCCCCATCGAGAAGTCAGTCTCATTACATATACATATACCTATATATATACATATATATATACATATATATATATACATATATATACATATATATATACATATATATATACATATATATATACATATATATATGCATATATATATGCATTATACATACATATATACATATATATACATATACATATACATATATATATACATACATATATATATATATATATATATATATGCATATATATACACATATATATATACACACACACACATATATATATATATATATATATATATATATATATATATATATATATATATATATATAATTCTTCGGTCCGTGTGTTTGTAATAGAACTCCTCCTAAACGGCTGGACTGATTTTGATGAAATTTTGTGCATGTAATTATGTTCATTCGAGAATAATTTAGATTCACGATGTGATCCGATAGAAAAAAATTCCTGTTAAAAATCCAGAATTGCGAGATTATTGGGATTATTATAATGCCACTTGAAACGCCTCATTGCCAACTTATCTGTGGCGCAATGGTCAGAGCAACGGGATTCAGTACAAGAAGCCCCATGTTCGAATCCCCGTACAGGCGATGTGAGAATTTTAATTTAATATAATTACGTTTGTGATGACTGTACGCGTGGTGCCATCAAGTATTTTTAACATAAATTTTTTTCTTACTTTTCCATCAAAACCGCTCACTTTATAATTTTAAAAAATTTTACAAATTTTTGGATTTACAGTGTTAAAACAGGACAAAGTTTTTCGGATCATCTAGTAATTTATAAAAAGTATAGAATAATTAATATAAAGAAATTAAAGCGATGTTAGGTCGAGGAAGCTAGTGATGCATAAAATAAACTAAACTAACATTTTACTGTTCTTTATGGATTGCGGGTTTGGAACCCGAGGCGACCTAAGATCCCCGTGTTCGTTAAAGGGGCACGTAAAATGTGTTCGTGGTCACACAATCCTCCAAGTTTTCAATCAGTAACTCTGGGGGTGGTTGTCCAAGCTTATAGGTCTTCTGCTTGGCCCCTGCTTCAAAATTAAGAGGATCCACCTGAGCATAAGTCGTATTTTCACCCTTGTAGTGCTCGTTGATAATGAAAGGTGCATCCTTTTGCCTTAATATGAGTAGCGTAAAGCTCAATCGTGCTTGGTTTGACCAAGTGGCATCAGATACCACAACAATAACTCCAGTTTATTAGTAAAATATCCTGTATTTAAACAGAAACTATAAAAAAACAAACTAAATGATTTATTCGTTATTTGAATGCTGCAGAAAGCAATTTAATATCCTTCATTACTAATACGTAATGGTACAGTTTATTAAGCTCCTCAATCAAAGTGAATTACAGATGAAATATTTATTAGAACGCAATGTTTGAGAATATATTATGAGAATTTCGTAACGTCAATTAGTCTAAAAAGGAAGTGATAGATAATCTAATTCAAAATATTACTGCAGCTTACTTGTAAAATATTCTATATGTAAACAGAAATTATAAAATACCAAGCTAAATAATTTATTCTTAATTTGAATGTTGCAGATAGTAATTTAATATCCTTCATTATTAATACGTAATGGTACAGTTTATCAAGGACCTCAATCAAAATGAATTACAGATGAAATATTTATTAGTATGCAATGTTTGAGGATATATTATGAGAATTTCGTAACATCAATTAGTCTATAAAGGAAGATATAGATAATTTAATTCAAAATTGTACTGCAGCCTACTTGTAAAATATTTTATATGTAAACAGAAATTATAAAATACCATACTAAATAATTTGTTCTTAATTTGAATGTTGCAGAAAGCAATTTAATATCCTTCATTACTAATACGTAATGGTACTGTTTATTAAGGGCCTCAATCAAAATGAATTGCAGATGAAATATTTAATATTGCGCAGTGTTTGAGGATATATTATGAGAATTTCGTAACGTCAATTAGTCTAGAAAGGAAGTGATAGATAATCTAATTCAAAATTTTACTGCAGCTTAGTTGTAAAATATTCTGTATCTAAACAAAAATTGTTCTAAAATTCGATGATGCATAAAGAAATTTAATATCTTTCATCACTCTATATTAAAGGTCTAAATCAAAGTGATTTACAGAGGAAATATTTATTACGCAATATTTGAGTATGTATTACGAGAATTTCGTAACATCAGTTATTCTCAAGAACGTAAAGATGTCATTAATTCGAATATGAATACTTCTTCAATGGCACATATTCATGACGTGTTAAAAAAGGGAAATATTCTGCAAGATATTAAGTTCTTGTTTACCAAGCGTTATTTCTATAATACTTCAATAAAGTGTATGCAACCAATCTCTTCATGACTAGACGTATGATGATTTATGATCTCGAAGAATGATACATAAACTTAAAGCAAACATAGAAGCACTATAAAGATTAGAGAAGTAGCAAAACAATGACGAAGAACATTAGTGATGTTCCGAACTTCTATGTTAGAATAAATGCGTGTGGCAAAGATAATTTCGCTTTGAAAAACAATGATTTTTCCTCTTTTATTCCAAAGGAGGTGCTAAGTGAGTTTTGTATCTAGAAGTATGGAAAGTCTAATGGGTTTTTGAGGCTATTTCCTCAAATTCGATTCTAGCGAGAATAAAATAGTTTTTGATTGTTACATATTATTACAATAATGATTTCGTAGGATGTAATTACTGATGACTTTATTGGTTAGATAGAATAAAAATCTTATAATAACGAATAATGATCACAGTGAAACACAATGAGTACAAACATGTATGACTTAATATTTATTGTACTTTTATAAAAAAAAATTCCTTATATTCCAAAAGAGATACTAAGGGAGGTTATTGACCTTCATAAAGTGTAATACTAGTCTTGAGCTTGGTAGTGGATATTCTCAAGATCAGTGATTCTCAACGACTGTGTCGTGGCGCTTTTGTGTGCCCCCAAATTCTTACAGTATGCCGCTAAATTTTAGAAATGTGCCTTTTTTTATTTTTATTTTACATTTGAAATTTTCGACCAGCTAGGAAAATTTTTATTTCAAGAAATATGTTAGGAGTGTATTAGCACCATAAGTGAAGAAAACTTCAAATTTTCTTAAGTTGTAATCAGAAATGTTGTAGCTTGTTTCGTTATCAGAAAATGACCTTTTAAAGTTGATATCACACAATGCATACTATGCGTATACATTATTACTATGTATGATCGTGTTTAGTGGAAAATATTACGTATGAAAATTTTGACGAAAGTTTTCGTTCGTTTTCTGATGAAATGTATTCGGATGAAATTATCTAGAGTCTAGATAATTTTCATAAATTTGCAAGATAAGATTAGTGTACAAAGGAAAAAACAAATTTATTAAATAAATATTATATTCTCATATTCCGTTACAAAGTTACTTCATTTAAAGACGCTCATTGTATAATAAACATTATCAAAGGAATTAACCCTAGAAAAGTTAGAAAATCAATGTAAAATATTCACTGATGAGAGAAAATCACTGCTTAGTCATTTTCTTCGGTTACTCCTTCTTCCACATTATCCTTCCTCAGTCCCAGTTAATCTCTCACTGAGGGCTGCCCAAAAATAAATAAATTAAATAATAAAGTTTGGTCTTTTATCAGGTGGAGCACTTTCGATCCGTTGAAAGCCAAAACACTGGTGAATTATCGACATCTAGCTGATCTCAAGGGCAAAGTTCAGTTATCTGGCAGTCTTCATCCGGTGAGTCCCAATGGAGCAGGATGCGCTTCTAATTCTTAGAATAGACCTTTGGAATGTTGGTATACCCTGCGAAATATTCCTCTCGACCGTGAGAACGTCGGTGTTGCTAAGGACCCTTGCAGGTTACTACGGACCTCCATTTTTGCTACGGCTTTAATGGAAATTGTTAGACCTTTCCCCCAATTTTCAGTTTAAAACTTAATTTTTGCTTCCCAACAGAATTTTACATTAGTAATACCTAACTATTTTTGTTTATAAGGAAAGATCTCAATACGATACTGTGACTATTAACCCAGATAGCATGCATACTTGCAGCAAGTTTGATTTTTTCTGGATAATATATTGTCATAACAAATGTGATGCTACAAACTTGCAGCAAATCTCCTGCAAATTAGACGGAACAGAAAGAGACCACTCCTTTGCAATGCTATTTTGCAGCAAAACTGTGGCAACCTTGTGATGACGATCTTGAAGCAAGTGAAAATTCTTAGACTTGCTGCAGCCTTGTTTCAAACTTGCAGACTGAACTTGCTGCAAGTTTGCAGGCTTGCAAAGCAAGACTGCTGCAAGTTTACTGCAAACTAAATTTGCTATCGGAGAACACTTCGTGTCACGTGTGTCTTCGTGTTCCAAAATTTATTTATAATTTTTCCACTGAATTCCATAAAAACTTAAATGACTAAATTAATAATCTTGTCAATTACGACCCCACTGCCGCTATTAATAGAAATAGGCCTTTGCCCATTCTCGCCAAAGGTCCTTAATTTTTGTGTTATATTTTTATCAAAATAAATGAAAAAAAAACTACCAAAAAATGTATAAAATGTTTATAAAATGTAAGAAAAAACTTAAAATAAAAATATGTCCATTCATCAAGTTTTCGTATTCATTTCCACCTTTGCAATTCATTGAATTACTACTGGTTGAATCTCTGCAAATCCCTGAAATTCTGTTGTTGAATCTATGAAATTTCATTGTTCTCTCGAGGCCAAGTTAAATGTCCGGAAATAGAAAACTACTCATTCCATCTTTTCTCGTCGCAGAGTACGGTTGTCCCTCAAGGTCAAGGTCAAGGTAATTGGGTTATACGGAGTACCTAACGAAGTGGATAGTCTTCACCTTAACCTCCGAACGTAAAAAAGATCAAAACATCAATTTAGGCCTCTAGGCAAAAAGTAATCCAAACAAGAATTTAATATAGTCCAGCTCACAAAGAAGCGAGGAGGTGAGAACATTCTCATAGAAAATTATGAGTAACCAAAGCATTGTCTAATTACGGGATAATTAGACTGGAACCTTGATTATGACCAGTAGGCATGGTTAACAGCAATGGATAGCAATCAAAGCAACATGAAGCTAAAAAAAATACATAAATACGCAAAAAAGGTTAAAGGAACTATAACAATTGCAACTTGGTACAAAAAAATAATAATAAAGATGCAAAAAGTAACAACAATAACAAAAAGATATATTTTTGGATTTTCCAAAATTTTAAAACGGAATGATACGATACCCAAAATATTGGAAAAAATAAAAATTAAGAAAAAAGTAGCCAAAAGCCCAGAAAAAGGTACTAAAAACGACAGCAAGTACGGTCCCTGAACACAAAAACATTCTGTGTTTCCAAGCTCTAAATTCTCTACTCTCTAGTTTTTTGTGTTATGAACACATGAATCTACAGTTCTATCTATTCTTTCCCCTTTTAGCTGTTTTAATTTCCGCTCGTTGTCATCTTTATGCTTACTGTTAGAAATCATTGGTTTGGTTTGGTTTGGTTTGGTTTGAAGTGCTACGGTCTACTTTTTGCAACACGAGGGCTAATGAGACCAGGACCTACAGCTTAAAGCCGATTCCAAACGGCTACGAACATCCATGCCACTGTGGGATTCGAACCCATGAACTCCGGTACCGAAGGCCAGCACCCTAACCAATCAGCCATCGTTCGGCCAAATCACTGGATTGGAGGGCTCGGACCATAGAATCCAGTTGAACCATCACCTTGAAAGCCTTCGTGTCACCACCTGGTGGCAATACTTGAATTCTACATAGACAACACCATAACGAGAAATGAAACTAACTTTGGAACTTGAAAATAATATGCAAATGATGATTCTCATGGCGCAGAATACAAAGTAGAAAAATGAGTATAATTTAACCCATTAACGCCCAGCTTCCTCATTTGAGGACAGTCAAAAAATGGTTTGTAGAGTTTTTGTTTTCTTGAAACGATTCTTCCTTTTTAATGGAAATAGATATTAATCTTATGAATAATCTCCCACTTTTTAAAATATGATCTTATCTATAATTTTGTCATTTCGATCGGCATGTTATGATTTTCAAGCTTAGAATAGGAAAGTATTATGACCGGTTTTCTGAACATATACTGGTCAAAATCATGGCGAATAGCCATATCTGTAATAAGTCACCTCTTTTCAGTACTTTTCTCATATATGATAGCAAATTAATCTCTTATCACGAAGTTTTCCCTTTTTTTTAAAGACATCTTATTATGTTTTAAAATGACACCTCCTCACTAATGACAACTTGATGTCACATTTAAAGGTGTTTAAATTTCATATTTTGTTTTACTTCCAGGTGTCTATAATAGCTTCTATGTTAGGTATTTACTACTATATAGTCATCAGAAATATCCGGGCGTTAATGGATTAATAATGCATCCAAGGATATTTATATGATGTCCACATCACATTTTTTTTTCCTAACAAACTTTCAAGAGTCTAATCAAATGTATATATATTTCAATACATATTAGCATTTTTAACTCTGTTTTCTTACCAGTCACTTGTAAATGATCACTTCACACAGCGCATGATTTTCTAAAATTCTTTATTCCCATCAGATTACATTCCATTTCCTTTTAAGATGCAACTGATGGAATACATTCTCATGAAAGCTTTTATACTTCGATTCATTTCGAAATGCCAGTTCATTTTAAAAGCATTTTAGCGATTAAGATTGTCTGCAAATTCGAAGTTGTGCTGCCGAGGAATTTCTGTTTTCTATTCAGAATAATCTTTAATCTTTCGACGCTTAAAAAATAAAGCACAACTCTTAAGAAAATATTGATAAAACAAACTACAGGAAAGAGCTAATTACCTAAAAAGATTTTAAATTCTACTTTTGGAATTTTTCGAACGATTTAGTCTTTTGAAAATCTTACTTTTGATAGGTTTATTCAAACATATATGCTTCAGTTAAAGAGGTTATTGAAGTTCCATGCAAATTATTCAACGAATTAAGCAAGTTATGTACTTTATTTTAAATATAAACAACGATTCAATAAAATAAAAGCAATGTGAACAATTAAGAAATTACTTAGAGGAAAATGGAATTCGGTGTGCCCCCTTGTTTTTATGGCGATATTTTTGGTGCAATAGTACCAACAATCCATTTAAGGGCAGTCATCACTTTTAAGCAACATTAAAAGTTAGAATTTTTGTTGTATTTCGACTTTGCTTAACTTTTATTATTATTATTTAAAATACACGAAATTTTCAGAATTTATTCTATGTAATTATTTAATTATATTCCTAAACTTAATTTTTCTCTGTAAAATAAGAAAATGTGTTTATGGAAAGAAAAATAAGTACTTGTTTCTAAATTTTCAAAATTTTGCTGATAAACTGCGCGCAGGCTTACAACGACACATTACAAGTTTCATTAATAATTTTTGCATTTTTATAAACTCATATCATTAGGCATGAATCTCTACCTATTTAATTTTTAAAAGTTTTCAAAACCTTTTCTCCAACAGAATGAATTTTGAAAAATTTAAAATAGCATACAAAAATTTCAATAAAAAAATCTCCAAATAACAAATAAAATTAAAAACTATGAAAAAGGCAGGAAGAGTTTAACTGTACTGCTATAATATACTTACCTTGAAATTTTTGAAATAATATATATTAGGATGGGGAAAAAGAAATCCATTATTTTAGCGTAAAATTAATGACTTTATTTGACATGCTTCGGATTCTCCGATTTGGGTCAAATATGCACCGTTTTGTTGTATAATTTGTTGCCATTTTAAAGGTAGCTTCATAATTCCTCTCTCATGAAAGTCTTGTTTCTTATTGGCGAAAAACTGTAGTAATCGATTTTCACAATCTTCTCTGGATCCCAATTTCTTATCACTCAGGAAGTTTTGCAATGCGAGAAAAAGGTGGTAATCGCTTGCTGCCAGGTCCGGACTATATAATGGATGCATTACAACTTTCCAACCAAGCTCTCTGAATTACTCGCGAGTCCCTACAGAAGTGTGTGACCTATCGTTGTTCTGATGGAACACAGCACCTCTTCTGTTGGCCAGTTCAGGCCGTTTCTTGTCAATCGCTAGTTTCGAACGATTCAGTTGTTGACAATAGAGATAATTTATTGTTTGGCCATACGGAAGCAACTCATAATAAATGATTCCCTTCCAGTCCCAACAAATACACAGTAGAACCTGTCTGGCCTTTAGTCCTGGTTTGGCCACCGTTTGAGATGCTTCACCGCTCCTTGACCACGATCGTTTTCGCACAATATTGTGGTATTTGACCCATTTCTCATTCTCAGTCACCATCCGTTTAAAAAATGGTCAATTTCACTCCATTTGGCCAAGGCTTCGCAGACAGAAATTCGATCTATCATGCTTTTATGGTGTTAACTAGTGTAGCACCCAAACATCGAGCTTCTTTTTTGAATCCAGCTTTGCGTAAATGGTTTAAAACTGTTTTATGGTCAATCTTTAGCTCCTGGGCGATGTTACAACCACTAACATGCCGGTCAACTTCGATTATTTCTGCGATTTTATCGACATTTTCGACGACAGGCCTGCCTGTGCGAGGTGCATCTTTAACATAAAAAATGCCTGAACGGAATCGACGAAACCAAAATTGCACGTAATTGGCTGTTATAGTATCAGCACCATAAACACCTTTCCCAATTTCAGCAGTCTGGCTTGCATTTTCGCCTTTATCAAAGAATAAAATGTACAGAATTTTCTCTTTGTTGACTTCCATTTTTAACACCCTGTAAATCACAACTGAATAGACCAAAGAAAAAACAGTAAAAAATAATTTTTAATGTCAAATGTTACCTTGACAACGAGCATAAATTTGAAATTGTTTGATCGATACTTTACGAGATTTTGGTCACTACAACCACCTACCGAAAAAAAAAATTATGGATTTCTTTTTCACAACCTAATACAATAGTTTTTTATTTAGAGTGCGCGCAAGTGCAAAAAACAGCATTTTGAATAAAACGTATTTAAATTTAGAATTTTATATATTTTTAAAAACATTATATTAAAATGCTTTAAAATTATTCAGCAACATAGATTATCCTTTCTTTTTCTAATGTTTTTACTTCTGTAGCAATTTGGGCTCTTTTTATTGCTCTTTGAGTCTTTAATTTACTAATTTCACTTTTAATTACAGCATAACAAATACGCTGTTATATGCAAATGTTTTATCATTGTTACCTATTTTGCAACCAAGTTCACTCATTACTCTTAGTAAACTAACTTGACCCTCATTAAAAATAGAAACAGCTTCATTAACAACTATCTGGACTAGATTTGAACTTATTTATTATTTATATTTTGGATAATTTCCATATTAGAGATTTGAAAGAATTCGGGATTCTGGGTTAATCCTCTTACACATTTTTTAAGTAAGGATGGCATGCTAAGATCTATAAAAATATCTTTAGCTTTCCATTAAAGGAAGAGGTTTGCAAATTTTATGTATCTTAGATTGCAAAAGTCCCAATGTATAAGCTCACGGATAAGTGTACCTCGTAGGACAAAATTGGTGAGAAGGTTCTATGTCTGTAAAATACTTGTGATAAAATATTGACAAGACAGCTTGCTGCATATCCCCTATATAATAATAGCCTAAGTTATCTGTACGTCTGTCCACGATTTTATGAAGCGGTTGGACCTGGAATGGATAGAGGCATCCATAGTTAGCAAAATTCATAGCGAGTAATGTTTATCTTCTCCTAAACTATAGATCCGATTCTAAAATAAATTGGTATAAATATACTTCATATCACAGCAAAAAATACTGCCTTCTTTAAAACGTTCACAATCCCCCCCTTCCCCTCTTTTCGAGCTTTTAATGCCAATATTTCAACTCCTATTTTCCCCGGTTATAAGCAGGCGGTTAAATTTATCAATTTATCCCATAATAAATAGGTAAAAATAACAGTTTTCTAGCATTATGACATCATTCCTTTAACCATCTCATTTAATCATTGCATATTTTAAATTATGCCGTATTTTCATACGTTTTATCATTGATCTTAGATATTACGTCAATAATTTTCTTTTATATTTGGCTTATATAATAGATTAGGTACATATGTGATAATTTTAAATTGAATCATCGATTATTTTTTGTTGCAAGATAATTCTCAGCAAAAAAGCAAACCATTTTTTTACCTGCCTCATAAGGTACTTTACAATTTTGGAAAATTAAAAATTTTACTGATGCTGTCATATGACGGGCTATATGCTAGTCTGTGAGAGAATTACAGAGTTTCCTTATTGCATTTCCTTAATACACTATTAGTTTATTTCTAATATCATTTATAAGTCAACCTCTAACATATAAAGCCATATTCACCACGATTTTAATACTCGGATCTGACCGCAAATCATCATTCTTCAACGAGAATCTGCGGCTTTCAGCTCAGTTTAATCCCCTGTTTCTGATCCCCCGAATTTGGAGGATTAATTGCCTGATCCACGGATACTACATTTTACCCATGTGCTCTGCGTTGAAAACAAAAATGGCGGATATATTTTCAAATTTAGAAGATCTCGAAGTTTCGAAGTTTTACAAATGTTGGAAGTAACAGAACGCCACAGGAACAGATTTGTGCATCCAGATAGAATTAATGATTTGGATTGTTTGGATGATGTGGACTTTTGGTCGCGTTAGCGTTTTAATAAAAATACAGCTGAATCATTAATTCGAATGCTAGATGACACGATTTCAGCTCCTTTGGAAAAGAATAATGTTCTCTCTTCTCTTGAAAAATTTTTGTTATCATCAAGGTATTTTGATACTAGATCTTTCCAGATTTTTCAGAAAAGATTCTGCCTCGGTTTCATCCAAATTCTTCCTTTTACATTCTTTCATTCTTATTTCTTGAGCAAATATCAGTAAAACTACAGTTCCTTGACTGGATTTATAATTTCCTCAAACGATATTTATGTCTGGTTGAGTACATGTGTAAATCAACTTAGCTTGAGAAATATCTCCGGAGAATCTGGTTTATTGACCAATCAAAACATCGCTTACATATTTGCAATAATTAATCTATAGATAAGGGTATCCACTCATGGTGCATATGGCACATAAAGTTTCACCATCACTAAGATTTCAACTAGAGTGACGTATACATGTGAGTATTTAACAATGTACTAGATAAAGATATAAATAACGGAATTTCACACAGTGTCACTAACTACATTAATGCCCTTCCTCGTTCATGTGTATTTCTATAATAGCCAATAGGCAACCTCTATCCCTTCAGTTTAAAATTAATATTAAATTTTTCATAAGTTTAGTTGTTTCATGATGCATGAAATTGCCTTATTAAATAGCATAACTCTTGTTGTTGAAAATAAAAAAAGTAAACATAGACTTTGTAAATAGCATGGAATTTGCATAAAAAAAGAAGGGAAAAAAAAGAAAACTACCGCAGAAAGCGCCTTGACTAAAGAACTGGGTTCCCCCGCCAACTTGGCGATAATGGTTTAAGTATGGTCGCCTAACATTTTCTCCTGATCTCACCGTCTCCAAACAATCTGTATCTATATTATAATTTATATGATATTTGCATCCAACTCTTCTTGTGTAACTCTTTCCTTATATATTAAAAGCGCGCAATGTTTAAGAAAATTAGATATAACATACCATTAATGTTTCACTATGGCTGATTTTTAATAATTTGGAGCTGTTGCGTTTGTAAACTGATAAGGGATTAATTGCCCATGAATATAAATGTACGGATTCCAAGTCGTTTTCTTTAATTAAGTAAGAGTATACAATTCTATTACGATGGCGCCCTGTGCATTAATTAAAAGTCGCCAGAAAAAGCGAGAAATATAATGTTTGGATGGATTACCTTTGTGATTTAGTAAATATCGCCAATATTTTCGCCAAATTTGCCAAGGGGAACCCAATTCTTAAGTTGTCCCGCAGAAAGTAGTTACATTACTGTAAGTAAATAAAAAAATATATATATACACCAGCTAGTTGATTTAAATGTCCAATGACGACTAAGTTTACATCGTATTTCTGACAATTTTATATGTTCTAATTGGAATTTTAAACGCGAGTTTTTTTTTTTTTAATTATTCAAAAATATCGAAATTTTTTAAAAATATAAAAGAATAAAAATCGATATTTTGAAACTTTAAAGGTGATTACTCCCCTTAAGATTGTGGCGTTAAACATCCGTAAGAGCAATAAAAAGTATAAACTGTAAGTATTAAAATAGTAAAATACACAAATAAAATTTATATACGGATTTATATACAAATTTTTAAATTTGCAAAGGAATGGAGAACAAAATTATTACTATACAAGAATTTACAATTTTCTAAATCGTATGAAAACTTAAGAGAAAATATGTGTACAAACTTTGGTAATACAGAAGAATAGGGTGCCCCTTAGTAAATTTGGCATAATTATATGCGATTTTTACTAAAACACAAAAGTATTCCATCCGAATATTATATTCCTTGCTTTAGGGGCGATTGATTTAGAGTATTCCATTGTAAAAGAATTACATACTTTTACTTAATTAAACAAAACCACTTAGAAACTTGGCTGTACCGAGGTACTTTCCCACGATGGTCAGCACATGCATGCACAGTTGCAGAAGAAATTTCCTAGAAGATTTAGGACTTCGATTGTTGAAGTTTTAGGGATTTTTAAGGTACTTCATAATGACATGTAGAAGGGCCTCAAGTAACTCTAGTAGTTGATTTCACAAGCTCTTGATCCCAACTTATCACTCAGGAAGATTTGCAATGCAAGAAAGGGGTAATCGCTTGGTCATCCGGAAAGGTGATGCATTAAAAATTCCCACCAAGCTCCCTGAGTTTCTGGAAAGTCACTATAGACGTGTGTGGCCTAGCGTTGTCGTGATGGAAAAACAGGAATTCTGGAATCGAGTTCAAATGGTCCAGTTGTTGAAGTAGAGATTCAAGTGTTTGGGTACGAAAGCATCATAATATTATTAAATCCAGTCCCACCAAATACACAGTAGAACCTTCCTGGCCGTTAGTCTTGGTTTAGCCACCATTTGAGTTGCTTCACCGCGCTTCGACCACAATCGTTTTCCCACAGTATTGAAGTATTTGACCCATTTCTCATCCTCAGTCACCATCCGTTTAACCCTCCGAGTGGAACACACCGAGAAAAAAAAGTCGCCAAAAAATACGCTAAAGTTTTATTGTGTCAGTGACCAAAGTGTTCTATGATTTTTTACTTCACCCTTTGTCGAATACGGGAATACAGAAACCCACCCTCGTTATTGTACCTTTACTTCCGGTTATAAACCGATATATAAATAGACATTATTGATTTTTAATTTTTAATACAAGTAAAGCTCATCAAGTCTAGAAGATCATCCCATAAGAAATAATGGGTTCTAAAAATAAGAATAAAAATATTTTTAAGAGAATTATTTATATACTTTTACGAAAGTCATCGAAGGTATTTAAGTGGTGCAATTAGAGATACATATGTTACCGCAAACGAAATACTTCGAAATAGAGATTGACAAAGCCATGAGAAGCTATCAGCGTCTTTGTGCCTCAGAAAGTAGGGGTGCATTCCTCAAGAAATGCCACTCAAAGAGGGGTGCAGTCCCTAAACAATCGACCTGACCCTCCTACCTCAAAACTTCATGGGGGGAAAGCACTGGCAGAAATGTACAATACATCCATTTTCGGAGCGTTTTTAGAGGTCGAAAATTGTACGTGACAACCGGTGGAATTGTACGTGCAAACCGCTTATAGGGTTAAAAAATGGGTCGATTTCATTCCGTTTGGCCAAGGCTTCGCAGACGGAAATTCGATCCATCATATTTTTTGGTGTTAATTGGTGTGGAACCCAAACATCGAGCTTCTTTTTCAGTATAACTTAACGCAAATGGTTTAAAACTCTTTTAATGGTTGATCTTTAGCTCTTGGGCGATGCTGCAACTACTAACATGCCGGTCAACTTCAAATATTTCTGCAATTTTATCGACATTTTCGACGACGGGTCTGCCTGTGCGAGGTGCAACTTTAACATCAAAAATGCCTGAACGGAATCGACGAAACCAAAATTGCACGTAATTAGCTGTTACAGTATCGGCACCATAAACATCATTCACAATTTTAGCCGCCTGGCTTGCATTTTGGCCTTTATCAAAGAAAAACTGTAAAATGTACCGAATTTTCTCTTTGTTGTTGACTTCCATTTTTAACACCCTGTAACTCACAACTGAAGGGACCAAACAAAAAACAGTAAAAATATTTTTTTAGTGTGAAATGTCACCTTGACAACGAGCATAAATTTGAAATTGTTTGATTGGTACTTTACGAGATATCAATCACTACACCCACCTACCGAAAAAAATAATGGATTTCTTTTTCCCCAACCGAATATAAGGTATCATACTTTTACTATGTTTCCCCTTTGTAAACTAACATAATTGTTAATGTTGGTATTAATGTTGTAAGTACATTACAACACTGGCATTTATATTTATGGGTACATAATCCCTCAACTATTCACAAGGCCAACAGCTCCAAATTATTAAAAATTAGCCATAGTGAACCATTAATGGTTTATTATTCAACATATAAGAAATGGGTTCCACGAGGAGTGCTGAATACAAATATAATTTAAATTAAAATATAAATACAGATTATTTAGACACGGCGTGATCAGGAGAAAATGTTACGCTACGATGCTCAGAGATTTATCGCTAAGTTGGCGGATGCACCCTGTTCTTCAGTCGAACCCTTACTTTATAAAAACTAGGAAAATGAAACAAAAAGCATAAAGTATGAGTATTCAAATATTTAAAACACTATACACAATTTTATACACAATGCAGTTGGAATAACCCTTGGGTTGCCATATATGAGAAAACTTGCATCCTTGGCGATGATAACTACAAATAAAAAATCAAAATCCAACGGCACCCTAAACTGCAGTGAAGCTGTCAGTATGTGGAGGAATTAAGGCTGGACGAAGTTTGTCAACCCGTCATAAACAACCTTCTCGTGCGAACTGCCTGTTCATAACACTTCAGGGTCACCATCTTTGAAGTTTATGAAAGTTGAATCAGAAATAATCAAGAATAAAACAAATAATTTATTTCCAACATTTATCAAAAATACAAACGGCTGAGTAATAATAATAAAACCCTTTAAATAACTTGAAAGAAAGAGCAATGTGAAGTCTAAAGTGGTAAATATTTTTAAGTTTAATTTTATGCACTAGGTTAAAACTCAACCGCTGATGTTTCCTGACTCATTGGTATGTTTGTTGTTTCTGCTGCCACTTGGTCAAACCAATCACAATAAGGTGATTTCTTACAGCAGGGTACATCTCAACCTATGACAATTCTGGCTTTAGTATTAAACGGAAGGGCAGTTTATTGTTTTCTTCTTGGCTGTTGTAAACGTGAAAATGAATGGGAAGGGCATTATAGTAGTTCGTGAAGTTGCTCAAATTGGTCTATTAAGCTATATGCTTCTTGTATTATGTCAAAGGGGTGATCCTTTCGTTGTAAAAGAATGACTTTCTGAAGTGGGACCTCGTAACTTAGAAACAGACCAAGTAGAAGACTCATCGATTTGGCCTGCCACCCCAGAGGTATTGTTTGAGAACTTGGATGACATTGTGACAACAAGCATATTTTACGTGCCCCAATCACCTTTAAAAGAACACATCGGATCTTAGGCTGACTAGGACTCCAAACCCGCAACATTCTAGTTACGAGATCGTTGCCTTTGCTGATTAATAAATAAATAATAAAATCCTTAAAATACCTTGAAAAAAAGAGCAATGGGAAGTCTCAAATGGTAAATATTTTAAAGCTTCATTTTACGCACTCGGTGAAAACTTAACCGCTGATGTTTCCTGACTCATTGGTATGTTGTTGTTTCTGATGCCACTTGGTCAAACCAAGCACGATTGAGCTATACACAACTCGTATTAAGGCAAAAGGGTGCGCCTTTCTTTTTAACGAGCACCGCTAGGGTGAAAGTACGATTTATGCTCAAGTGGGTCCTCGTAATTTAGAAGCAGGGACCAAGCAGTAGACCCATAGGCTTAGCCTGCCACCTCAGAGGTTTGGATTGATATCTTGGAGGACATTATGACCACGTACATATTTTATTTGCCCCAGTCACCTTTAAAGAACACGGCAGATCTTTGGCTGGCTAGGGCTCCGAACCCGCAACCCTACAGTTACGACAGCGTTGCCGTTGACGAATAAATTACAGAGGCTACTACTCATTGGTGGTATCTACATGACGTAGGTTGTGATGAGGAGAAACACTACATGTAAATCACTAAGAACCAGTGAGTTATAAGAAAAAGTTTTTCTGGAAGAACATCTTTAAATTAAACTAATCAAGAGAGAATATTACATATTCTAGCTTACCTAAATAAACGCATCTCTCTCTTCATTAAACTTCTAATCAAAAACATAACAAAGCGAGTGAAAAAAAGACTAAAAACTAGGTAGAGAAAGGTCATATGTCTTTATCCAAAAAACTTATTCCTCGGGAAAGTTCTTCTATAACTCCCATCTACATAGAATATTCATCATTTCTTTGGTGCTTTTCCAAAATTCCATCTTTGCCTTAATTAAGCCTTCATTTCTTTTGTAATATGATGTAGACTTCTTTCCTTTTATATTCTTTTCTTTTAATTACGTCTCCACTTTTCCATTTGTGTAAGTTAACTGCATAAATTATTTCATTCCTTTGAGCTAACTTTAGTCACAAGCTGATATTCCGATATAATTTTTCCAGATTTTAATCTCCTGTAAGCATAAATGTTTGAATTACTTTGGAACCAGAAAGTAATAGAGTGAAGCTTAGATCTCGTATCTAATCTGCTACTACATCGCTAATCCTTTTCTGCTAATGATATCATAAGATACCATAAGATGTTTGGATTTATCCAAACATAATGACCCAAATTTCATGCTGAAGGCCATTTCAAGTCTTCGCATTTTCTGTTTTCAAATCATCTGCCAACGGGGGATGAGTGCAGCTCTTCCTTAAGTTTAACTTCCATTAAAAATTTAAATCCATTTTACATTATAATTTCACTCATTTTAACTTATTTACTTAAGCAAAAGTAAGCTACTTAATAACTTAACTTTATTTATTAACATATTGTTTATTAACTTTCTTTACTTACACATTTATACTTTAAGTAACTTGTTATTCATTAAATTAATTTTAACTCATTAACTTAACTCTTTTAACTTTTTTCGGGTCTGTTGATATTTTGTTACAGTGCGTATGGTTCAATGTTGGACGAATAAGAGATGGAGAATTTGGGGGTGGGGAAGAGAGAACTGTTCCCAGTTTTCCGAGAAAGACTGTAGTGGACCTTTTTATGGTTCTGACTGGACATGACTGTTTACGAGACAATCTCTATGGAAGTGGGGTCAGGGATTTACCGGACTGTGTTTTGTATGACTCTAGTCTTCCAATGATTTTTAAACGTTTGAGGCACTGTACACCTTCGAAGGAGATTTTTTGAAATTTTTATTTTTAATGTTAATTTTATGATGAAACACAACTTAAAACTATGAAAGATGAATGTATAATTTTTGAATAATATTTTCATATTTTATAGAAATAAAAATAAGGAAAATTTGCCGTAAAATTAGGCATTACGCTTATCACGATAACTACAAATTGAATAACGTTATCGCTGCTTTGTAAAATTGATAATATTTCTAATTATATGTTTCAAGGAATAGACTACAGTCATGGTGATCACAAATATATTTGTGAAGTTATAAGAATTCGTGTACTACACCATTAAAAATTTCTCAAAATTTTCCTGCAAGTCATGAATTAAAAGGCTGTAAATTCCAAAATAATGAATCTGTAACCATAACTGTAGTCTATTACCTGTATATATATTTATATAGCACACACTTAAAATATCTAAGCATTCGAACTAAAAATTTTTGAGTTATCATGTTTTGCGGTAAGTAAAATCACGAAAATATCAATTTTCAGAAAAATGAAAAAATAACTATATGTAAACACTTTTAATGCCTTAATAGACACCTATTTTTTAAAGCCTATCTTATTTTCAGTGTGAGACATTGGTTATTTTCTTTTTGAATGCTTTTAATAAATTCTTGGGCTTTATTTTGCATAGAGTAGACTGCCGTTTTGAAGTAGGTAAAATATGTTCTAAAATTAGACCCTATGAAAACCACTATAATTCCAAAATGAATAATTATATCATTATTTTATAACTTACATAATGTTTCTATATTCTTTAGGTAATGGACTTTTATTATTATATTATGATCATAAACATAACTGGAAATCTATGGGAATTTGAGTACAACAACCGAAAATTTCATGCATGTTATAAATTCAAGCGCTGTAAATCACAATTAATCTGTATTAATCATGATATTAGTCTGTTTCTTTTTTATATGTTTATATAATATACATTTAAAATTTCAAAGCCTATTGATTTCAATTTATTGAGATATGTTATCCTGCTTGATCAAAATGGACAAAAAAAAATGCTATTTTGAAAAAAATCGGGAAATAAGGTTTCATGCAAGAATTTCTAAATATATGTATCTTTATATAAAAAAAACTTCAGATTTATGAACTTTAACCCCTATAGTTTCAAATTCAATATTTTGTTTTCTTTCTAAGTGCTCTTTAGTGCTTTTTTTAGTTTCGAGGTGAAGTGGAGAGTAGCATCATATATTTTACTACGATCTAAGTAATTATACCACTTCAAAGTTATATACACAGGATCAGAAATGAAATCTATGGTTAAAACTGATAAAGCAGGCTTTAAAACCATTATTAAATTGGATGAAGTCATCATAGTCTGAAGAGCTAAATAGCTAACTGTAATTGAAATATATTTACGACTGTTGTCAGTTTGACCTGCTTTGATAACTTTTATTGCCGTTAAACTTTATTTTAGGTGTTCAACATACAGAATTAGGCACTTTAGATTATTAAAATAAAACTTTTTATTTGAAATACGTATAAAAATAAGAACAATCTGTGAAAATCTCGGAAGCACAAGAAAAATTTGACAATGTATCCTTAAATTCAGTGCGATATTCAGATGCTAAATTCAAGAATATTATGTTGCCAGATTCTTTAAAAAACAATAATACCTTTAAGTATAAATGATTTAATCCAATATTAATAACATTTTAATTATATCAGATGATTTTGTTGAAAATAACAAGAGAATAAACGTTTTCAGACGACTTCCAGTTTAAAAAAGAGTACTTACGGTATTAAAATTGACTCTGGACTTGCATAAAAAATCCTATAACTCGATTCTAAATGAGATACAAACAAAATTCAAGCGGTTATGTATAGATAACATATTGGATTTCAGTAATATATTAAAGTTTAAAAAAATGATATTTAGGTCAAAATTCACGTTTTAAAGGTGTACAGATGCCTTAAATAATTGTGTTGTACTCTTTCTGCATGAGGGCATTGTTAAAAAGTGTTGGAGAGCCCGTGAACTAATGGCTTAGGCGCTAATCGTTCGGCATTTGTAAAATAAAAATAACTGTTACAGTGCTTAAAAAAAGAATACCAAGAGATAACTCACAAAATCTAGAGATGTCTTTGATGGAAAAATAGGCAAATTTAAAAATTAAGTAATATTGAAATGTATATAATTTAAGTTCTTTTCCATAAAAATTGGTTAAATTTTTCAAAAGTAACTGTGCATAATTTAGATTTGGCTAATTTGAACCAGCCTGATTAAAATCGGGATTTAATTCCTTTGATTATTTTAAACCATGGATTTAAATCGGTAAATTCAAATTTTATTTTTCCATATTGAAAATTATTTCCATTCTAAATGAAAAATAACAATATATTACAAGATACATTCTTATTTTAATCAAATAACCAACAAAAAAATGTGCATTCATTCTGTGAATACACATTTCCATGAATGGCATATTTTTCCTCCATTATTCCACTAATACGCCTGATGAAAAAGGATTTTTATTTTATGGTATAGTAGACTGAAGAGTTCGTAATAAGATGGGTGGTGAAAAAAAAAGGGAAATTATTTTTTTTTTTCCGACCAAATTTTAAACCCTGAGAATTTTAAACCTGAGAATTAACTGATTTATTTTTTTTTTTCAGGATAAATACTAGTTACAAATATTATTATTAATTTTTAATCTAATGAGTTAGATTCCTTTTTTTTTTGTCTCAATTTTTCCCCATATCAATGCGAGTCAATTACAAAATTCTAAAAGTGTATTAAAAAGTATTCTTTATTTAAATGTTTTTTTTTTTTTTTAATGGAGTGATCCATATTTAAGTGACACAATTCAAACAATCCAATTTTGAATCATGTTCCCTAACTGTGATTTAAAAATAATAAATATTACTCACTTAAATGCTTTATATTTCCATAATTGGGAGATTATATGAAAATATAATTTGAAAAAGAAATCTGTGCAAGGTTTGTTTTAATCTTTTAAAGATATTCTAGAAATATGTGCCTTGTATTTAATATATATATATATATTCCTTTATAAATTACTGCATTTGTGCTAATTTTGGTTTAATTTTATTAATAACCTTTTTAAAAATTTGGCTTGTCATCTGCTTTTACTTCAGATTAGTTTTAATTAATTTTTGTGTATTTTAAAAGATTATTTGAAATATCTATCGCTTTTCTTCAGACTTCTATGGGAGATCACAACAAGAAACCCAATAACAGAAATTGTGTTTCTGCTAAAATCTGGTTTGAATTAATTTAATTATTTTAATAGGGTTTTATACATTTGTATTGCCATACTGTATAGTTTATACATGTAACGAAGAGTTATATCAAAATGCCCTAGCTGTCATTCTGGCTACCTACGAAGAGACTGGCCGGGGAGTAGACCAGAAGTGATTCTTGCTTCCTTTAGCTTCAACCCTGATTGAACAAGTCGGGTTTTCCACTCTCATCCCCCATGAGAGGAAATAAAAATCGCTGACTTGTTTTTCTTGGAACAGTTAGCAGGAGAGCACAGCACATAAAAGATAAGAGAAGCAATCAGCGTGAACGGAGGGTTTTTGGTCACCATCTTTACTAACCTCAAGACATTAGCATTTTAATTTAAAATTTACGTAGGAATTAATCAAAAATTAATTTACCAGATTTTGCAAAACATTATAAATAGATTTATAATGATGCTTCAGTTTTAAGTAAATTTTTGAAATATAATGTCATCATATATTGTTTTTTTTTACTTTCGATGTATGCATATATACTGAACAGTCATTACATTATGGCCACCCCATTAATAGCATATAAGACAACGTTTAGTCCACAAAACCGCCAGAACCCGAAGAGGCATTGACTTCACAACGTGGTCAATGCCTCTTCTGTATGACTCTTGGGTCTGCCTCTCTGTGGGGCTGATAGGTTGTCTGTGGTAACTGGTACCAAGCGATCACCGACTGGTCCTGGAATTTCCGCACATTGTGAGAGGGTACCGTAGCAGCACGAATTTGGTTTCCCAGGTTTTACCACAAATGTTCTATTGAATTGATGTCAGGTGAATTTGGAGGCCAAGACATGACTTGAAAGTCACTGGAATGTTCCTCGAACTACTCCCTCACAATTTGACCCTTATGACATGATGCACTATTCTGTTGGTAAACACCATCCCTCCGCTGGATATATAATGTTGACATGAACGGGTGAACCTAGTCTGCAACGATGTTAACGTAGCTCTCAGATGCCAATGATTGTTCTATGGAGAATGTGGGTCTTAATATACTCCATGAAAACATTGTCCACACCTTAATAACACCAAAGGCTTTTCTACCTCCAACTGTTCATCCGGGAACCAGGGTTTCCTTTGGAAATTGGCACATTCGCACACGTCCGTACTGGACCAGAAAACGTGATTCGTCGGACCATGCAACTTTCTTCTATTCTTCTAATGTCCAATTGCGATGTTATTTTGCACATTTCAGACGCTGCTGGCGATGACGGGCCGTCATCGCCAGGACATGCTTCGGCTTCCGGCTACTTAGACCCATACGCAGCATTGTACGCTTCACAGTGTGTTGAGAAACACTGTTTGTGTCACTACTGTTGTAGCGGGGGGTGATTTCGACTGTTGTAGTGCTTCGATCATGGCAAACAATGAGTAGCAATCTTCGTTCTCCTCCGGAATCAATAAGCCGTGGACCACGCACCGCTAGAAGGCGACTTGTAGTTTCGCCATCCATGCACCTCTTTAGATATGTCCACACAACTATATACGAACAGCCCAGTAACGCTCCGTTTCTGATATTAATGTTCCCAGCCGCCATTTCTATGTTTCTCATAACGTTTCCATAGAACGCACTTCCTGGTGTGATTTAATTCTCAGCTTCATAATACACGGTTTACATTTAAAGCGGTACGAATTAATCACAACATAGGAGACTTGGTTGTAATGCCTTTTGAATATCAATTTAGTATAATATAAAAGGGACTTTTCAGTTTTTATAACGTAGTATCCATATGAAGCTGCAGTAGTTTCCACAGAATGCGGTATGAATTTATCTGTTTTGTCTTTTTGCTATGTTTTTCATAACAATGTTTTCATACAAAGTGGTACGAATTAATCGTGATTTAGGAGGCTTGACTGTAATAATTAATTGACGATTAATTTAGTATAATATAAGTATACATGCCGATCTAAACACTCACTAAACTAATTCGAAATAAACTTTCACGAAAATGCTACGAACAATTAACGAATAGGTAGATCACTGCTTTTCAGTACCAGAATTTGCAGGTTCTAATTCCACTGCTGGCATTGATATTGGGAAGCGGCTTATATATATAAAGATATCGCCACCACCCTGGAGACAGGTGAGACAGAGAAATTTCCGGGACCTTGTCTTTTAGTTTAATATGCAATTTATTTTTTTCGCCTTATAAATTTAAATAACAGTGCACAGGCAAACAGCATATTCGAATAACTGATATCCTCATATATAATTTAGCATATTCGATTAACGTTCTGATGTCCTCATACATAATTTAACGTATCCGTATAACTGTCTGATGCTTTCATGTATAATTTTGTACAATTTCATTATTTGACTTGGCTTTTCTCTTTTAACATATTTATTCCTCTTTTTCCGATTAATATAAAAAACTTAGTCTCAAATGTTCAGATGATACAGCTTATAACTTTTGCCATTTTTAGTTTTCAAAATTTTCCCGAATTCACTTTTTTTATCATTTCAATTACTACAGAACAAAGATTTCAAAATATTGAAGGATAATCGGGAGTCTTTACAAAATACTGAACAAATTTTTCTTTAAGCCCTCCAGGGCATCGATTTGTCGCAAAACATTTCTCGGAATCTCTGCCTGGATACATCTCTATTCGAAATTTCAGAGACATCGCTGCCATCTGTTGACAGTGAATTAAAATAAATTATAAAAGCTGCTTTTAGTTGTAATTATGATGTTAAATTTTATTAACAGAGAAAAACAACGAAAGTAGTTATTTCCTCATGAGTGTTCTTATTTTATAGAATTTTCTTTATTTCTAAAAGCATCCCGAAACGAATTTTGACTCCTCTATTCTTTACGCTTGAATTCTTGTTCTACATATAAAGAATAACCTTACGGTAGAATCAGATTTACTGGCCTGGTCCCAGTAACTTGATTGTGTCAAAAGAGTGACCTAGTAAACTATTGTGAAAAAAGAGCTGAAATTCAATTCAAACACTGTAATAGAATCTCAAATTTTAAGAGAGATAGTGCAACCTAACTTAACCAAACAAATAAAATGCTGATTAGAAATTTGTGGGGACCATAATTATGACAATGCCAATGAAAATTCCTTTACTTTTATCGCTGCCATCAAACCTTGTAAAGCGTTATGGTTTCATGATGCTTTAGAAGGATTGTCAAAATAATGCAACGTGTTTCAATTTACTACTTCTTGGTACAAAGTATTGATACAAGTTGTGTATTTGGAAAGGCATAATTTCCCGAAAGACCTCCTTTCGTGTTTTTGGAAATCTTAGTCAGAACTTAACAGCTGTGGCAAAAGAACTATAAAAGTTTCTGATCCCCATTAGAATGGAACTTAGTAATGAAATAAGCTCGAGCGAAGATGAGTTTGGTTTAGAGTTGCTTAATGAGGAAATTATAGCTATACTCAGCTTGACGATAGAAAGAACTTGAGCATGGATGATGATAATGATCAGTGGCGTATGCAGAATTTTTTCAAGGGGGGTCATAATTTTAAAAAATAATAGCCGCATAATTTTTACTAAAATTTTTATTTTTGCCCTTTTGTCTGAGCTTAAGGGGGGTGTTTAAACCTCTAAATCCCCCCTTGCGTACTCCCCTGATAGTTATGAAGTAAGAGGTTGAAGAAAAATATTAATTATTATTCCAAGTAAATCAAGTAATTCAAGTAAACAAGTAGTATTCCAAGTAAATATGTTTGAGAACTATTTCGGCCCCAAGTAAAAAAAAAATATTTCAATTCCAAGTAATCTTCTATAAGAGAGAGTTTTATTACAGTAGTTTAAAATTATATACATTATTTACATTAGTAGTAATACATAGTTTCCAATTTTAGCTTCCTTATTGCTTTTACCACGGCCAAGAACATTTTTGTAAAACAAGACAACCGTTTTACCCATTGCATCGCTCACAGAGCCAAACTCAACATAAAAAGAAATCGGTATTAGAACAAAAAAAAATGTTGGCACTTCGCGCCCAAAGTTTTCGATTACAGTGAAAAAGAGAGTGGCTGAAAATATTTCCAACAAAGGTGTGAGACGACGATATCAAACAACATGCTATTGTAATACTTGTCCCGAAAAGCCGGACATGCATCTCAGCTATTGTTACATGAAATATCATACAAAGCAAATTATAAAGACTTATGTTTAAGAAATTATTTTCGTAAAGATGCATTAAACATTAAAATATAAAGTTTTAATTTGCTTGTGTAATCATTTTAAGTTAGAGGTAAGAAATTCACTCAAAGTGCTACAAAACATTTCGAGTTGCCAATTAGTCCTCAAGAAAATGGCCTCGAGTCAAAAGGGTAGTAAGGGTTGATACTCTTCAAACATGTTATTAAAGTATCCAGTTGCTAAGAAACATCCAAGTTTTAGTTTAAAGACGAAAAGGACGTGTGTATTAGTCCGTACCTCGAAAAATATATATTTTCAATGGGTGTTATCATGTGGAAAAGTTTAGGTATGATTTTTCAATAAGCAGCAATTCTTTCATGGATTCAGAAAATTTCAGGACAAAATTTTATCGATTCGAATAAAGGTGAAATGGTGTGAATCTAGGAGAAATTATGTGATTTTGCATGAAGAACAAACCTACATGCATTCACAGATTACCTTACATGTATCGATAGATAAATTATATCTGCTTCTCCGTTTACCACCGAACAATCTTTATATAGAGATTCAATTTATTCTAAAAATTTACACTTTACTTGTATAATATGTTTAAATGAACTCAAATAAAATGGGCCACTTCCTGAACTTGTGGCCTTAGGAAATAAACTTGGCGCTCCAACGAAAATAGCACAGTGAAAGTTCATTGTTCAATAGATTCCATTTCATTGAATTTTATCATCCCCTACCTATCTTTGCTCTTCTTTTCAGAGGAATAAAAAATCTTTTCGGGTCTTTCGTTTAGTGTCAAACTCACGTTTCCAAAAACATTGTTACGTATCATGTGTTACACTGAATACATGAATGTTATCAGATGTGATCGTTTGATATTGAAATTACTGTATTGTATTTGCCATTATTGTTCCGAACGGCAGACAAGAAATAATATAACTAGCTAATTATAAAAAATGCAAAGAAAGAAGAATTACGGGAGAATTTAAAGAAAGAAATTCGGTGTTTCATTTCATAATTGGTGATTTCCGTTAGATAGGAAATAAAAAATCTTTTCGGGTCTTTCGTTTAGTGTCAGACTCACGTTTCCAAAACATTATTGCGTATCATGTGTTACACTGAATACATGAATGTTATCAGATGGGATTGTTTGATATTGAAATTGCTGTGTTGTATTTGCCATTATTGTTCCGAATGGCAGGCAAGAAATAATATAACTAGCTAGTTTTAAAAAATGCAAAGAAAGAAGAATTACGTGAGAATTTAAAGAAAGAAATTCGGTGTTTCATTTCATAATTGGTGATTTTAGTTAGATAGGGAATAAAAGATCTTTTTCTGGTCTTTCGTTTAGTGTCAGACTCACGTTTCCAAAACATTATTGCGTATCATGTGTTACACTGAATACATGAATGTTATCAGATGGGATTGTTTGATATTGAAATTGCTGTGTTGTATTTGCCATTATTGTTCCGAACGGCAGACAAGAAATAATATAACTAGCTATTTTTAAAAAATGCAAAGAAAGAAGAATAACGTGAGAATACGAAGAATAGGGGAGAATTTAAAGAAAGAAATTCGGTGTTTCATTTCATAATTGGCGATTTTCGTTAGATAGTGGAATAAAAAATCTTTTCGGGTCTTTCGTTTAGTGCCAGACTCACGTTTCCAAAACATTATTGCGTATTATGTGTTACACTGAATACATGAATGTTATCAGATGTGATCGTTTGATATTGAAATTACTGTATTGTATTTGCCATTATTGTTCCGAACGGCAGACAAGAAATAATATAACTAGCTAATTTTAAAAAATGCAAAGAAAGAAAAATTACGTGAGAATTTAAAGAAAGAAATTCGGTGTTTCATTTCATAATTGGTGATTTCCGTTAAATAGGAAATAAAAAATCTTTTCGGGTCTTTCGTTTAGTGCCAGACTCACGTTTCTAAAAACATTATTGCGTATCATGTGTTACACTGAATACATGAATGTTATCAGATGCGATTGTTTGATATTCAAATTCCTGTGTTGTATTTGCCATTATTGTTTTGAATGGCAGACAAGAAATAATATAACTAGCTAGTTTTAAAAAATGGAAAGAAAATATATACGTGAGAACTTAAAGAAAAAATTCGGTGTTTCATTTCCTAATTGGCGGTTTTCGTTAGATAGGGGAATAAAAATTTTTTTCGAGTCTTTCGTTTAGTGCCAGACTCACGTTTCTAAAGCATTATTGCGTATCATGTGTTACACTGAATACATGAATGTTCTCAGATATCATTGTTTGATATTGAAATTGCTGTGTTGTATTTGCCATTATTGTTCCGAATGGCAGACAAGAAATAATATAACTAGCTAGTTTTAAAAAATGGAAAGAAAATATATACGTGAGAACTTAAAGAAAGAAATTCGGTGTTTCATTTCATAATTGGCGATTTTCGTTAGATAGGGAATAAAAATTTTTTTCGAGTCTTTCGTTTAGTGCCAGACTTATATTTCTAAAGCATTATTGCGTATCATGTGTTACATTGAATACATGAATGTTCTCAGATATCATTGTTTGATATTGAAATTGCTGTATTGTAGTTGTCATTAATGTTCCGAATGGCAGACAAGAAATAATATAACTAGCTAGTTTTAAAAAATGCAAAGAAAGAGGAACTGCGTGTGAATACGAAGAATAGGGGAATTTAAAGAAAGAAATTCGGTGTTTCATTTCATAATTGGTGATTTCCGTTAAATAGGAAATAAAAAATCTTTTCGGGTCTTTCGTTTAGTGCCAGACTCACGTTTCCAAAACATTATTGCGTATTATGTGTTACACTGAATACATGAATGTTATCAGATGGGATTGTTTGATATTGAAATTGCTGTGTTGTATTTGCCATTATTGTTCCGAATGGCAGACAAGAAATAATATAACTAGCTATTTTTAAAAAATGCAAAGAAAGAAAATATATACGTGAGAACTTAAAGAAAAAATTCGGTGTTTCATTTCATAATTGGCGATTTTCGTTAGATAGTGGAATAAAAAATCTTTTCGGGTCTTTCGTTTAGTGCCAGACTCACGTTTCCAAAACATTATTGCGTATTATGTGTTACACTGAATACATGAATGTTATCAGATGGGATTGTTTGATATTGAAATTTCTGTGTTGTATTTGCCATTATTGTTCCGAATGGCAGACAAGAAATAATATAACTAGCTAGTTTTAAAAAATGCAAAGAAAGAAGAATTACGTGAGAATACGAAGAATAGGGGAGAATTTAAAGAAAGAAATTCAGTGTTTCATTTCATAATTGGCGATTTTCGTTAGATAGGGGAATAAAAAATCTTTTCGGGTCTTTCGTTTAGTGTGAAGCTCACATTTCTAAAACATTATTGCGTATCATGTGTTGCACTGAATACATAAATGTTATCAGATGTGATTGATAATGAAATTGCTGTGTTGTATTTGCCATTAAACTAGCTAGATTTATAAAATGCAAAATATATATATATATATATATATATATATATATATATATATATATATATATATATATATACGTGAAAATTTAAAGAAAGAAATTCGGTGTTTCATTTCATAATTGCCAATTTTCGTTAGATAGTGGAATAAAAAATCTTTTCGGGTCTTTCGTTTAGTGTCAAACTCACGTTTCCAAAACATTGTTACGTATCATGTGTTACACTGAATACATGAATGTTATCAGATGTGATCGTTTGATATTGAAATTACTGTATTGTATTTGCCATTATTGTTCCGAACGGCAGACAAGAAATAATATAACTAGCTAATTTTAAAAAATGCAAAGAAAGAAGAATTACGGGAGAATAAAGAATAAGTGAGAATTTAAAAAAAGAAATTCGATGCTTCATTTCATAATTGATGATTTTAGTTAGATAGAGGAATAAAAAATCTTTTCGGGTCTTTCGTTTAGTGTCAAACTCACGTTTCCAAAACATTGTTACGTATCATGTGTTACACTGAATACATGAATGTTATCAGATATGATTGTTTGATATTGAAATTGCTGTGTTGTATTTGACATTATTGTTCCGAATGGCAGACAAGATATAACATAACTAGATAGTTTTAAAAAAGGCAAATCAAGAAGAATTACTTGAGAATACGAAGAATAAGTAGGAATTTTAAAAAAGAAATTCAGTGTTTCATTTCATAATTGGTGATTTTAGTTAGATAGGGGTATTAAAAATATTTGGGGTCTTTCGTTTAGTGCCAGACTCACGTTTCTAAAAACATTATTGCGTATCCTGTGTTACACTGAATACATAAATGTTATCAGATATGATTGTTTGATATTGAAATTGCTGTGTTGTATTTTCCATTAAACTAATTAGTTTTAAAAAATGCAAAGAAAATACATATGTGAGAATTTAACGAAAGAAATTCGGTGTTTCTTTTCATAATTGGCGATTTTCGTTAGTTAGGGGAATAAAAAATCTTTTCGGGTCTTCCGTTTAGTGCCAGACTCAAGGTTCCAAAACACTATTGCGTATCATGTGTTACACTGAATACATGAATGTTCTCAGATATCATTGTTTGATATTGAAATTGCTGTATTGTAGTTGTCATTAATGTTCAGAAAGGTAGACGAAAAAATAATATGACTAACAAGTTTTAAAAAAATGCAAATAAAAGAAGAAATGATATGAAAATTAAAAGAACGAAATTCAGTGTTTCATTAAATGTACCACATAACTCCGTTGTACGCATATTAAATTAAACGCAATGTTCTATTTTTTATTCTAGCACAAGCCCTTAGAATTATCTTAATACTTATATGTATTATTATATAAAAGGGAAGTAGTATAAAAATGTATCATTACGTGTTTTAATTTGCGTTGTTAACTAATAACCGAGCATATTATTTGTGTTTGTGTGATAAACACAATTGAAAAGGCTTTTTAACGTCTATGATGTAGTGCCGATACTGTACTTCAGGAAAAACAGATCTTTAGATTATATACATTTAATCTTACATTATTTATAGGAACTAAAACAATGCATTAGCACAGCGAATAGCATCGCTCACATTAACATCACCACGTGGAATGATCTTACATGTTGCCAGATTCCACAGATACATTTTACATTTTAATAAATGAGTGGCTTGACGCTAGCACCGCCACAGCTTTTATGAAGAACGAACACATTTAATATGTAACAACACACTCTAAACTGAATACAAGAACATTAAGGGCCAGTCTCACCAAAGTCGTTTAAAGGATAACCGAGATTAACACATGGCGCCAACCAATGGTGGAACGCAATTCGCCATTTAAACAGAGATTAATCGCGGTTAACTGTTAAACGACTTCGGTGAGATCGGCCCTAGATTACAGTTAACAACCAATTACGTAGTTCTAAGACAAGAACATAGAGTTCGGGCTTAACAGCAATTGTTCATAGTTATGTTCTTAATTATTGATTATACCAAAAAAAACGCAGGTTTCAGACCACCCTGTTTTGAGCCATAGTGATCAGCCAAAATTTGATCATACGAATTTGTGATACTTTCGTCATAATTTTAATCCCTTGACATGCAAGGGTGACTGAGAGACTTCAATCACTTCATATCGCAATGTAGACGTTGATGTCTCCGAGACATCAGTTAATTTATGTGCCAATGTAATTTTTGACATCTCCAAGACGTTAAGAACAATCATCGGCAGACGTCGCGCAGCATTATTTTAAATCATTTAACTATTTACCTCAGACTTCAACTCTGATTTGATTAGAATGTTCAAGATGTCATGTGTCTTTAAAAAATAATATAAAATAATAAAAATAATATAATATCACTTCTTAAAGTGAAACAATATGGAGTGTAAAAAATATCAATTCCTCTACCGATTTGAAAATGCTTTGAAATGGCTCGTACTTTACAGAAATAATAAGAAATACTAGAATTTTCGTTATATAGAGTACTCATTGCAATCAAAAATGCAGGTACATAACTAGACTTTGCAACTAGATAAATATATTTTCCCCTTTCTAAAAGAAATGTGAACAATATTCAAAAAAAGGAACTTTATAATATTAAAATAAATCGACAGATGGCAGCACTCTTGAATTATTTTAACTTTACGGGGATTTTGAATAAAGAATATTTCTATTCAAATTCTATAGTGTGTTCTTGATGATCTGCATTTGAAAATTTCAAGTTCTTTTATTTGTGGTCTACTGGGAGTTTTATGAAAGGTTAAATATTTCATTTTCATCAAGTATCAAATGATTTTAAAAATTAAAGATTGTGAAATTATAAAATTTGAATCATAACAGCAAAAAATACTCTCCGATTTTTTTTTAAATAAAAGGCATTATAGGAATTTTGAATAAAGAACATGTTATATCGTTCTATTCTTGAATCAAAATTTTCTGACGTGCTTTACAAAATTAAAAGTTATTTTATTTGTGCACTATTTAATATTTTATTAAAGTATTTAGTTTCTTCTATCATGTATCAAATGATTTTCCTTAAGTTTTAATTGTTAATATTTATTCTAAAAATTCAAGATCCTGAAATTATAAAACTTAAATCATAAAAGCCAGAGATACCCTCTTATTCTTATGAAATTAAAATACTTTAAACTTCAAATTTAGTATATATCAAGTTAGATTAGATGTAGGTGCAATTAATGTTATAGGTTTTGAATAAATTGTACACATTAGTTTATGTAAATAAAGATACTATGTCCTATGTCCCTTAGCCAAGTTTATATATACCCATGGATTATCCAATTTTTTATCTTCAAGAAATAATTCAGTTGCTCTGGCTTGAGTAAAAAATGATAGCACCACCAATACTGGAGTTTTTTAATTTTTTTTTCCTTTTCCCCCTTACCTAGCGTGAAAATGTCGACAGGACAGTTTTTATTTGAAGGGCAAAATAAATCGAGCTGGACTAAGGACCACTTGAAGACAATTGATTTTGAACATTTGCGGTTTGCTGACATCGTTCTTTCTGTTTTTCAAGGACAGGGGGGGAGGGAGAGGAAGACTTTCGTTTTCGTAGAGTTTGTCACAAACTAGTTGATTATTAATAGGTCAAGAGGTAGAGAACATGGCATGATTATCACTATGTGACACGCGAGTAGTAATTATTAAATTATTTTTATTTACTTGCAGTCTTTGAAAACATTTTTTTTTTAATATTTCTAATATTAGCAGATGTCACGTGCCTTCCCAAACACACCCAGCTCTATTAGACGTCTATAATAACTCGCCTCATACAAACGCTATCCTCTATAAGACGTCGAAAAATATCCTTGTCGCGTTGTATGGAGCTCTATAGGAAGTCCGAGGTATGCTCTCATTGAGATCTCTAAGATGTTTACGAAATCCACGCGCCGCTCTATAGCACGTCTATAAGAGTGAAAATTTCGACTTGGAGGATACGCGATTTAGATGTTTTTAGATCTCTAAAGGACGTGCTATTTCAGATGTTTTAGATCTTAAAAGGACATGCTATTCTCCTGCAAATCGTTGTTTATTTGTTCTTAATAAATTAGCTTAATTTAACTTGAATAATTTGCAATCTATTAATTTACTTTTATTTTAAAAATAAAAGTAAATTTACGGAAGTATAACAAAATATATAAAAAAAATTACTGTATTTATATTAAAGTAATAATCGGAGTGCTAACTCATTTCAATATTCTCAGATTTTTTTCCAGGCAAAAACTAAATATTTCCAAGCTTTCATTGCAGTTTTTTTATGATACAAACCATAAACACATGCATATTTATATATATGCGTGTATGTTTTGTATCACGAAAAGAACTGTAATGGAAACCTAGAAAACTTTAGCTGTTTTGCCTGGAAAAATAAACAGAAAAATTTGAAATTTGAGTTTGCATCACGATTATTACGAAAATAATATATATGTTATTTTTATACATTTTGTCATACTTCCGTAAATTTACTTTTAAAATCACTGCAGCAGTTATTTTTGCGTAAGTGTCCTAGTCGAATGCAAATTGTTAAAAATAAATCAAGCTTATTATTAAGAGCAAATATACATATGTATTATAAATGTACAAAGAACACATTTTTCTTTCCTTTAATAATTTAATGATGGCCATTTTAGCATAAATGAGTTGGAAGCTTTTAAAAGCCCATCAAATATTGGGATATCAGATAATTTAATATAATTTAATAAAATGCATATCTACTTAGTTTAAAAATGAATTTTATTAACTTTCAGAAAGAAATTTGTGTTGAATACTGAATTAAATAAAATTATGAACTAAAGGGAAGAGATGGAAAAACAATGAGGAATTTTCACATTTTCTAATTTTAATTTTAAACGATAGAAGACAAAAAGGTAAGCAGGACAGTAGCTAGTTTTCTTTCATTTGGGGGCCTAATTAGGGATTTCTGATGGGTTTTATAGCGGACTCTTTAACGTCTCTCAAAAACGATACTTTTCCTCCGCGGAGTTTGTGACGTCATCATTCACGTCGACACCGAGCGTCTATGGTGTTTACATGTTAAAAGGCGACTTTTAAATTTGTTTCTGTGTAAAGTATCGCATATAACAGAAATTTTTTTATTATATCTGGCATTAAAATATCATATTATAAATATTGTATTGTGCCACTCTGTAAAAATACAACAAATAATTGCAATGAGAAGATATTTTTCAGCGTTCCGAAAGACCCACATACATAATCAATATTTTCCACATATATTATTAGTATTATAAATATTTTCTTCAGAGATGCATATTTTCTTATGTGTATCAATTCACAGTGATATTTTTCTGTTAAATTGGTGACTAATTTGAAAAAAGTATATAATATTTTTAAAATACTTATGATATTACTTTAAAAATTAAATTTAATTTCAGAAACTTTATACATTTTTTAATTTAACATTAATATTAAATGCAATAAAATTGTATTGCTATTTAAAAAAGCATAAATAATTAAGTAAAGCCTTTTAAAGATTTTAAATTTCTTACATCAAATTTAAAATACTTAAGAATTGGTCTGGTTTTGGTTTTGGTTTGGTTTAGGAGCGGTACAGTCTACTTTTTGCAACACGAGGGCTAAAGGTCCCGGTCTCACAATAAATACCTCCTCTAATTTTTATTTTAATATATTACATCTATCTCTATTTATAAAAGCGATGCTACTACAAATATGTGTGTATAATATATGTATATTTATTTGACTTGTCTATGTCTACAAATAGAAGAGCTGTGATTAGCATGAAAAAAATATTAATACATGTTAGTAAAATTGGATAAATATATAAATGATTTTACATACCTTTGGGTTTTAATTACCCCTATTTCTGCTCCCATAAAATCCGGGGGTTTTTTCTCCCAAGAACAAAAACATTGACATGCTGTCAATTTTCGGGAGGTTGTCTGACTGTCCTTAGGTAAATCCAGGTAGAAGAGACATTTATGACAAATTGAGATAACTAAGCTATCTAAATCGATAGAATAAACCTTCAGGTGTAAATAAAAATTAGTTTTGATAGCTAGAAAATTTCAGGAACTTGCAAAAACAAAATCAGAAAATAGTGCGCATTTACAAGCAATAAGAAAATATTGGACAATGTGAACGATGAAGTCACAACCAATCACTGAGCGTTTTGATGTCACATGATTTTCGCTTAACTTTAAAATTAATTTTTTAAATGATGGACCCAGTTTTTTACATTTTTGGGAACATTTTTGGAATCTACGAGTCTGGAATTATCAGAAAAATACTAAGTTGTTCGAATCCCCCACATGTGCAAATTCCTCATTGACCAAGCGTCGTGTGTGCACCATAAACAAAGGGAATGTTCTAAAGAGTTGTAACTTTTATTCTGGTTTTAGGAATGTGTAAATTTGTTTTGTTTTCAATGTGAGTGTGTTTAAATAAATATTTTAGAATCAGAAAGATCGCCTACATTTTGCTATGAACTTCCAACGTCAGCAATGGAGGTAAGACTTTTTTGAACTTACTTTTTATTCTGTCATTTTAAATTAGACAGCAGCCATCAAAGGAAGATTTAGAAACGAATAAGATTATAAAACCCATTATCACATTTAGTAGGACAGAAGGATGATTAGTGCCCCTTACACCCTCGATCTCCCTATAGGGGTGGGTCACAGAAGTTTTTTTGAGGAAGTATGCTATGTTTCTTTATTTTTAAATACTTTATTCAGAGCATAGTAAGCATCATAGACTAAAGCACTAAGACAGCCAACTCCCATAGGCAATAACGATACATTTCTGTAACATGGGACTCGCATAGAGAGTGACGCCCCCAGTGTCAGACCATAGGAACTAAAGCATGGTTACCTGATAGTTATGTTCATCTCTCTTTTGGCGACTTTTTCTTAATTATTTGAAAAAAAATTGGCGTAGGAGTGCTTAACCTTTTTGACTTTTTTTTATTTTATAAATTAAGCTATTAAAAACAAAACCAATCATAATTGCTTTTCTAGAATGCTTTTATGTAGCTCTGTGTTAAATCTCATATATACTCTATATAGTTAGCTTATATAAAATATATTTAATACAAATTTATCAGTTTATAATTAATTCACAAATGTGTATTCTTTAGTATTCTAATTTCTTTGATTAATTATGTTTACCTAATATTGACACTATTTGTACAGAGATTGAATATCAATTATGAAATTTACCCTTTTAATTGATGTTTAAACATTGCACTTTTCTATAAATTGAAATATTTCTGAGAATATTCTATGTATTAATTGTTTAAAAGTTTACTGCTTTTACATCAAAATAACTATATAGTAAAATTTTGCTATTTTTATTTGCTATCAGATAATATAAAAATTCAAATAAAAAAAAATAATGTGTTTTTTTTATTAAGAAAACAAAAATTGAATGCATTTTTTATTGCAATAATAATAATATTTAAAAAAGTACAAAATTGATTATTATATCCACAAAATTTCATAAGTTCTCTTCATTCTTTCCACCGAATCTAAAACAAAGAAAATACAGATATAAATTTTAATGAATATAAAATTGCAGTATTAACACAAAAATTTCATTAAAATTATTTCATCTCCAATTCTTGATTAGATAAATTGCACAAAAACTTCATGCTTTGTTATTTACCCCCTTTTTATGCATATAAATTCAAGTTTAATAATTTTTTTAGAGATGAAGTATTACTAAGTCTGCCTTCCAGGCTTAGTCTATGAGTAAGCATGTTACATACTGGAAAAACCGAATCGAATACAACAGAGTGGAGTTGAGATGTACAAAAGCCATGTCGATTATGTTTTTTACCTTCGTCACCAATTGCTGCTATGTCTCTTTATTTTAAAATACTTTGTTCAGAGCACAGTAAGCACGTCACGTACTAGAAAAACCGGATCGAATACAACAGAGTGGAGTTGAGATGTAAAGAAGGTAGACAAATACACAATAAAATACATGAAAGGGATGATTTATAAAGAGAGAACCCAAACTAAATTGCAAATTACGGCATGATTTGAGACCTGAAGAAAATGTTCTCTTCCTTATTTTGAAAATATTTTTACTTTAGTAAATATTTGCAATTTACCTAAAATGGGATTGATTGTACATTATATAAATTCTTACTCATAATTCGAAATGATTACGATTTTTGATGATCTGCCAAATTGAAAAAGAACCAAAATCCTGGAAAATAAACGGCACATTCTGTGGTACTGCAGTTCAGCTAAACTGTAAAGTAATTTCGTTTGATAAAAAACGTTTTTGTTAAGATAAATGAGCCACAATGTCATTAACCGAAAATGAGGAGAAAAGAGTAATTCAGTTCACCGACAGAGACTTTAAAAGACTTTTTAAAATATGAACGACTTGACTTCTAAGAGTGCAACGAAAAATTTCTAAAATTTTAGAATAAGCGACTTTTGCCGAGTTGACGCGAGAAAAATGCTGTTGCGAGCGAGAGGAAAACGGCGGACGGAATGAAAATTTTGAAAGAGATCCTTCGTCAAACAGGTTTATGTATATAATGCATGTCGCAAAGCTAAAGAAAATAGGAAAATACTTTCGAGTACCCATATCGAAGCAGGTAATATTAAAGTAAGCCAGCATATAAATTACAAACCTACCAATAGACCAATTTCTTAATATTATGCAATTTCTTTCACTGAAAGCGAGAAATACATATTTAGAATTAAAATGCATTTTTGTAGGTTTACATACGAATCTTAAAATGCAGAAGTTCAGTTTAAAATTGACGCATAGTTATAAAAAATTAACATTTTAACTATCTCGTGTGAAAATGGTGTTAGTATTGAGTTTTAGAATGATATAAATGTATAAATGAGGCATAAATAAAGCTTTTTTTTTCTCTCCCCCTCTACAGCATATCTTTCATGTATACTTCAGTAGTAGATTCTTCGGGGCACATGGGCTCGAAGCATATAAAATCTCTCTTATGTCTCTCTTAAGCATATAAAATCTCTCTTACCACACCATGATCAATTGTTCACCACTTCCTAATGGTGTCCTTGAACGATGGTTCATGGGTTGCATCCACACGCTGGGAACCGAGCGCGTGGATTCGTCCATAGGGTCTACTGCGCACTTTAGTTGTGCATCTGGCTGCCTGTTTGGACAATAACTATCAGAAAGTTTCCGCTGATGTTTAGCACAGTAGCATGGCCTAACTGGACTGGGTTTCTTTAAAAAAGTTGCACAAAAATATAAAAACATTAAAGTTCCTTTTTTTTTCTTTCTCAAAACAACGTAAACTAAACAGTTAAACAGAACATTCAAAACAGTTGGCTGATAATACAAAACTAAGTTGCAAATTAAACATTCTGGCAAGTGACTAATTTATGTAACTTACCGATGAAAAAAAACTATATCGACGAAGCAAAAACACGACAAGCACCAGGCAACAACAGGCAAAAGCTGAACGTAAAGTGCACCCTTTTATACTCCTTCTTGATTTCGTAAACTTTACAATTATTCACATGCTGAAAGAAAAAAGACCACGGAGCATACGAAAAAAAAAACTATTTCCAAATTACTAACTAAACTGCTTCCATATGGGCTTCAGAGATGAAAAATAAAACGATATCAAACCAATATTAAAAATAGAGTTAAATTCCTGTGATTTATGTTAACTTTTATCAGATTGAAATTTAATAGAAACTAACTTAACACACTTGCTTAGTGTCAAAAAGATTAAATTATGATTAAAAGTTTAGTGAATTACGAGAAATGGGATCCGTGTATTTGGTAACACTGCCTTTGATCTTTGGAGAAAACCGCCTCCGAAGCCATCGTCCGCCAAAGCTATTTTATCGTCTGCCATCATTGACCACGATAAGCCATACTCCCTTCAGACGATGGTAATGGTTTGCAGTGGACCATAGTATGGAGGGGCCTTTAAATCGAGAATCCTCAACTCTCCCCACTCGTGAGAGTTGTTGATTCTTTTTCATGGTGTGCATTAGGAATTGAGTTTACATTAAGTTACAGTACAATTTTAAAATAAAGGATTCAATTAAGTTAAAGATAAAATAATTAAGGCCCTTGATAGCATATAATAAGATAGAAAAGGAAAATTTAAAAATTTAAGAGAGATAATTACTTTCAAGATAAAAAGAGGGAGAAAAAATAAAGAAGTATTTTTGCGGATATAACATCCATTTTTAAAATTTTATAATTTTTGGAGGTTTGTATTTTATATTTTTTTAATGCCTCTTCAAGTTTCCTTTTATAGGTTTCCAGAGATAAATTCTCTAATATTTTGAAATCAAAGAACTTATTTGAAGTAATAAAATCAGCTTAAAAGTACAAGTTGACAAGTAGGAAAATATATACATGCAACCAGCGAAAGTATTTCGCCGGCTACACATGAAATTAGCTCCTATTGTAAGGATTGCTCGGGCTTACTAGGTAATTAAAAGTCCTAATGGTAGAGCAGTCGTGGCTCCATTAAAAAATGCGACGTCCAATGCTGTGGAACTTTAAATTTAATGAGGATGACACTGAACGGGTTAAAAAACTGTCTTTACAAAGCAAGAACTCAGCATAGAATGCGCAAGAAAAATATATCTTTCTGTCGCACCCAAGAGCGAGTGGATGACATATCATTCCCACGAGATTTCGATTATTCAGCGTGAGGAATCAAGAATGAACTTTGATCATTTAAGTTAGCTTGAAAACCACATAGATAGCAATTTAGTTATTGGAGGAGTAAAATTATATTTCTGGGTCAACTGAAAAATGTGGCCAGTGGAAAGAAAATTAGCATTTATTCTAACGTTATTTTCGGGACACTAATAAAAAGAATTTAAGTTGGCGAACACTTCTTCAAATCTGACATTTTACGATTGGGAAATTAGGTATTAAAAACATTGAGAAGGGGTAAAAGATAATTGGTTTGGAGTGCTACGCTCTACTTTTTGCAACACGAGGACTAATGAGACCTGGACCTACTGCTTAAAGCCGATTCCGAACGGCTACGAACATCCATGTTACAGTAGGATTCGAACCCACGAGCTTCGGCACTGAAGGCCAGCACCCTAAACATTCAGCCATAGTTCGGCAATGGGTAAAAGGAAAAATTTAGATATATAAAAGAATTTTAGATAGATATTTTAGGTGTAATAATTTTGAAATATTACATATTTTTTTAGTACTGCAAGGGCACTTGCCTGTTATCAGTCATCCATACAACGCCGTGGAAACTGTTGTCCATTTTATAATGGGAGCACCATAAAAGCGGTCAACATTACTAAGACAGCATGAAGTGGGCCTCGTAATTTAGGGCACAGACCAGGCGTAAGAACCTATTTTACGTGTCCCAGCCGCCATTTTCAAACACGGCGAATCTTTGGCCTAGCTCTCGCAACCGTACGGTTACGGCTTTGTTCGCTGAGCTACCGAGGCTTCTGGTAAGAAAGTATAATTGTTTTGATTATTCACGTGCTATTTTTATTGCAACGTTTACACAAACAAAATCTGAAGCTTTGAGAATTTATCTTGCTTTATCCAAAAATGTATTACAGTAAATTTATTTTCTATTTATATTATGGTACAGATGCATTATAGACGCCGTGTTTTTTTTTTTTTTTTCCGACAAATTTGGAGTTTTTAGGCGGATATTTCTGACGTCAGTACCCGACACTATTCGAGAAATTTCAGGTTATCTTGGGGTCGCCTAGGCCAAGTTGTATTTTTTTGTTTTTATCATTTTTCTGGGATTTAGAAAATTAGTTATGGCGGGTTTAGTTATTGCGGTTCTTACTTTTTTTAAATTGTTAAAAAGTATCAGGATATTCTTAGGCTTAGTGTGGGGAAAATATGAAAATTAAGCCAGAAAAGGGGTTAAGAGATGGGTTTGTTTGGATTTGTCAGAAATTTGTGGCTGGTACAGTTTGTGAAGCTACCAAGAGTTGATTCGGGAGGGTTCTTGGTTCAATAGATCTAAATTAACGATGTAAAAAGTAATGCTTTTAGCATATGTTAAGAAAGGGAGCTCCCTCACATAATTTTTTTATAATATTAGTTTTTTTTTTAAGTTTAGTTTTGTTAATTGTTGAGATTCAAACATGCCATGTGACCGCCGCCATTTTTTATTTATTCTTTTTTTGTAATTTTTTAGAAAACGCGTATCGCCGTCACATTTTTTTGCTTGGCGATTTTTCAAAACACACGTTTTTCTGTTGGTAGACAAAAAAACAAACATGGCGGGTGGGACCGGCGTCTATAATGCATCTGTTCCATAGCAGAAAAATAGAACACATTTAGAGTTTGGTTTGGGGCACAGCAAACTACTACATTGCTACATGTGAAACACCTGCAAGGAATCTACATAATGCTCCAATAGTCTGGTGAAAAACAAACATCAATTAGACAGCGAGACTACAGTTTTTACATAATGAAAGAAAGCCTACAATACAGTTAAGGTTATCAGATTTTCTAAGGGAAGATAATAGTAATAATGGTCGTAAAGTTAAAATGCTGACCCCCTCCTTTCTACGAGCGAAATAGACTCAATCGGCAAAGCCATCCATCTCGGAAAGTTGAAATTCGAGCTGGCCCAAAATCCGCCATATTTATTAACGACGACTGGAGCACTTAAAATAGGCTCGTGGTCGCTCAAAGTCCCCAAAACGACACCTATGCAGATGGGAATCTTCTGTTTAGTCTCTGCTTCAAAATTATTGTGTTGTTTGAGTGAGTAATGTTGGCCACCTACATAATGCTCCCTTAATAAAACGGCCAACAAATGCTTGTGGCTTGTATTAGTGAACGCTATAAGGGAAAAAAAAAGCGTGCCCTCATTTCGATCAGTTGAAACTTGTTTGGGGCACCTGAGCAAGACCTAATCCCCACAGGCGAAGATGAGAGTTATTCTTTAAGGGTGTCCATCAGTAAAATTATAAAGTTTCAAAACAGTTACAGTAAAATAAAGTCGCAATCAAATATAAGAAAGTATTTACAGACCCTAAATAAGCCTTATACGACATAAATTAAAAATACACACTGCGAAACGAAAAATTAATACAGAAATAATATTATTGGAGGGAAATGTGTTTTTGTGGGTATATTTAAGCAAATAAGAAGATTAAGTTGAAGAAAAAAACATTTACAAGTTAAAGAAATAAAAAATAAGCACTAGATGAAATTAAAGATCAGGAAAGAAGCAAGAGTCATAGTGGCGACCTCTAGTGTCAGCGCGGTAGTTAGAAAGCTTAAGATTATATTTGAAATAAGGTAATTAAATAACGAAATTTAAGGGAGCATAGCGACACGGATCCGCTAGCGGTTTTTAGCTTACCTGAAACCTGCCCGCATTTGAGATAAGTTATTATTATCCCAAAACGTTAATCCTTTAAATTAAGTGGTTTCTTTGTCAACAGAAAAAAGACGATGCCTATTTACCCTTATCAAATTGTTTAATTCGCAGAAAAACGGGATAATTAAAGTATTCCGTTAATATTTAAGATTAACGGATTTCGTTTAAGGAATGTCGGGACAAGCGAGACAATTTTGTCTAAAACCAGTCGGTCTGGAAATGGCTCTTCAAAATAATTTACTTTTGTGAATAGTATACAGACTTGGGTACTGGCACTATATGGAACACTTAGTATACAATTTCCTTTTCTTTTTATCTGAAAGGAATTTTTTTAAATAAATGCAGTTTAGTCCCTAAAAAACGATTGTTAGAAGGTTATAATTTTTAACTCAACTATGAATTTTCATAATCAGTCAAATTGGAAACTAACCAAAATAACAGAAAAACTTATTCTGCAATGCTAGAGTGACTATACTGTATAATTTCTATCATGTCACCAAACGAAAATACAGGATTTAGAAATTGGGAAATCAGTTTCTCCCTTATTGGGAAAGGAAAATCTCAAGTGAAATGTGTGCTAGATAATTAAATTTGTTGAGGTTGTAATAAAAATTTTCATATATAAAAGGTGTGAAACAGGTTTTACTCTTATTACAACTAACAATGATAAACGAAAAATTGCTATTTCATTTGAAACTATAAAATGTTTTTTAGCATTAATTCAAAACCAATAAGACATTTTTGAGTGTAAATTTTAAAAAAAATTACATAGAAGCATTTATAAAACATTTAGATTTAATTTATATGCGGAAAGAATTTGATAAATATAACAGCATAAATACTATCTGAAGGTTGATTTAGTTTTTTCTATATTACTGAACACAGTAAGGGTCTATTAAAATGTACCAAATTTTGTTGACGACAATCTTTAAACATTAATTTTTTTAAAAAATCTATTATGTTTTATTACTTATTCACATGTTTCCAAACTATTCTTTCTGGAGTAACCATTGAAACATTTAATTATATAAGGCCTTTTTAAGTTTTTCAAAGAACCAACCTTCTTAAGAAAATTGAAATTTCACTTATTTTATACTACAAATATCATTAAAAGCAATTAAAATTGCATTCAGTTAGCTCACAAAAAAATATTTATGAACAAGAATTTACTATAACAATAGATTTCAAGCAAGTTAAAATATTATCAAAAGCAAGTATGTTTAACTATCAGTATCTCTATAATACATATGAAACATTTGTTGTCTGTTCCCTTATAACTCAAGATCCAGACAACCAAATAACGTGAAATTTGGTACACGTACACAAAATTACATGGAAAAGGTTCTTAAACTGGTTTCGTTCCATCCCAACCTCACTCTGGCCTCCTCCAGCCAAATGTAATGCTTCATGTGCTTGTTCTGAGTCGTGTGACAATGAACCAAAAAAAGAAAAAAAGGAAATCATGTAAGTTTGCGATTATAGAGGTCAAAGATGAAAATGAGGCAACGAGTATGAAATGAAATGTGTCTTCCATGCCTTTACCACTAGTCCATGATGATTATATAATATAACAGAACTCTGTTAAGTTTTATGAATCCGTTGGCAACGAGAATGACTATGTGCCGAACTCTCATAAAATTTCAGGTAGGCGGTTGGCAACAAGGAAGTGGAGAGAGCGGTCTGCGATGAGCGGAGGGATATTTTTTTGTTTTTGTGAAATGTACCTGTAAATGTGCTGTGTATAATAAATGTCTGGGTGCTGGGTAAAATGAGTTGCTTGACTTCAACATTACCACTCGGATCACATGGATTGAATCTTTACTGTCATTGATAGTGATTTTGAATGTATATGTGGTGATGATGAGGATGTAAGTAAAAGTGATGTCATACATGTGTAGGGTGGGAGAGGGGGAACGGTGGTAGGACCTCCCCCATCCAGACCCATGTTTGTAGGATGGATCACACCTCCAGCAGTCATCTTACATGGGGAAAGTTCTTAAACAGGTATTGTTCCATCCCAACCTCACTCTGGCCTCTTCTAGCCAAAAGTAGTGCTCCATGTGCCTGTTCTGAGTCGTGGGTACATTTTAGAGAGAACTTTACTAAACAAAAGCAGTAAGTAAACGCAATACTTCTTTGTTATATTTACTTTACTGCAAGCAAATACTGCACCAAATATCACATTTAGCAAAACTTCAAGGATCAGGGCTGGCTTTCTCACAGAACAATTCTGGAAATCAGAAATGATGTGGTTGAGAAGCTCAATGTCAACATTCAGAAGCAGCTTCCAGGGCAAGAATATGCCTACAAGTCCATACTGCATCCTTAATGATGATGAAGCAGTACAATATCCCATTGAGTTCTTGAATTCCATCCAGACTCCTGATTTGCAAGCCCACAGCTTGATTCTGAAAGTTGGTCCTCAAATAATGCTGATCCAAAATATTGATGCACCCTGGTTTAGCAATGGCACAAGATTAATTGTGAAAAAGCTGATGCAACATGTCATTCAAGCCACAGTACTCACAGAGTGTGCTAAGGGGGAGGATGTCTTCATTCGAAGAATACCCATCATTCCCTCAGACAACACCAAGCAATTCAAGTGAATACAGTTCCCTTTGAAACTGTCTTTGCCATGACAATAAACAAGTCACAGGGCCAGTCTCTTGGAATTGCTGGCATAGACTTGTGGACACCATGGTTTTCTCATGGGCAGTTGTATGTGACCTGCTCCTGAGTGGGCAAAGAGGAAAATATTTTTGTACACACTCCAAATGGAACTGCCAAAAATGTTGTCTATCATATTGCTTTAAGATAAATGTACCCTTTTGTTGCATGCAAATAAACAGTTTTGTACGTTTCTACAGAAAACCTTACTTCAAACCCGGGCACTTGCAGCTAGTATATGCATAATTTATTAGGAGAAAACGGAAATGAATATTTCAGGAGTTGACTCAATGTATTTTGAAACAATTATTGAATCTTTTTATTTATACAGTGTTTGTGTGTATGTCTTCTTAGTAAAAAAAAAAAAAAAAAGCCAGAAAATGTTTGTCTTTAGAGTCAGGTCTAACAATACTGTGGAAAGAATTCTGTTAAGGTTCATAATACATTTAAGGAAAATTAATGCACAGGTATCTCATCAGCATTTTGAGGATTTATTACCATAATTACGTACAAAATGCATTAAAATGTGAAGATATCAATAAAAATACAATGATAAAGCATAGTTTATAAAAATCTCAAATGCACACAAAAACAAAACAATATGATCCCCAAATTCTTAACAATAAAAAAGAAATTAGGTATAAAACCCCCAAATACAAATATGTGTTAATACCTCCTATTTAAACATCCTAAATACACCATAGTAAAATGATCAGAATATTATTAACCTTCCAGTAAGTGCATCATACATAATCCATAGGACTTTTTTTAGTGGACACCTTACAAGCAATAAGCATTTTTTAAAATGCTAGTTTGTATTATAGAAAAAAAATTTCAAATAAGAGCCTAATTTGTTCTTAATAGACTTGTATTTTAAAACACGTTAAAAGAAAGAAGAGAGATAGAACATCTGAATAAATAATTACATTATCTATTCCGTTTAAGATGGCTGGGTTACCAGTTATATTGTAATCTATTAAATCAATGCTAACACTAGAACTACAGGATGGGTCATTTTGACCTAAAAGCTATTTTGTGTTATCTTAACAGTTTTGTTCTTTTTCAGATAGTAATAACTGAAATAATATAAATTTTTATAAAAATATTTCTGAGAATAAATTTTGAAAATATATTTTAATGAGTATTATATTATTTCTGTTATTACTATCTGAAAAAAATAATCCGTTACGAAAACACAAAATAGTTTTTGGGTCAAAATGACCCCTCCCATAGTTCTAGTTTTAACATATGGGAGAAATATTCCTACTTATGGATGATTTGCATTTAGATTTCTTTAAACAAACTTTACCATGAGTCAGAGCAGAAAATTCTCTACATTTAAGTTTGGTTTATACTATAAATAATTAGTTTGGAAAAAATAAATATACAATATTTAAAGGATTTGTGAAATACATTTGTATTTTGGATTAGATTGGTTTGGGATGGTCTACTGCTTTGCTACACAAGGGCTAATGAGAACAGGACCTACTGTGTTTAAAACCAATTCTTAACAGCAATGAACATAAGGATTTGTGAAATACTTTTTTATTTTGGATTAGATTGATTTGGGGTGCTATGTCTATTGTTTTGCCACACGAGGGCTAATGAGAACAGGACCTACTGTTTAAAGCCAACTCCTAACAGCTGTAAACATTTATGCCATCAACAGGATTTGAAGCCATGACTCCAGTACCAAAGAGCAGTGTTCTACCATTCGGCCATTGTTCAACAAATATACTTTTGTACAATTTTCTTAGAGTACAAATATAAATGTTTAATTCACATTTTTTTTTAAACAAATAAAAATTTTCTAAAAAAAAAAGATAAAGCTGTAGAGAATTTTTACTAGTTATGTTGTCAAGTCTTTTTTTAAAAAATAACTCTTGTAATGCAAGCTCTCCATTGATAGAAATAGCTTCTCCTTAGATTAATGTTCAGCTAAAGGAATCTTGTTTCCAGTAACTTAAGCTTATTTTTAATGTTCAGTGTGAATTAAATAGCAGCAAATCTTCTGAACGAAATTATGAGCACAGTGAGAAAATGTTATAGAAATATTTATTGTGAGCAACCACGTTGGAATTACATACAACTAGTGCATCAAAGTTTATAAATATAAATAAGAAAAAATTTTTTGAATTATACTTTATGGTGAATAAGTGCAAAATATCACAATCTTTTTTTTTAATTTAAAAAAAAACAGTCGAAACAAATTTTTTATCTTGAAAAATAACTTTTTTGTACTCACATAGGAATAAGTGTTTCAAATAAATTAAGTTTTTGATTAGTGAAAATAAGGAAATTTGGTATTAAATTACATTCTGACAAGATTTCATTTTCAAAAATGACATCCTAGCAGGTACTGAACTGATTACCAAATCTGATATATAATTGAATACCAAAAATAGTACTGAACCTAGCTTGTACCAACCACTGGCATTTCAATCAAACCTGATTTTCATTTTGAAAGGGAGAATGAAATTTGGTAATCAATTACATACCTTCTAATATGTCATTATAAAAAAAATTTACAACATCACATACTGAAAGGGAGAAATGTATATTTAAACTGAAAATGTATTTGAGGACTTATACATGAGTGGTTGACAATTCAAGTAAACCAAGTCCATTCAGAAAAATGTTAAGAAATAAAAGCAATAAATTTCCTGATTCAACATTTAATCCCTGAAAATTTAAGTTACTTAAAGAAAATATTTAATGACTAGGGTATTTTCTAACATGTGTATATTTTTACACATGACATAACTTTAAAAAAATATCCAAATCATATGTTTAACCCCTTAAACGGTTTGCCTATACAGTGTACATGCTACCCAAAATTGGTCTCAACTGGTTTGCCCGTATGGCGTACAGGCATCAATATTTTCTCCTCTCCTTTTCTGGTTTTCCTGTATTTTCTTGAAAATTCACAGTAAGTACGAGAGAGATTTTTGTAAAATTTGTAAATCATTCCTCACTGCATGCAGAATGTACTTGAGAAAAGCAAACATTTAGGAGTTATTGTGTTCCAAAATTGTAAAATAAAAAATGTTGTAATTCTTATTCTATTATGTGTAGTACTTAATTATATATTAATAAAAAAAAGCCTTTTTTTTTTAAACATTTCTGGTAAAAAAAAAATTGACCGCTTAAAGGGTTAATGTTGGTTTTAAGTTTATTATGATTTAACTACTTTATACTTGCTAATTTAAACTTTGCATTATTTCTAGTACAATTTTCCAAATGCACCAATATTTTATTTTCATAAGTTGCAGCATGTTTTTTGCCATGCTGCCAACCCAGGCTCTGCAGTTTTAACCAAGTTATTAACCCTGGAAAACAATTTCATTTCATAAATGAAAAACTTGTCTTGGTTCACTCTGATTGTGAACACACAATATGAAACTCAATAGTACGAACTCTGCCAAGAAATTTATGTACAGCTACAAAACTCTCCCGGTCTGAATTGCTTACTCTCTTGCATGCACAACTAATATAAATACACAATTTATATACAAAAAAGAAATAGTTTTAGATAGACATTACAGTAGGTATGAGCCATCTAAAAGAAGGTTTTCGTATATAAGTATTATAAAACAACTTCACTGTATATTTACATATTCATATTCTTCGTTTTTTTTCCTTTTTAGTTTCAAGAGAAATTTATTTCTTGTACTTTAAAATAATCCATTTCAAAATCATATAATAACAGCACACAAATATACAATCTTACTATGTTATTAAAATCCATATAATACACAAACAAAATGTACAAATTGGCAGGTATACAATTATTGTTAAGACTAATTTACCACAGTCATATTTATTGATACATGGTGTAAGATGCTAAATACTGCATTAATAATAGAAATTTTTTCTGCTTCAAATTAAAGAGTAATAAGTGAAGGAGAAACTCATTTTCATCAGTGTTCAAGTGCCATCAAGTTATATGGTTTCACTTGAATACCAAAATTTAAAATCACCTCCTAACATTTCCTAAATTTCAAAATTTCAAACTTAAATTACAATAACCAGATGGCAGAACTTTTTTTATAAGTTCAAAGAAGAAAAAGCATTCAAACTTTTAGGCAACATTAAAGAGTTTCGTAAAATAGTTTTTTTTTTCTACCAGAGTCGAACAAAATCAAAAATAAACAGCATCAAAACTTTTCAATCTGGGATAAATATATTATGAAAGTTCCTATATTGAATTAATTTCAAATCCTGCTATTTTGAGAAATAGTTTTCAGTCTATTTAAGTTCTTAGTAATAAAAATTAATTTTAAAGGGAGCATGGATTAAAAACCTAACAAAAAGCTAGTAAACCTTTGGTAACAAGACATACTACACAGATCAGTTAAGAAAAATATGATCAATAATTTTGCAACACAAGAAATAATGAAATTAGCTTCCCTACTTTGTTACTTTCCCAAAAAGGTTCTGAACTTCATTAATACTTTACTTGTTAATCTATTGTGTTGTGAATTAATTGGCAGAAGCCCATAACTAGCCCAAGTAACTCCAAACATAAATTTAGTAGATATGCACAGCACATCATTACAGTGCAAGAGATTTATAGAAATTAAAGTATGAAGAGAGAGCAGGTGTTTAAAAAAAAACTAACAATAACTTGCACATCCTGATTACATGTAGAGGCAAATTTAAGGCAATGCAAACGAGGCAATAGCCTATAGGCCTACACCAAATCAAAAAGTTTATAAAACTGTGTATTAACTTTTTAAACAATATTGTACAAAGGGCCCATACCAGTTGCCTTGCCAGAGGTTCCTCACTAAACAAAATCTGCCCTGACTGATGAATACTGTAGACTGATTACACTAACCAATCCATAGCACTTAATAGCCTATAGGCCTACACCAAATCAAAAAGTTTATAAAACAGTGTATTAACTTTTTAAACAATATTGTACAAAGGGCTCATACCAGTTGCCTTACCAGAGGTCCCTCATTAAGCAAAATCTGCCTTGACTGAAGAATACTGCAGACTGATTACACTAACCAATCCATAACACTTAATAGTGTCACACCATGCACAGCCTAAATATTGCCATGAGTTTAATAGTAACAATATAGAATTCATTCATTACAATAATTTATAATTAAACACAAAAATGTTACTTTTATAATATAAATTAAACAAACACACATGAAACTAAAATATTTTGATAACTACTGCAAACCATCACCAGAATCTATAAAACTATTTAAATGCTCGCTAAAATTATAGAAACTCATCCTTTAAAAACATAAATAAAGAGGCAGAAGGTATCTTGCAAAATAGTACAGAATGACTTAATTACAAAGTAACAGTGGAATATACATAACCTGAATGGAATATACATTTCGTGAAAAAAAAAAAACAATAGTAACTAATATATTTATTTACATAGTTTTAAACAATTAGACCAAACAGGATTTCTTAATTACCCAAAACATTCAAAATTAGGTTTATAAATATATATATATACATAGATAATGAATGAAAAACCTATGTGTTTGCATTACACTGTTACAAATATTTAGGGGATATTTTATTTCCCCTAAATATTTGTAACAGTGTAATGCAATAAAATAAAATATTCAACAAAAATGTCATCCACATATTTTAGCACCGATGCAAAAATAAATAATTTTTTTTTTCCGTAATGACTATGGATAACCCATAACAACTGGAGAATAAGCAACAACATAATTTTAAAACTATGCAACACTTAGGCTAATGTTAAATTTTATTCACTTTTCACAACATTTTCCTGGTCTGTTTTTCAGATAATATTTGGTTACAATAAATAAGAATGATAGGTAATAGAAGGCATTAACAAGATAATCTTGGTTGACATTTTAAGAAATAACAATGGTTTCACAACATGTATTGGTACAGAAAAATATACTAAAAGCGCACCATCCATACTGAAATTTGACCAAGTAATGAAAAATGAATGATCAGAAAATAAAATTAACTATATTCTAATAAAATTCTTAACATTTTAAATAACTGTCAATACAGACTGGCAAAAATATATTATACAATTTTCCCCATTTTTATAAGGGATATACGTAGATGGCAATGATACATGAGGACAAAAATAAGCAAATTCCTTTTAAAAATAGAAATAAAAATGAAAATATTTTACACAAAAAGAACCTAAAAAATCAAATTATCTCTGAAAAAAAAAATCATGAAAAAAATATTTCCTTTTGTCAAAAATAAATAAAATATTTCAGACAACTGAAAAAAAAATTTCAATCTTCTATGTACACACACACACACACATATATATTAGTTTTTCAAACAAATTCTTACAATTATTAACAGTACTTTCCATCCGTTTGCTTATTTCAATCTCAACTTTTTTAGTGATACAGATATATGTGACATCAAACGAGTTGTACATCATTCCTTTATCATGGATAACTGTGCAGAGTCAATTTGGCACTTTCATTTATAACATATGTAAAAGAATCAAAATATCAAGAGAAAATTATCAAATTAAATATGGATCTAGATAGGTTTCCTGTATTAAAACATTTGTCTGTTATTGTACATCAGCAAATCAGGAGTGTTTGTGGGGTCTGGAAAATCCCCAGAAAATTTTAAGGACATCAAGCGAGGTACAAAAACAAGTACTAGTGGACAACATTTTGGACGGGAGTTAAATTCCCTTCTATAAAAATAATGAAATAAGAAATATTTAACAAATGTAAATTACTAAAATTTGAAATTATGAAATTTTACTTTGAAGAAATTAAAGCTTTTTTTAAATTACCAGAATTACGCCTTTAAAAAGGACAAGCATTTAATTTCTTTTGTTTAACTATAATAAGAAAAGTATGCTTTCTTAAGCACTGCCTGTATTTTTATCCACATTTATTGAGAACAGTCTCCTTTACAGTTTTTAATCTTTACTGACATTACACAGTCTCACAAACTTAATGGCTTTTATCCTAAGCATTTACACCCTTCAAAATGATAAACAACCCTTGCCTTTTTCAGTACCTTCATGTAGCATGCTGTGAAAATAGCTTACCAAATTTCAACCTGTTATTTTAAGATTAGGAGTTTTGCATACCATATTAGAGCAACTGGGGGGGACTAATGGAGAATCATAGAGAACATGTTATATTCTTTGATTCACTCTCTGAATAAGGGGGAAATAATTCATAATTTTATCTCTCCAGAAATCTGGAGATGGTTAGTACAAAATCTGTGGAATTCCAAGGTTTCTCCAGAACACAAACACCCCTGGCAAATTATGACACACAAGTATTAGATATGATCTTAAAATAAATGAAAGCAATCACAGTCACATCAGTAACATATCCTCACAAGACAGTGCTGGAATAATTATAAAATGATTACTGGCAGAAATGAAAAATCACACTGATTATGTACGAATATGAAAAGTATTTCTTGGTTGCAACAACATATGAAGACATGGAAGTGAATGAAAATGAGATCAATTGTGATTGATGTATATTTTAATATTGATGCATTATGTGTTGTTTAACTGAATGAATGTACTTGAATGAATAGATAAAGGCTTTAGCCCATCTGAAAAAAAAATTACAGCCAAACATATTTAAAAAAGATGCACACTCTGAAGGGTTAACAATGTTCCAGTACTTTTCATAAGTCTTTTAATATTTCTAACATCTCTATACTGTATCTTTATCTTTGATATGTTTCTTCAAATATTTCATCATTCCTATAAGTCGTATTCTTTTTTTACCTTAAAAAAGTAAAGAAAATTTTTATATGAAATTTTAATAGAAAAATATATCCAATATTTGGTGAAAACACAATTCATTTTATCCTTAACTAAAACCAAACACTTCTCTATAAATACACAGCAAAACTTTCAATAGTAAATTACCATAATTTCACACACGTATAGTCTGCAGGCACAATTTTCTATTTAAAAAATTCCATAAATCATCATAGTATGTATTTCCAGACAATCCACAGAATATAAGTGCAAAAAAATGTATTTTAGTATGACAATATGAAATTATTTTAGGAATAATAACCTAAGTACTGTAGAGTGCCAAAAATTGAATCTCTGGATTAGACTCAATTAATTCCACCTTTAAAATTTGAAATCAATTCTTCTGCCATATATTCAGAGACGAATTTTAATGGAAGAAACAGAGTGACCTACATTTCTCTGTTCGAAAACCCAGCTATGTAAATCATCTTCTAATGCAGACCATTGTATCTTTTCACGACGATTGGATCGCTTCTCATATATTTAATGTTTCCTATTGCTTGCACCAATTTCTTACTGCTTTCTTGTCGACCTTCTAAATTACTTTCAGCTTGAAATCAGCAGTAAAACTGTGATGCTTTAAAGACATAATGGATGACCAATATTACCCCAAATCAAAACTTTGAAAACAAAACACTGTTACAAGTGATCCTCGTGGTGAAATGGCCTTTGACCTTCAACTTGAACCCATCCACTTGGTATTGTCAATCGAAGGTGTAAATAGTGATCATCGATATTTTCCCGTACTCCAGGACACAATTTAAGATTGTGCTATTTTCTACAACTGATTCGATCTGCTTTATCGGTTGTATTTTGTTCATGTTTTATTACCACCAATAAGATATGTTTTCTAGGAGTCTTACCCTTTTTTTATATTTCATCATCTGCTGTTCCCGCTTCGTGCTTTTTTCCCCCCTTCTTCCAATTTTGATGATTTGAGCAATGAACAACCACAGATAGACTGCGACTGAAGAAATTTGTTTTTTAAACACAGATAGTCTGCAGACTATACGTGTGAAATTATGGTACAAATAATAAAGATATAGGACAAAATAATAGGAACAACCATTTAAAAATGAGTCATCTTTTGACCATTCAATAAATGGCTGCCTCATGTTGCAACAGTATACCACCTAGTGGCAGCAAAATGGAAGGTATCAGTAGGTATCAGAAGGTATCAAGTACTTCGTATGAAAAAATTCTGTTCAAAGCAAAGTGTAATTATGTCCAATCTCTCTAATGTGAAAAGATATATGATAATTGGAGCTTGCCTAATTGGAGTATCCATGTCCAGAACAGCCAACCTTGTGGGTATTTCAAAGACCACTGTGCCAAGGGTTATGACAGCCTACACAAACCAGGGCAAGGTGCAAAGCACAATAGTGGGCAAAAGTCAAAGGGTCATGATAGACAGGTGTTAAAGAAGATAGTCACCCAAATCCCAATACTAAACTGCTGCAAATAACATTCCAGATGAATACCCACCTTTTGAACCCCATATCTATAGAAACTATTCAACGAGAGTTGCATGCCGCAAACATTCATGACAGAGTAGTTATTGCAAAACTGTTAGTTGTGTTGCGAGAATACTATGAAGAGACTAAAGTGGTATTTGGAACACCTTAACTAAACACAACTCCAATGGGAACAAGTCATATGATCTGATGAATTTTCATTTACATTATTCCAGAACACTGGTAGAAACATTTCATGTTGACTGCCTGGTTCCAACCATGAAAGATGGAGAAGATTCTGTGATTGTGTGGGCCACAATATCTTCACGTGAATTGGGGCCTCTTGTCTTGAGGGGTATGATCACAGTCAACCATTATCGAAGCATTCTCGTAGATCATCTTTACTCTATGCTCTAGATTCTTTTTCAGGAAGAAAGTTCTGTGTTCCAAGTTAACAATGTCCTTGTTCACATGTCTCATGTTTAAACATGGTTACATGAGCAAGAGGATGAAGTAGAACATCTAACCTGGTGTCCACAGTTCCCTGTCATATTCATTATATCATCATTGAACCTTTATGGGGAGAACAAAGTTGTGCTTGGTTTACTCCTCCACACACACTATCTGAACTCAAGATGGCCTTGCATGAGGAATGGGTGTGAATTCTGATGAACTTTGTTCAAGACCTTTATTTGTCAATCCCATAACAAATGCAAGATGTCAAGGCCAAAAGTGGTCCAACCTCTAATTAAAATTTTTCATTTTTCACAGGTATTCTTATTATTTTATCCTATACCTGTAGCTATCTAAGAAATCTCCTTAAATGTTTTCTACACGAATTCACTTGTAATCTAAAATAAACAATCAGTAGACACAGGAATACCTCTCTACCATTTAAAAAAAAAAAAAAAAAAAAAAAAAAAAGGATTTTGTTGCTAGGATACAATTTCATGTTATATTTTAGTTGAACTGGCAATCTATCCTCTACAATGAGGAATCCATATTGTGTCCCAGGTCAGTGCATGAATATTACATTCTAGTCAATGTCTGATGGTTTCAATTTTATTAAGGTCCTACTGCCTTTGAAATGCTATTTTTAGTATTTATCACTTTAATGAAAAACTTATATTTCTAATTAAAATGAGGAATAAAGCTTATGAACTGAAAAAAAGTTTCAAATTTTTAATAATTTTCAAAAGCCCAGAAATTCTTAGCAAAATCTCAGTGAAACAACATCTATGTCAAATTTTCTCTTAAAAATTCTAATGAATGCATTTAAACTATTTTTAGGCAGTATATAACTACTATATTTATCTGTGTTATAAAATACAAGATTTGAAGTACTTCTAAAGGTTATTAAAATATTGTTAGTTACTAAAAACCTCAATTTTTCCTAAAAAAAATTGTTGGAGTTGAATAAAAATTATGCCAAAAAATTTTTCTAATATATTAAAAACAAATAAAAAACAAAAGCATGAATTTCTATAATTTTTAAAAACATTTGAATATACATACTGATTGTTTAACACATTCGCTGCCGATCACGAGCCAGCGCGTGATCAACATAGAGGAAAATGCATATATGACGTCAGGTTCGGCAGCGAATGTGTTAAGAGAAACTCAATATTTGTCCAAACAAATTATTTACATTTTTATGACTCAATGCCAGCTTCCAGTATCCAGAATTTGACCAATTTAACATATACTAATCACTTTGTCCTCAGCCTTTGGTTTCGGTAATTCAGGTTCCCAAATAAAGTTACATTTATTTCAAAATTCAAATTATATTACATTAACAATAAATCACATCACACTAACACAATATAAGACATTTAGAAAATAAAACAAGTCATTATCATAAAATAACACATTCATTTCACTTTAACTTTCACAATGAACTTTATTCTAAAAATTTTATCTAAAGAAATAAATGAATTATATTTGGCAATTATATTTTTCTGCTATTGGAAAAGTGCCTACAATTTTTGCCTGATAGAATTTTTTGCCAAACATATGGCCTACTTGTACTAAGATGGATGTTGTTTACCACACTTAGAATATCGTCCTAAATAAAAATGAACTCACCAAATATTTCCATTAATTGTTCATCACAAATAGCATACTGTTTATTGGACGGATCCTAGAGAGAAAAATATTATATAACTTGTTAGTATGCAATAGAAAAATTTATTTTTAAAGAATAGAATTTCAAAAAAACTTACGAATAAATTTCTTTCCCTGACTACAGACCACATCTTCTGTACAACATCAGGACGAGACATCTATAAAAAGAAAAGTTAGTAACTAATGTGAGCAGGGTTGAAAAAAAAGTTTTTTTTTTTAAATAAAAAAAATCAGATTTGATTTAAATCAGACTTTTTTGATTTAAATTAGATTTCTTTGATTTTTTTCTGAATACTAATTTTAATTGTTTTTATGTTTTTTGCAATATACATAGAATAGTTTGTTATAAGAAGTAACATCTTATCTATCTAGTATATTCTACACACTGATTACCTAAACTTAAATATATAAATTTTAATCTAAATACATTCCATTATTTTGTAATTGGATAGTGCAAACTAAATAAGATGTAAATTTAAAGAACAAATTAAATGTTCTTTTAATGCAAATTATTTACTTAAAAAAAAAACAAATCACAATTATTTCAATATTTTTGAGCACCGAATTAAGGGGTTTAATTGTTTCAATAAAAACACTAGCTTTGATGCTTTATCCGCTCCTAATTGGTTATCAAGGCTAGAATGAAAAATTACCAAAAGAAGAAAACTGTCTTTCCATTCCAGTAGATAAAGCCATGGCTGTTGTTATTTGGTAGACAAACTGGATTTCAAGTTCTGTAATACTCTCTTTACCTCCCATTACATAAAATGAATTACACCAGTCATAATCAATCATTGTACTACCCCTACTACATACTTTCTGATAACAACTCCTAAATTCTTGGAAAGCACATGCTATCTATTTATTTACTTATTGGTATTACTGTGCTGACTGATTCCCAATTCTCCTGGCTTTTGAATATAGGTTTTAAAAGAATTGAAAAAAAATTATTTAAATCAATGATTTTAAAAAAAATCAACTGATTTAAATCATGCCAACCCTGAATATGTGATAATATATTTTATTTATTCCTGTAAACTTCATCTTTAAGTTACTGACTATAAATACTCAATTTTTCTATGTATTTACTTACATTTACAAAATTCATATAACAGTACTTTTAAACTTATGCAAAGTTAACTTCAAATTTTCTAATATACATTCTCTGTTTCACGATATACTTTTTTGATAGTACTTTAATTTTATAATTAATTGAAATCCTAGTTTAAAAATGTCTAAAATAGCATGCAAACAACATTTTTCACTGCAAAATATAACAGTATAAAAACTGCTATTTAAGATATCCTAAAATTTAAAAATAACTTTTGATTACCTTAAATAACTTGCTAAAAAATGTCATGATTAAAAAGTATATAATTAACTAACTTTTAAGATTCAGTTCAGAAGTATAAGTCTGCTTCAATTTTCAAATCATTTTTCAACATTTTGAGAAAAAAAATTAGATTTAATGCAAGCTTAGTAACAAATTAACTACTGGTATACTATTTGAATGTAAAATTCCCACCAAAGATCTCTTCACGTAAATGGCATTCACATTTCTGTAGCAAATTGACAGTGTGGACAGGAAAAAATAAAAAGTACCAAACACTCAAAATTGTGTAAAAATTGTTTGGGTATAAACACATAAAGCAGCATTTCCCAACCTGTGATACGCATACCATTAGTGGTATGCAATAAATAATCAATAAAGGTAGACATGAAAAATAAAAAAAAAAGTTTTAAAAAAATATAAATATTCTTTCTTATAATTCATCAAAATTATTAATATTATATAGTAAAGTTGTTAATATGAACAATCAATGTTCAACAATCCAACAAATATTTTATTTATTTATTCTTTTTTTTTGTGCATTTTTAAATTTAGCTGTTAGCTATTAGTATTATTGTTTATGTGTTTTTTTAATAAGCCATGGATCAGTGGTTAAGAACTGGCATGTGCCAAAATCTCCAGCAAAACACAGAGTGATGTATTGCCAAGTTCTACAAATGACAAATCTAAAAATTCGGTGCTAAATGTTGAAATCATTTTCATTTTTGCACAATCATTTTTAAAAGTGGTACAATTTAGCATGATGTACAACAAAGTGGTATGTGAGCCAAAAAAAGTTTGGGAAATGCTAACATAAAGAATGGTTTAAATGCATAAATTTTGCATGTAATGCATAAAAGTTGTCAGATATGTAATTGGACATGACCAAGACATTCTTTTATAATGTTCACTGAAAAAGGATTTCAACTTATCACTAGATTTGGAATATAAAATAGTTCCACATTCTAGTTAAGTAGTATAAGAATGCATTAAAAAATGACAAGTAAAGTTTCTAGTAATACCTTCAGATTTTTCTAGAACTAAGAACTTTATCTAGGATATGCAAATATATAAATAAATAAAAAGAAATAAATGTTTGTGTTAATACAACAGAAATAAAAAGTGAAGACAATAGAGAGTGTACTAAAATAGAACTGTAAATAAGACCTAATTGATGAAATGTAAATCTCCTTACTTTTGTTACCCATTGTTTAAAGAACTTTCATCATTTACCTCATACAGAAGATAAAAAGTCAGTTATTATTCTTAGAAAGATAAAATCTCAACATTCCATTAAGAAAAAAAGTAGTCAGATCAATTAGAAAACAAATCAAAGTGTTCTTCTTCTTAGATAATATAACAAAGGCTAAGTCCATTATTTGATATTTTCTGATTTTCAATAATTTAAAAAGAGATAATACTCTTAAGTTATTAAATAACTTACTTATTGCTTCTATAATAATTAATATTGTTTATTAATAAAGATATTTAGAAAACAGATTTTTTTAAATCAATGTATCTAAAAACAATTTTCTAAAAAAAAATATTTTCTTTTCACTGAACTTAACCAGCACTAGATACTGAATAATTCATATATGTTGCTCTTTTGTTTTATTATATCAAAAATCTCAAAAAATAAAGAGTAGCTTGGAATGTAAGAATTTTTAAAAAGGGCACTTTTTTATTGACAGCATTTTTTATATCATTTGACCTTAAAATAATTTATAATAAGCAGAGAGAATTTATAAATTTTTTCAGCAAGTGTACTTGTATAACAATAACTGATTAAAATACATCAACATATGCTTAAAATCTCCACCTACAAGTTTTAATCTAGAAATTTCTTATTGGTTCCAAATTAAATTAAAACATTTTAGCCACCAACTGGAAATAAAATGATATATAATCACTTAAGAACATCCGAAATTTAAATACAAGTAATACATACCTCATAAGAGCCTACAACTTCACCTAAAGCAGGAGATAGCAAACATTTTTTCATAAAAGGGCTGGCTAAAATTTCAAAGAAAAAATATGTAAGTTATTTCAAGATGACATATGTTAAATAGTATCACTATTTCTTAATGGTTAAAATTCCTTACCTCTCTTCTTCTTTGTCTGTTCATTGTTGATATCCTTTTTATTTGGTGCAGCACGAAACTGAATAAAGAAAAAAAACATTGAAAGTATATACCATCATACAATATTCACATTTTTATGAATACCTTTCATAAACAAATTTAAGAGATGAAATAAAAAAGATATACATCTTCCCATATTAGCTCTATCATTCAAATGAAAAATCATAGAGGCTTAGGTTATTTTTATCTCTAACATTTTGGGTACTATATATTCAGCATATTGACTAACCCTATCAAAATTTGCCATTAAAAACAATAATTTGTTATAATTCATTAATACAAACATTAAATGATAGTATAAAACAATTGAAAAAATATGTTTTGTTGTTGTTTATGTTCCATACCATTCAGTCCATTTTAATTTCATCAAAATCAGGTTTCAAATAATCTCTGTATATTATATATTACAAAATATATAACAAAAAATAGCACTATTTCTATAATGGTAATGTTTTCTTTCTTCCCCCCCCCCCTAAAAAAAAAAAAAAAAAAAAAAAACTGCATTGATTTTGAATGAGTTTACTATTCTGTGATGGTGTACAGAAACAAAATACAGGGGGAAAAAGTGTGAAAACCAGGAGGAAAAAATGATGTTTCAAGTTTTTAATATATGCAAATAGTACCATTAACCCTCTGACTGCTCAATTTGTAAACTGCGATCTCTTGAGGAATTGCGTATTTTTTTGTTGCATGGTTTAAGTATATATATATATATATATATATATATATATATAAGCATATTATCTATAATTCTATTATCTAATATAAGAATGGTTCTAGTCATAATTATATTTATTACCTAATTAAATGTCTAATACTGTATATAATTTATTTCACTGGTTAAATGGTGAAAAGGCAAAATGAGCTTCTTAAAAAAGGAAGAAAAACACATGCCCACAAAAATCGCGGGATGAGCAAATTTTGCTACATTTGAATTGCTTGTGGAAATCGCGGGATGAGCAGTCAGAGGGTTAATGTTATAGCAATATATATCAGCAGAATTTTGTACTAATTTTTTTTTATTTAATAAATGCCAAGCACATCATTTTAATTATCTGTAGTTAATATTTTATTTCATTTGTACCAATGGAATGCCTCCTAGAGCCCTCTGAATAGAGAAACTTACTTCTTGCAAACCCTGTATATGTTGGCACAATTTTTCTATCTGGATGTACCTAATGATTTCACAATTGTTTGAATTAGAGTAGTCAAATTCCCATAAGATCTTGTGAATCCTGTTTTCATAAAGTGTAAATCACAACAAATTTCCAGTATTTTTCCATGCGACCATCGAATATAGACATCTTAATTTTAGCCTTAAATACAATTTAAATATGTATTGTGTAAGATGTTACTCATATGCTTTATTACTTTACTTAACATACTAAGTTTAAATTATGTTCCAAATTTAAAAGAAATCTAATACAATATGTGATATCTATTTTTTACTGAAATTGCTATCATTATTTACTGCTATTTGTATAAAATTTCATCACATAAAATGCAACATAATTCTTTAAAATATACCAAAAAACTGACATTACAAACATGCACACACAAAAATAAATATATAAATCAAAATGAGATTAAAGATGGACTTGAAAAATAGATTCAGACCAATTTTCTAGAAGTCCTTTGTCGAAAATTCCATTCTTCTGCTTGTAACTGTCGAGCATACGCTGCATCATCTAATTCCTAAAATAGATATTGGGATATAGTTGTAATGATTGAAACTATGACACTATAGATAGGAAATATGTATATGTACATTAAGCCTCTTCATCACAATAAAAATGCCTGATGAATTACTATTTTAATCAAAATAGGATTTCAATTCTATTAGATACAAATTGACTATTTTGCAAGAGCAAGTTTTTTTTTTCTTTATTAGTGCTTTCCATAGTTATTATTACAGATGCAATGGTTATCCGGCCAACATACTGCATCCGGCATATCCAGCCCATTTACTGGATAATTGGCAGTAGCCAGATATTACAATTATCTGGCAGTACATCCAGCCAAAATTTATACACTGAGAAATAAGATAAATATAACCAAAAAATTCAAAGTGTTAAGCAATATACTATATGAAACAATGCATATAAGTATTTTGGAGCAACATGTTTATATAAAAAAAAAACTTTATGGGAAAAAATTAGGTTGATTTATGCATTTTATTACAAATAGTATTAAATCCTCCTTTTTAAAGTCTCAAATGCAAAAATTCGTTTTTGCATTTCAGAACACAAAAAAACAAAACTTAGTTTTTTGGAGAATAGAAGAATAAGGACAATTTACTAAAAAAAAAAAAAAAGTGGGAATGTTCATGAAATTTTACATTCACAAATATAAGAACCATTAAAGAAGGAAGGTAAAGGACTATTAAAAATGCTTTTTATTGAGATTTGATTTTTCCAATTAAATAATGTTAAATTGAGATATTGAGTATTGAAACTTAAAGAAAAAAATTTAGAATAAATTATAGTATAAATAGTTGACTAATTAAAAAATATAAAAGGTGAGAAAAATACTACAAATATTAATTAGCTAATATATTTAATATAAATTTAAAAAGAAAAGTGCAAAATATACTAGCATCTGGCCGGATACCTGGCTGAAACTCTGGCCAGATATCTGGTATACAGCCAAATTAACATCCATTACATCCCTAGTTATTAATAAAGTTAATCCCACTTTTAAGACACATAGGACTAATAATATTCAGAAACAGTCACAAAACTTTAACTTTGACTTTTGTGTTCTCCAAGAAAGCTTTTTTTTCCCCTTACAGGCAATGCCACAGAAACAGGAAAATTTGCAAATGCAAGTTATACAAATATGTTATGCGCATATGTATGTGTGTGTATATATATGTATGTATGTATCAACTAGAAGAGTTCAATTTGAAATAGGAAAAAAATTTTCCTGTCTTTAAATTAATATATTCAATTTTCAACAATGATGATACAATAATTTTCAGTGAAGGTTGCTATCTATATAAAGTAATAATCAAAATATTCAGTAATATAGAATTCTTAGAAATTTTAGAAATAGCATTTTAGTGCATCTTAAAAACATTTGACATAATACAGTGAACATTATTTCAATTTTGTAAGCAATGGTGGCTGGTTTGGTTTGGTACGTAGCATACCAAACCAGTTTACTGTCTTGCTCACAAAGACTAATGAGACTGACCTATAAACTAGTGGCAAAAATGACAACACAGATATTAAAAGAAGCTTTTCATATGAATTCAATTAGAACTATATTTTTCATACTAAAACAAACTATTGGTTCACTTGGCTGGTTTGAAGAATTATAAGCTGCATATTTTTGCTGTTCAAAAGCAAAATTATTTACTGCTCATAATTAATGCAACTGCAAATATATAATCCCACAGTGGGACTCACCGAACGTTGGCTGATGGGTTAAAGTGTTGGCCTTCGGTATCAGAGTTCATGGGTTCGAATCCCGATGTGGGCATGGATGTTTGTAGCCATTCGAAATCAGCTTTAAGCAGTAGGTCCGGGTCTCATTATCCCTCGTGGTGCAAAAAGTAGACCGTAGCACTCTAAACTAAACAGTGGGACTCAAACCCACACTCTGATCTACAATGTCATCCAACACTATTTAGCCTTTAAATCCACCATCACAGCAGTTCTCAACTGAAGATTTTCTTTTCTTTTAGATTATTGCTTGATAGAATATTTGTGCTTTTCCTTTTCATAAAATTTCAAACAATAGTACTACATTTTTCCAAATTTTCATTTTGATTCTCAATAAAATTGATGGTTAAATTATTAATACATTTTCTTTAAAAAAAATGAGCAATAAAATATTTTGTCAATATATTTAACTCTCAATCTGATCCAATGGCATCCTAACAGGTCTAGCTGGAATGTTTGCATTTGACCCTCCACTCTTAAGAAATATAGGAGTCTGTTCCTTGCAGTAGTCTGTTTATTTGCATATTTCAAACCCTTCACATTTCATAGAGTCATTGCTCTTTGTTCTCACAAGGACATTTGATCCTAATTCATCTTACATTTAAAAATTTGGAATACCCTTTTCCTTAATCCAGCTGTTTATTTTACTCATTTCATGATTGTATCACACAAAATTTCTCTATATCTTATATTCTTCAGAAAAATAATTTTTTCGCTTGGTTTCCTAGACTCACATTGCGAAAACATATTTATGGTGTTTTCTTTTATATGTTTTAAATTTTCCACTTAAATAGCCTGTGAAGTCTATGGCTTATCTAATATGAATCATGCTAATGAAATAGATTTGTTTAGTTTGGGGCACTATAGCCTACTGTTTTGCTACCCTAGTTGAGAAGACTGGGACCTACTGTTTAAAGCTGACTCTGAATGACTACAAACATCCATACCAGCAGTGGGACTTGAACCCATGAACTCCAGTACTGAAGAGCAGTGTGCTACCCATTTGCCATGAAAAGGAGGTTTGTTAAAAGATGCTGACAAGGAAGATCCTCAATGAACAAGAATTTGGAGAAAGAGTAACAAATAAAAGAGAATATAAGATTTTCAGTGTGAGGTAAGAGAATAAGGAAAATCAGAAATGGAGCATGATAGTGATAAGACAGAAGATCAAAAATAAATGCGTTTTTCCCTGTATCAAATTTTACTTTTTACCCTGCAAATACCTCTATGAAAGTCACTGGTAACTTTTAGGTTACTAAAATTAAAATTAATGGGTATTAAAATATTTTCTAATGATGACCTTTGTATCTCTGTTAAGAACAATTGCAGGTGGTTCACTTCAAAACATTTATTATCTTGAGAATTATATTAGTTACTATACCTTAAGCCACCTACCACATATTGTTTATACCAGTAAACTAATACCATAGAAAAAGTAACATAGGTTCTTGAGTGAAATAATAAAAAGGATTTTAATAAAAGGTTTTTGGATGATTTGAAGCATTGCATTGTCATTTGAAGCTAATGATCCCCAAAGCAGAGTGTGCCAAAAATTGCAACGCATGTTGCAGAACAACTGGCTCCGCTGCAAAACAATCCCGGCTCATGAGAAAACTTTTTTCCTTAATATATATGTATCAATGATTTTCCATAAGCAGGAAAGAATCGCGGAAGGGGGGGGGGTACAAGTTGAAGTGGCAGTTCCGAGCTTCATAAGAACAGTGGGAAAAATTAAATTTATGACAAAATATTTTTAAAGGAGACTACAAATTTGAAAGTACTAAGGTTTACTTGGAATTTCCGGTGTCTTGCCAAATTTGCAGGCAATAACCCTTTGGGAGAGTTGTCATTTCTTTGTCTTCCCTACACCCTACCAGTATGATAGATAGCTTGCAATCTGCCTATCCTAAAAACTTCCCTTAATTAATGTTTGGGCCAAATTATTAGTCGCATTTTTATCATCATAGTGATATCTCAAAATATCTTACATCAAAAGTAATTGACAGGACAGTAAATTCTACGTTAATGTCTTGGTTTTAATACAAATATTTTACTAAATTTCAGGTAGCACTGTTTTATTATATATTTTTAGTTATACATATTGGTAAAGATGAAAGTGTACCACAATAGGAATAATATTGTAGGAGAGTAAATATATGATAAAATAAATATATCTCCTGAAGAATATTTTTGATTATCTGAAAGCCTGTTGCAGAACATTGAAAAGTATTCTGCTGTGGGGGTAATGATGAGAACAGGACCCACTGTTTAGACAATTCTGAATAGCTACACACATCCAGCAGTGGGATTCAATAAAACCAACAAACTCCAGTACCAAAGAGCAGCATCTTACCCATTTTGCCCATTTTTTAATGAATTTGTATATACCATTAAAGTGAAATTCAATTTTAATTTCACTACAGTTATATCTCATCTTATGGGATATCATTCTGTACTACTTTAACCACTTTCCTGATTTATATTAGCTTCAATCAGTATAAAATTTTAAATTTGTATTTAAACTGATAAATAACTAAACTAGAAATTTAAGTTTAAAAACCAATATTAAGACAAAACAGTACTAGCAGTATTAATTACGTTTTAAAATACTATTAAGAATATATTGGCAATATTTTAAAACAATTTATTTAGCCATTGCAAATATTTTATTACATATTAGATATATATATATATAAACTTTTGTGATAGGTTTTTAGCTATTAATGGTACATAAAAATGTCATTAAATTTTATGTGTATGCATGTATAAATAAATATGTATAAAATTATAGAAAATCACGGATATTTTCTTCATGAATAAAAAGGGATTCTTCCAAATACACCTTAATAAATATACAATCACCATGGCAAAAGCACGAGAATACAGTTAGTGATTAATAATTATTTTGCTTGGGCCTATTCTGAGTATTGAACCCAACAGAGAGTTAAAAATGTTAATACTTTTGGCCAAATAAACCTTTAAACAATTTTATATTCTATTCTATAGACAATATGATTTAACGGTAGCAAGATATCAAGATTAATAGCTTATACAAATAATTAGAATCAATATTGTTTATATTTTGCCAAATGATTTCTCACATAAACTACAAAAAAAAAATTTTTTTTAATGTCATTTTAGTAATGTTCTTCCTGCAATCCAGAAAATATTCAATACTTGTGAAGAAAAAAATAAAGAATAATATGAGATATTGCTGATACTCAAAGAAAAAGCAGGAAAAAATAAGAAATATTAATTTTTATTAACACAGTTAATATATAATTCACTAAAATAACCAGATATTAAGGGAAATTTTTAAAAACATAGTGATAAGGAGAAAGGTTGAAAGATAAACTTACTACTTTCTTTGAATCATTTGAAGCGTTACCTTGCTTTGTATTTTTGGTTGAAGAACTAGCAGCTGCTACTTTTTTCTATGAAGAAAAAATATTCAGAGAAATTTTATATAAAAAATGAAACTTTCCAGATATATCTATATTAATTATTAAGACTTTTTTCTGTAAAATGGGGTTGACAAAATTGTTAAATATTTGTAAGTAAAGAAAAGAGGCACTTGAATTTAAGTAATAAGCACAAATCACACACACAGATATAAAATATATATATATATATATATATATATATATATATATATATATATATATATATATATATATTTATATATATATATATAATCCATTATATGTGGGTATGTATGTTTACTATACATTTAAAAATGGCTGAATTAGTTTTGAATTTTGCATGGCAATTTTGGTCAACCCTGGAATGATTTAAGGTTAAACTGTTTGGAGGTAAGGGCATAAGGAGATAAAATGCTTTTTTTTTAAAGAGAAATTTGAATTGAATCTGACAACTATATATTGGTGCAATTTGATATATTTTCCTTTTAATTACAAGCTAAATTAATTTAAATATTTTAAAATATTCTTATTCATCTAATAGCAGGGTTAGCAAAAACCCGGATTTTTTCAGAAAAACCCAACCCAGTGGGTTTTTTCTATACTTTAAAGGGTTTTAGATGCTTTTTTGGGGATTTGAAAACTATTCAGGTTTTTTGTTATTTAAGAGGACAGGATATATAATTATTTGTATGATTAAAATAAATTTAAAATGTTAATCAGTTTAAAGTTAAAAATTTTAAAATATGCAGAAGAAATTTTTGTTTAAATTAAAAGAAATTTTGATATCTTAAAATAAATTATTTTTTAAATATTCTAAAATTTTTCTTACATCAAAAAACTAGTTTTGAATGGCAATTATTTTATACCAAAAGTTGGCTTTGAAATAGTTGCATTTGAAGTTTTTTCTTTTGAATAAAATGTATTAAATTATTGCTCCATATTAATTAGCAGTATTGTGTCAAAGCATTCAGAAGATATTTTTTTAGTTAATTTGTAAGTTATATATGGTAAGTAGCAGAATTAATTATATATATATATTATCCCTATGTTTACTTATTTGCAGTTGTTATACATACTTTTTTCCTAATTTTTCTTGTCCATTTTTTCCTTTATATTGTAACAGCTGGTAAAGAAACTTATATCACTGACTGGATAACATTTAGAATAAGTTATATATAATATAGAAAGTTCTTGTAATTTATGTTCTCGTAAATATACTCAAGCCCTCTGGGTAATTCTTTTTTAGCCATATTATTTCTTTTTAATATTGGCTGAAAGACGTCAGTTTTCTTTATCTTGGCAGAAATACTGGTTGTTTTGGTTTTTAATTGTATTTGTTATATAGATAACTATTTTCTCCTGAAAATTTTTTAAGTTTTTGTTTTTTCTAGCAGTTTAAAACCCCTCAAATTAAAAAATAAAAAATTCTACGCTCATTGTCAAAGATGAAATATGCAAGATATATTATAGATTTAACTCAATATTTTTATTATTAGTTAAATATGTGAAATTATAAATAAAGATTTTGAAAAAACCCACTGGGGTTTTTTCAAGTGGGCTTTTTTGAAAAAACCTGCCCGGGTTTTTTCGGGTTGAGCAAATCAAGCCAACCCTGTCTAATAGCATTTAAAATGTGCTTGCAAATAATTCTTTTGTTTTTTTACAATTACTTGATTTATGTTGTTTTTCAATTTCAATTTGAATTTTTTTTTTCATTTTTAATTCATTTCTACCATTTATTTAATCTAATTTTTAGACACCTATTTTATTTTATTGCTAGCAATGCTATTGTGTGAAAAAAGCATTTAACATTTATGTCACATGAGTAATATTTTTGTTTATAGAAACATTTGTTCTCTTTAAATGATCTGAAAAAAAAAGCTTAGGCACTTTCAATTGCCAAAAATTTTGACAAATCACCAAATATGATTTATATTTGTTTAGGTTATGTTTAAGTTAATGATGAAAATTTAATTTAAATTAATGTTCCTGGATGATGAGCTGCTTTATTTTACAAAACTGCTCAAATTGTTAGTATAATATAATCTAAAAACTAATTTGATGACGAAATAAATATAACCTTCATTTAGGAACCTTATTACCCAGACCAATGACTGGATATGAAGTGGGTAGTTAAAGCACATCTAGAAACTAGGAGGGGAGAAATCTAATTAGCTAATACTTTGAACGTTAAAGAACAAAACACAATTACTTACAGGTGGTTTAGAATTACTTTTCTTAGAAGATGTGTTTTTAATGGCAGCCTAAGAAAAGAAAAAAATACTTAGTAAACAATTTAAAACAAGAATAATATAGATAAATTTCTTTCAAACTGTAAAATTGCAAAACATAAAAGCATATTTTAAGCTTTATTCAATTATTTATTTCACAATAACTATAACCTCTATGACTCAATACATACATTTAAAATTTAATTTATTAACCCATTAACACCCAGTGTCCTCATTTGAGGACAGTCAAAAAATGGTTTGTAGAGTTTTCGTTTTCTTGAAATGATTCTTCTTTTTTAATGGAAATAGATATTAATCTTATGAATAATCTCCCAAGTTTTCAAATATGATCTTATCTATAATTTTGTCCTTTCGATTGGCATTTTATGATTTTCAAGCTTAGAATAGGAACATATTATGACCGGTATTCTGAACGTATACCAGTCAAAATCATAGCAAATAGCCATATCTGTGATAAGTCCTCTCTTTTCAGTACTTTTCTCATATACGATAGCACATAAATCTCTTATCATGAAGTTTTCCTTTTTTTTTTTAAAGACATCTTATTATGTTTTAAAATGACACCTCCTCACTAATGATGACTTGATGTCATATTTAAAGGTGTTTAAATTTCATATTTTGTTTTACTTCCAGGTGTCTATAATAGCTTCTAGTTAGGTATTTACTAATATATAGTCATCAGAAATATCTGGGCGTTAATGGGTTAAGAAAAATTAGCGTTCTCCCATAAGTTATTTCAAATGTTCATTCTACTTTTAGAATAAGCAGAAAAAAATTTAAAAGAGAAAATGTGTTAATACTATTTTTATTATAAAGTATAATGAACCTATAAAAAATTATAAAAACATTCACATATATGTACATGTTTGTATCTATCATTAATACAAATGAGTAGATAAAATTCCTAAAATTAACATTTGAGGAAAAATGTTTTATTTTATTATTTGTATACCTGCCAACTTTTAAAAATTGACATCATTAAAGCTTTTAAGTTGAAACATCTGTTGATTAGTGTATGTTTAGTGAAACAAGTAATTGTAATTAATAAAAGTTAATTTTATTTTTTCCTATCCCAGAAAAACTTCGTAATTAAAAAAAAACAATTTAACTTTCTTCCATTAAATTTGATTCAAGAAAAACACAAAATGAAGTTATTTCAAAATGAACATCTATCAGATAAAAGCAGGAGAGATCATTATATCGATAATTATTACTGATTTTGATCATACTTATTGAAATTTTAATAAATAAGATTTATTTTCAATTATGTGATCCTTTATATTTTAAAACCATTTACAATTAACTACTGGCATAAATATACAATAAAAATATAATATCCATGCAATGTTGTATTGGATAGTCGCTAGAGTAATGCTAAAATGTATAATTATGCCACATAACGATATTTAAACATCTATTTAACAATTATGTAAATTTTTCCTAAATTAAGATTTTTTTTCAATTTTCACAAATTATTAAAGAGAAAAATTGTCTCTTTTTTAAAATTTATTTCATTTTCATGGTAATAAATACTGTAAAAGTTTCCTATTTATCTATAAGTCCATAAAATTAAATCAAAAACAGTAAATTTTATGGATAATCTGTAAAAGTTGGTATATGTGTGGTATAAAATATCACTATGTAATCACCAATACTAGAATCATAGAAAAAATTATAAATCAAAGAATTTAATAGCATAAAATACATTTAAAATATCTCTTGTTTAGACATTAACTACATATACATCAAAAAAATTAACTAGATGCTAAGAATGGTCCAATATTGATTATCAGATCCTGTGAGCACATATATGTGCCCCCAAAATTCACAGAATTTTGTACGTAAAAAACATAGTTCATAAATTCATACAAATGTTGACAAAATGTGAACTTATGTTGTATAAGATAATGTATAACATAAAAATCTTAAAGTTTCATTTTATAAAAAAAAAAAAACTCTAAACCTAAGTTACCATAAACATAGTGGCCACAAAATCCTGGATAAAGCATCCTAATAATTTTTCCAAATTCTCTGACATATTGCAGTCAAGTGATATTTCTCAAAAATATGCTAAATTTTGATTCAGCAGAATTTGTGTCCCTATAGGGGTGACGTTCATCATTCTATGCCTTTTTATGAGCAAAAAGTATAATTTTAATTATAAGCTAGTACAATTGTTCCATTTGGATGCATCGAATGATTTCACCATTTAGTTAAGTAGTCAACTTTGTGCTAATTTTCCCATTTGCAGAGGGTAAATTACAGCTTCAACTTCTCATTCAGTTGAAATTGGCATATATATATATATATATATTTCATGTCCTGGATAAAGCAATCATGAAGGGTCCATTATTGTCTTCCTAAAGTCTTTATTCATCCTTGATATTCCAGTACATGAGTTCATATGAGGTATGCTTCACACGAAGTACTGTGGCAACACAAAGTCTGACATGAGAGCTACAGATCTCAAAGACATGACTAGTCTAATTGACATGCCTAGTTTAGCTCATGGCTGGGGAGAGAACAAATTTACTAGCTAGATGACAGCTGGGGAGAGACTGTCTCCTTTTTTAACTGACAGCTGTGTACAGAATATGAACTCTTTATTGAAAATATGATATCTTATATTATGGGGTTTTGAGGAGTGTTTTTAGGGCTGACTATTTAGTTTTTATGAGGGTGTGTTTGGGGTGTTCTTAGACCTCTTCATTGGCTCTTGCACTTTTCCTTTTTGTTTATAGTTTAGCCGAACATACAGCGTAGGATGCTAACCTGTGTGGCTACACATGGCTGGTGCAGGGGATTAACTACTGCATAAATGGTGTAACTAAAAGTGGTGAAATCTTCAAAATTTGAATTGGGGTTAAAAAATATCTAAATAATTTAATATACAAAATGAGTATTTAAAAAATGACCTTACCTTAAAAGAAAATTATAATATTCTTTAAAGTTGTTTAACAAAATGTAAAACTACTTTTCTGAATTTGAAGTTTTAATATTGGCAATGACTGCTCTTTTGGCAATTGAAAAAATAGTTCCTAGAGTTGGTGGAAAAAAAATTTTTTTTGGAAAAATTCCTAGTTACCGTAGAATTTTTAAAAGTACCCAGATACTTTCCAGAATCCTAATATAACCTGACAATTTCCCAATTTTTGTTGATGTGTGACCACCTTGATAAAGAAAAATGAGTTAGTAAATAACTTTAAAAATATTAGGATCAAACCCAAATGAAGAAATAATTCTAAAAGTATAGCAAAAACATAAAAAGCAATAATTTTCCTCATATACATTTCTCAACATATTTAAAAGAAATATTTCTACAAATATAACTTTTCAATCTTTTGCACAATTTTCAATTTTCCAGTATATAATAAAACTTATCCAATTTAATAATTATTTTTATGATCATTAACCCCAAATTTGACAAGATGTTTTTTCAAATATTTTTTAATTTTAATTTCTGTTATTTTCCCATGTCTGTATAGACATTAGGATGTCTGTAAAATAAACAAAAAAATATATCATTTTCCATTTTTGAGATAATGTCCGCTATGGTGAACACTGACAATTATGTTATATGGTAGTTATAAATATACATGTCCAGTGTAGTGGACTTAGCCAAATTAAGGGTTAATACTAAATTGAGTAAAGAAGTTTTAAAGAACGTAGCACCCTTTGAAAATCATCAAACAAGAACACTACATGTATGATTTATTAATGCTGATAGTTCACATTACATTGTTTCTTTTATCCTACTACAAATATTTCATATATTACCTACAAATTTCACTAGCATTGAGTGGAGCATTAAGGGGTTGGTTTAATGCAGAAATAGTAAATATTAATTAAAACAATTATTAGGTGGTTATGGGTTGATTCTTTCAATTACAAAACAGTAATTTCTAGTTGAATACATCACAGTTAACATGAAATTTTGAATTGTGACAGTACATAAAAGTCAGGGTTTCATGTCAACTAAACTTAATTCTTACAAAGCCACAAAATTCAGAACATTTATTAAAATCACTAGACCAACAGTAAAGAGTTTTCTAGTACATTCAAGTCCACATTCTAATAGATAATTGTGGTAACACTTTCAGTATGTTGATTCTGAATAATTTATACAAATTACCATCAGATTTGATACTGAAAAATATTCCACATAAAAAACACCTTATTTCGCATTTGACTGGGTATTAACTGTAAAGTTACATTTATAAATTTAATTCTCTAACATTGATTAAAATTTAAAATAAAAAAACTATCAGGAGTTTTTCTTGCTTACCTCACGCGTAACATAAATGTGAGCTTACTATACCATTACAAATACAATGAAAATCTAATGTGCATGACATTAGAAAATCTTGACATAAAATGGCATATGTATTCTTCAGTATTTCAAATATTCAAAACTTAAAAATTTGACAAACAGAATTGTAAGTCACACAATGAGAGAAAAAAATTAACAAAAAATTAAAGTTATATAAATAATATAATGACAAAAAACTCATACCTTCTTAGGAACAGAAACAGGCTTTGGTGAAGTTTGTTCTTTAAAAGTTGGCTATAAATAAAACATAAATTTTTAAAACAATTAGTGTTTTTATTTACATTATCTTAAATATGTCAAAAAATAAATTTTAAAACACCATAAATGTATGCAATTATAAAGCTGGATTTTTAAAACAACTTTGTGAGAATAATAATACTAAATACGGAAAACTAATGTAGTATTTTTAATACAAAAAATATTTTATGTGTAAAAGACTTAGCTGAGTTTGTGCCAATGCTGCCATAAAATATGTAATGGTCTTTAATTAAAAATATAAAACAAATTAAAGAAAACTAATGATAAGAAAAATATATGAAAGATTAGTGATCTCATCACTTCCCTACTGAAGAAAACTACTTTCCAACTCTGCAGCTGATGCTTATCTTTATTTAAAATATAAGGGATTAACAACTGACATTAGGGATAAAACAGTGATTTCGCTTGATATCAGATATCTGGAGCTCCTTATATTACGAAATACATATATCCAGACTAAATTATTCAGAACTGAAATATTTTCATTACACAATTATTTAATTTTTCATGCCATTACTTAAATTACTTAAATTCATAAACATACTTCACACATGATTCTTACAAATTTTTTAAATACACTGAAATATAACTTACACTCTATATATGCATAGGACCAATAATATTACTCTATATATGCATAGGAAAAAAATATTTAAAGCAGTAAAATAATCTATTTAAATTTGTATTATAATGGGTACAATGAAATCAAACTTTAAGCATCAATACTCCCAAAGCTAAAAGGCATTTTTAAGAAAGATAGGTTGAATTTATACATTTTTATAGATATGTCTCATTAACCTTATAACCGTCAGCCTCTCTAGTGTCAGTGAGGCTGATCTAAAAAAACTATAAGTTTAATTTTTTTTTTCTCTCAAATATAGTCAAATGATTAATTTGAAATTTTGAATTATTTGAATTGCACTAAGTCCCTTTGAATTTCTTATACGATATAATATTAAAATTTTCTATTACATGGTTGATACATAGGAAATTCAAGAATGTTTGGCTGAATATAATTCAGATGTCTCAAATTTTGAAAAAATATATCCTTTTATCAAAGAAAGAAGTGAAGATGCAAAGAAAAATGAACTGCTTCTTAAGTGGAAAGAAAAAACTTACATTTTAAAATTTAATTCATTTCATACTGTTAATATTAAATTCACAATTTTACACTAACTTATCCACATTACTGACACAGCACATGGTTTGAAAATTGTGATGCTAGACCATGCAGCCAATATTTTTACTTAGATGCTAACGACAATAGTTTCAACTCTGGTAACCTGAAGTAAATATAACTTTTTTACAAATTTAAGCAATATTAGCTGATAACAAAGGATATATTTGGCCATTTATTAATTGCTTCCAGTTTATGTAGAATTGTGTTTATTAGAAAATTAGCTGATCCACTACCAATACAGTACTGTTGTTTGGGACCAATTTATAACACAGATAAAAGGCATTTTATAAACTTATTTTTCAATTTTTGTTTTTTCTTATTTCAAAATTTTTGCAAACTTTATTTACTTTTCACTGTTATACATTTTATTTTTTGCTCCTTACTGGGTTTTTTAACTGTTTAGTTAATTTTTACCAATTTGGCATCTTTATGTCACCAACTTCAAAAAATGCTAACAACCCCACTTTAGGTCTTTAAAAAAAACCCAAAAATTCTTGGTTTATATGTGAAAATATACAGTATATTGCATCATTTGCTGAAGAATGAGAAGTAATGAAGAACATATAATGCTACATTTATGTAAAAAAAAATTAGGCAATTTGTTGAAACATAAAAAAAAAGTTGAAGGTGTTTTCCATTCTGTAAATATACTTGAGTATTTTAAATGTTAAAAAAAGTAAAACAAAATAAATATTTTGAAATAAGAAAAAGGCTAGCATTAGGTATTTTCTTCTTTTTTACTACTTTTACATAGACCTTGGACTTTAAATAAACAAGGTGAGTACTCTATTAAGTATTGGATAGTTCAAAATGTTTTACAATCCCCTTGAAATTCGAATTTATCAAATATAGATGTTAATTCTGATTTCAAGAAGAATCATACAGTTTCTCTACTTTATCATTATATTCAGTTAGTGGATATATTTTCCAAATTTTAATAATCTTAAATAGTGTTAATATTGGTCATTTTTACATGAAATATGCTTTCTGAGACATGCCAACATTCAGGCACTTATGTCAGGAGCAATAGCGTGGTTTGAAATTTTAACATGCTAATTACAGATTATACATAAGTACTTATCTTATTGGTTTCTAAATTATAATTAAACTTTTAAATATTTACACAGTAGTAAATTGTAAAAGCTAGATTAAAATTTATGTATTTAAAAATATCAGAGTAACCTTTTTAGCTTTAACAACTTAATTTTCAGAACAGTGTTTCTTGTAGCAACATTGACCCTGATTAAAATATTTCCATTTTTCTATCACTGGGAATTCTAGAATTTGTCTACTTCAATTTGACCTAAATACAGTCTGTTTTTCCCGCACAGTACTGAAAACTCTTTAATATGCAACATTACTGTGTGGAAAAAGTAATATTAATCATTATTTTTCACAAAATATTCTATTTAATTGTTAAATCATAATCTTTTAGCTGTTCAAAAGTTTTGTTATTTTCCGGAGCAATCTGAGGAGTTTCCAGAGTTATCAATTTTTCTCATTTTTCCACAGCAACTCCGGAGTAGTTGGCATGTCTGCTTTCTAAACCCTTAACTGATATATGAGACAGATAGGTGCAGAGTTATCTTTTTAATTAAACTATACTGAACACTTTGTAACTTCCTGTGACAAATTAAGTACAGAATACTAAATAAAAAGGAAAATTATTACATTTCAGAACCCAAATTAGAATCCATAAACTTAGCCTTTATCAACAGGCATGACATGGAGCCCACATATAAATTTTACTTCTATTTTTGTGTAGCAAATTATAAAAATTTTTAAATTATTTTCTTTTTTTGCAGAATTAATAAAAATCTACTTTCGAATTTCTAATGTTATAATTTAAAAGATATGCACAGAAAATAATTATTTCTATCTCAAAATGAAATATTACAAAGAAACATAAAAATATTACTATACACATTTACTGAATTGTTTAAATTCCTTTCATCTTTTAAAATAACTTATGATCAAAGTAACTCCAAAGAATTACACAAAAGCATAAAACATACAGCAATAGACTCTGAACAAATTGGAAAAAAAAATTACAATCATAAACTGACTTTTTTAGGCTCAGCATCAGAAGAATCTGAACATTCGGAATCTGAGCAGCTTTCTGAACCAGATGTGCCAGATGAACCTGAGGATCCTTCTTCTGATTCACCAGAATCACTTTCACCACCAGAGGCATCGTTTTTATCATTCTCAACACTCTGACCATTTCCAGACTGTTTAGTTACAAATGCCATCACAATTCTATCTATTTCTTCTTTTCTAAGGGTGAAAAAAAGCATATTATGAAGTGTAACTTAGAGTTAAAACGTAGAGTATGTAAAACATCTTTTGAAAGGCAATTACTTTTAATTTTATATTAGACAATACCCCACCATCATGGCCACTTTTAATTTTATATTTTCCTTTGGAAAAGAAAAGCTGAAAATGACAAATATAAGAGATGTTACCAATGCCTGTCACCATTGATAAGAGGTATGGGAGCTGAGCAAAAAAAATATATAACCATAACTATATTTTCTATATAGAGCTGTTTTTAAAACATGGTTAAAAATTACAAATATATCCACATGTAACAGAAGTTATTGGCAGATGAAGAAGGAACTAATTTAAACAAATGTAACCTATTAATACCAGAGTTAATCTGTTCAATATAATACTGGTAATTCGTTAAATCTAAATAATTGTATTCTCCTCAGATGAAAAGAATATGAAATTTAAACAACTTTGAATATTGTAATGTTCTTATTAGCGATGAGTTATAATTTCAAATACTACAGAATGTCATTTATAAAAAAAGAAAAACTTTAAGATTAGAGATTCTTTTGATATCTCATATAAATACAGTAATGTAAAGTGAAGCTTTATAACAGATGATACTATTTGTCATGATTTCAGTCGATGTCTACCTGCCAAAAAGGTTAATTTATTGATAAGGCTCTCAAAAATTTTTAATATGCCGATTGCAAATAATGATTTATACTTGCAATATACATAATTACAATCTAATTTATTTTTTCCATCTGTATTATGTTTATAATTATATTAAGCAGTATGTTAAGCTGAGTGGATTAATAAGACAGCATTATGTATCCTTGGTTCTTCTAGTAGAATTAGAATTAGGGTGGGGCGGCCCATAAGGGCACCAGCACTGCGACCTAAGGCCTATTGTACTGAAAAGCCCTCCACTGGAACAAACAGTTCCAGCACAAGGTTAAATATTAACCATTAGATCTCAGAGAGACCAATAGCTGAGATAAATCTCAGCAGCTGGTTCTTCTAGTATGTAAGTCTCATAATTGTTGTTGTTGTAATAGGGGGCTATATTTTCTTCGAATTCTCAACAGGTGAGGCACTATAGTACAATTTACAGTAGTATTTATGAATCTAAATACCAACCCACTAGATGGGTAGTACAATTCATGGTTGGACAAACAGTCTGACAGAACGTCCTCTCAAAAACAATTTCAGCTATTTTAGATCACTTGTGTTTTTATTTGAGAGAGCATTTACAACAAAACTCACCGACAATTTTAAAAATCAACCAATATATGCATAGTCAGTACCGGCTATATGGTCACCCTCTTATAAGAGCACCCCGCTTATATGGTCAGTTTTCTAAAGTCCTATCTAACTTAATAGGGAACATGTGTTAAAGCACACCACTTATACAGTCATTTTCTTTTTCTTGTTGCCAGTTATATGGTCAGTTTCATGTTTTCAACAAGTTTCCGGAAGTTTTTTTTTTTTTAAGAAGTTAGTGCTAAATCGGAGAGGACCTGAATTCAAGCCTTTATTTTCCTCCCTTTCCCCCCATCATAGGAGTTTCTTCCTCTCTCAGTTCTCGTCCCCCCTGATAACAGTGGACATCTCTATGTTTATTGGTTGAAGTTATCTCTCATACATGGCCTCAGGTGTTATTTTACTAATTCCGATGCAGAAGATGAGCATTTAAAAGCTATTAGGGACCTGATTATTTTTAAATACATTGAACATGAAAGTACATATGTACATGTGCTATACTTTGATTAGTAAGGTAAGCTAATAAATTTTCCTCCCCCAAAAAAATATTGCATATTTTTAATGCAGATTTTACTTCTCAAATTAATTTTTAAAATGTTCTTGGAAGTATAATTATTTGTTTATTAGGTGAATATAATCCTGTCATAATTCAATAGGGTTGTATTGTTCCAAAATATGGTCACCCCACTTATATGGTCTGATTTTTATGGAACGCTGAGCTGACCATATAACCAATATAGATTGTATTATTTTTATGAAGGTGCAATGTCTGTTGTAGCATTATGGGCAAGTAATATTAATTACATTAATATTAATCTACAACATGGAACCTAAATCTAACAACATAAAATTTAACAATAAAAACATTTAAATTATGTAAAAGAAAATGTATTTACAAAATACTATTATTTGCATTAATAAGACTTTCTTAATACAGAAGGTACTTAGTAATTCAAGATTCATACACTCTACAATACATAAATATTGGTAATTTTAAGATGGGATCAACTTGTATATAATTAATACTACTTGTTATGGGGATAACACAATCATATTTCAGTACTTAAAATCTGAACCCAAGACTAGATTGTGAAGTTAAGCAACTATAAGTGGCTGGCAATTAAAAAGGAATTCATAGCAATGAAATATATTTGGTTAAACAAAAAGTAATACTTTTTTTACATAGTTCAAGAATCAAACCCATTAAAAGTGCTATTGCCTGTAATATTTAAATAAGTTTAAAACTGTCACCAATTTTTAAAAAAATCTATAAACTGAGTTTAAAATCTAACTATTGTTTTCTTAGTCTTACAATGACCTACAAATTTATAAAGTTTTATAGCACAACTTTTATTAAAAATAAATACTGTTTAATTGGGATAATTTAAAAAAAAAATTTCTATGAAGCTTTTTAGAGCACATGCAATAAATAATAATTCCTGATATTTTAAAAAGGCACTCTGAATGCTTAGAAAATATTAATTGCCATAGTACACTAGTATGAAATTATTTATTAAAATGTATATACGATCAGTTATAATATATACAGTAGAATAATGTTCATAGTAATGAAAATACTTTAAATTTATTCAGATTTAAACATATAATTTAATGCACCCATATCAGCAGAGTTCAAAGCAGACCTAAAAAAAAGACAGAGTAATAAGATTAAAAATAAGGCATTATTTCTTTAAAACAAGGATACTCTTCATGAAAAAATGTCAAGTTAAAAAAAAAGCCATTCTGCCTCGAAAAGATTCATTCCATTTCATAAAAAAGTGTCAGGTCATTTTAAGAAACCAATAATATTCCATTTGGTGTCTGGGCACATAACCAGGATCAAAGAGCATGTGAGGCAGAAATTCTTAGATCAAAGAACAAACAGGGTGAAGCACCCCATAAACTTGCCTATAGTGAACCCAGATATCAGACATCAGTAATTGATATGGAACACATTATAAATTCAAGAATTTCATCAGTAGAATTAACAAGTGATTAATG